>VMYD01000384.1:4235000-4771862 GCA_007663325.1 Eucalyptus pauciflora | reverse complement strand
ATATGAATTAGGGGTTCGGTTTCGGTGCCGAATCCGGTTTTTCGGGGATCTATCGATCCCAACATTGGTATCAGAGCCCGTGTTAGCGTTTTCCCGACTTGTATGATGTTTTATGATGTTGTATGATGTTTCACGATTGATTTTTTCGCAAATGAACTTCGGCCGTACGGATCGGGGCAAGGAATCCCGACATCCGAGAGTTGTTCGCATATTTTTTCGATTTTTCGTAAGTCGAAACCAAAATCTGATGGCATAGGGAGGAAGGCGACGTCGAGACGAGTCCGGGAAGATGTCGCGGCGCCGAGGATGAACAAGATCGCCAGCTTCACACGCTACGCCGGGGTTGGCCACAGTATGCCGACACGCCTGTGACGCTGCTTGCCGGTTCAACAAGGCGGCGCACACGCTGGCGGCTTTAACCGGGCGCTTTCCTCAGGCTGACGGCCATCGCCGACGCCACCCAACGGGTCGGCAGAATCACCGGTGATTATCGATGACGCCGCGGACGCCCGCTGGCCCGGCGGATCCGACCACCCGACCGACCATGACGCCGGCATCGCCACCACGCGGCGCTGCATCGCAGCGGCACGGCCGGTCCGGACGCTGGCACGCTCCGGACCGTGCGCGGCACGTGCGGCCGGTCGGTCCGAACGTTCCGACCGGCGCGACCGGTCCGACCGGTCCGACGTCCGACGACTTTGACCGTTGACTTCCGTTGACCGTTGACCGACGACCGTTGACCGTAAAAAAAAAAAAAAAAAAAAAACTTGATAGGGACGTTAATATAAATAATAAGCACGCTGACATATTAGCTTTTTAAGTACATTTCTAGCGTTTATATTCCTAATTTTGTCTGCCACGCTGCCATGCAAAATGAAAGTAAATATATGTTCTGAAAGTATAAGGAAAGTGTTTGTAGTGCCACATTCGACTACATTCATCCATATGTAACTTATTTGGATCATTCCAATCACCGATGCTTTTTTATTATCTGTGGCAGCATTGCACTGCTTTGGTATTGCAAACTGAATAGAAAGAAAGTTTAAATAGGAAATAAAATGCAAGTATGCCTATGAGGATGCTCTAGCATCTAGAAAAAACACCTTATTGAGTCGTGTCTTTTAATTACTTTCCAAGAATTCTCTTATGAATTTTTCTTTCCATATTACATTTTTCTTGCATTCCTAACATCTAGAAAAACATCTTATTGGGGCTTGTCTTTTAATTACTTTCCAAGAATTTTCTTATGAATTTGTCTTTCAATATTTACATTTTTCTTACCATCCTAAGAGAATCCACGCCCTATATAAATGCCGCATGAGCTCACAGTCCGTACCCATCAAAACTTTCCACCACTTTCTCGTCTCAGTTTCCCTGAGGAAAAAACAGAAAATATATTCTGTCCTCTACATATTCTTCCAGAAAATGTATAGGCGCCTCTCCTCTCCTGGCGACAAAGGAGCGAGGCTCACTGCCGTGGAGCTAGATTCTATCTCCAGTTCCTTCGACGAGTCCGTCCGCTCTCCCCTCTGGGGCCTGAGCCCTGCCTCTGCCAGCCTGCCCTGGCTCTTCTCCGCTGTCGACGTGCTCGCCACTGCTCACTCCGCGGTGAGATCCTTGATCTATGAGCTGAAATCGGACGGTGATGAGAGCCTCTTTTTTCGTGGTATCTGGACAATAGCCTGAAGGTCCTGGATGTCTGCAACTGCATGTCCTCCGAGATCGAGCGACTGTGTCTCCACCACCTGAACCGGAGGATGGCGATGAAGCTCATCTGCTCAGAGGGCAACCCATCGGAGCAGGAGATTCACCAAGCAAGGGATTTGCTTGCAGATTCGGAGGGCGAGAGCGGTGGTGACATCGAGAAGCTAATTAGAGACTTGGCCTCGAGCATTGGAATGGCGGCTTTGAGGAAGAAGGCCTTGCCGGTCGATAGAGCTGTTCGCCGTGCGGTCCAAGCTGTCAATTTCTTGACGGCATTCATTGCCGGAGTCATATCTTCGGCCTTGCGCTCTTCCTTGGTGTAGGATTTAATCATGGGCCTAAGTCGGCCCGGCCACGATGGGCCTAAGGGCCCGGCCCACGGGAATTAGGCCCGTGGAAAAGGGCACCTATAAAAGGGATAAGAAAGAGAATGAACGTACCTTTTCGCATTTAGTACGTTCATTTTTCTCTCCCAAGATTCTCTCTCTCTCTCCAAGGCCAAGAGGCGACGCCATCTCCACTCCACGGCGAATCTTCGACATCGGATCGAACGGAACTGAAATCTCTTCTTCAATACGGCATCGGTGTCTAATCTGTGGCCAACAAGGTACGCTCGAATTCCGTGGTGTGCTTTTGATCGGTGATACGTGACATTTCCGGGCTTATCTTCCGCATATGAATTAGGGGTTCGGTTTCGGTGCCGAATCCGGTTTTTCGGGGATCTATCGATCCCAACATTGGTATCAGAGCCCGTGTTAGCGTTTTCCCGACTTGTATGATGTTTTATGATGTTGTATGATGTTTCACGATTGATTTTTTCGCAAATGAACTTCGGCCGTACGGATCGGGGCAAGGAATCCCGACACCCGAGAGTTGTTCGCATATTTTTTCGATTTTTCGTAAGTCGAAACAAAAATCTGAATGCACAGGGAGGAAGGCGACGTCGAGACGAGTCCGGCGACACGTCATGCGCCGCCGGGGGACACCGCACGCGCTCCCAAACCGCCGGCCGGCGAACCGGCACGCGCCGGTCCACGGACCGACACGTGGTGACGTCAGCATGACGTCACCCAACGGTCGGTAACCGCCGGGGTGACGTCATCGCTGACGTCATCGCCGACGTCGTTTGGCCGGACGGTCACCGACCGGCGACCCGACCCAACCGCCTGGCACTCGCGCGGCACGTGCAGGATGACGTCAGCGTGACGTCATCCCTCGCACGCGCGCGGCGCGTGCGGTTGGTCCGTCTGACCCGAGCGACCGGTCCGACCGGTCCGACGTTGACCGTTGACCGTTGACTTGGTTGACCGTTGACTTTCGTTGACCGTTGACCGTTGACCAACAAAAAAGAAAAAAAAAAATAATTTGTTTTTTTTTTTCAATTATGTCTATGTGGATTATATGTAATCCAATTTTGTTCTGCATTCGTTGCAGGAACAATGCCTCCCCTTCAGTTACGTACGCCTATTCGCGTGATTACCGATAAACAAAAGGCAAAGCTTTCTAAGTTGATAGCTGAGTTGACTGATTATCGATGGGAGGAAGGTGACTTAATTGATCATGTTCTTGAAGTCAACGGGAAGATTCAACAGGTCATATGGAATGGTCATCCCATGTCGCAGTCAGAGATGGTGCGATTTTTCATTAACACTCTTCCACCTGAATGGCAAGATGTGTTGAATCGCATATGGGATGTCAACGGTGCTGCTTCATATAAGAAAATTGTGATAGATTTTGTAAACGAATATTACTGCATTGTTGCAAGGGAAAAGGTCAAGAAATTGACCAAAATAGGATCTTTCCCGGTTCGTGTGAAGGTCATTTGTAAAATGTATTAGCTGTTTTTTTGTTGAGTGTGCTATGTGGACATCCTATGTAAATGTTATCTACCTGATTGATGTTGATGTAGCAACCTATCTGTTAGTCATATTATGTGAAAGCCTTATTGTTATATTGTATGTCAATTATCTGTTGCTTTCTGTGATTGCTGGTTGCTGTGGGTAGTTAGATGTGGGTAGTAATAGAAGTTTTTGTAGCTTCATAGAATTGACTTTGCATATGACAATCATATTAATGATAGTTTTAAGTTAGGATTTTTGGAGGATGATTGGAAACATAGTGACCTTTTGATTCTGAAACCTTACTTAAAATTATTAATTAATATGATGGGTTTGTGCAAAATAGATGCATAAATAATAGGCATTAATAACTCGTGCATGTATGTCTGATGTGTTCAGATCAATGGCTTCAGCCACAAAGAGCATAGTTGTCGAGCTGAACAAAGGTGAAAAGCTCATAGGTGACAACTATGAAATTTGGCAAATGAAAATTCAATGTGTGCTGGAAAAGCAAAAAGCACTAAAAGCTCTTGACCATGTTATGGAAGATCTAGAGGATGCTGTGCGCCACCTTGAGTTAGCTGATCATCGCCTCAAGGCATTAGAGCAGCAAACAGATATTTTCTGTGTTGCTTTAAGCTCAGAAGGGGCTTCATGCTCTAAGCGCAAGCGCATTGATTCGTTCAATATGTGGAAATGCAATGGATCAAGTCCTTCTTGCAAGAAACCAAGAATTAACCAACAAAAGAGAGAAAAACGTCCTCATGTGAAGAATATCTCAATGGTGAAATGTTACAATTGTGACCAGAAGGGTCACTATGCCCGCGATTGTCGCAAGTCAAAGAAGGTACACACCCTTGATACAATTGGGAACTTTGCATATGTGTCAAGTTCTGTATTCTTGACTGAATCTAATCCTCAGTGGACTATGGATTCAGGAGCGACAGACCATGTAGCGAAGGATAGAGGATCCTTCGTGGAATTCCGATGAGTACCTACTGGAACTAAGTGGATCTATGTGGGAAACAACTCCAGAGCTGAAGTGAAAGGAATTGGCACATGCCAACTGAATATGCGTGATGGACGCATTTTGTTCCTTCATAATGTGTTGTATGCTCCGGAGATTCGTCGGAATTTAGTGTCTGTTTTAGTGTTGGTTAAATTAGGTTTTAATATGAACTTCCATAATAAATGTGTAGATTTGTATTTGTATACAAACTACTATGGTCATGGTTATTTTCTGGATGGTTTCATTGTATTGGATATTGATTATGTTAATGCAAATGTTTGTTATTCCCTTCTCACGTCTCACAATTCATATGATAATGATGTGAATGTGTGGCATGCTAGACTTGGTCATATTGGCCAACAGCGTATGAACAGACTAGCCAAAGAGGGCTTGTTGGGCAATATTGAAAAAGTTGATTTGCCCATCTGTAAGCATAGCCTAGAAGGGAAAATGATAAGGAAACCATTTGGAAAAGGTAAAAGAGCTGAATTTCCTCTGCATTTAATCCATTCTGATGTCTGTGGTCCAATGAATGTGAGAGGAAGGCATGGGGCTGTTTATTTCATCACTTTTATAGATGATTATACTCGATTCAGATATGTCTATTTGATTTCTCACAAAATTTGAAACAATAAGTTGTTTCAAAAGGTTTATGAACCTGGTAGATAATCAATTAGACAAGAAAATAAAAGCATTGAGATCCGATCGAGATCGAGAATATTTATCTGATGAGTTCAGAAAATTAAGTGATGAAAAAGGAATAGAAAGACAATTGTCTATTCCAAATACTCCTCAACAAAATGGTGTTGCAGTGAGAAGAAACAGAACCCTACTGGAAATGGTTAGGTCCATGATGGCGCATGCTAACTTACCTATCACCTTTTGGAGTGATGCGTTGTTAATTGGTGCCTGTATACTTAACCGAGTGCCTTCCAAATCAGTTACTTCCACTCCATATGAGTTATGGATTGGTAGAAAACCGGACTTAAGTTTTCTTAAGCTGTGGGGTTGTGCTGCCTATACACATGAGTCCTCTCACAAGTTTGGGAAATTGGGTCCCAAAGGAAAGAAGAGTATTTTCATAAGATACTCGGAACACTCAAAAGGGTATGTGTTCATATGTGAGCAGGAAAGTGGGAGTATAACTGAATTTGAATCACGGGATGTCACATTCTTAGAGGATGAATTTTCCTAAGAAGGGCGAAATAGGGGATGACAACACCCTATTTGAAACCTCGGATCAAGATAATGATCTTAGTGGAGTTCGTCCAAGTGGGAGTAATATGAGAAGTGATGAATTGAATTCAACTCATTCTCAATTGCAAGCACATAATGAGACGACATCATCATTATCTAATCCCAGTGGGAGCATAATGGGGAATGATGTGCAAAGTGTACAAACTCCCATACGGCGAACAAGTCGCCAAAGTTTTCCCCATCGACGTTTTGACATTGAAGGGGAAACTTTTATGACTGCTCCACAAGATGAGGATGAGCCTAGAAATTAACGAGGCTCTGAATTGCCCTAGTAAGGAAAAATGGATTCATGCAATGGAAGAGGAAATGGAGTCAATGAAATCAAACCAAGTCTGGGAACTGGTTGATCTTCCAAAAGGACACAGAGCTATTGGGAACAAGTGGGTTCTCAAAATAAAGCGAAAAGCTGATGGCTCGATAGAAAGGCATAAGGCTCGCCTTGTGGCGAAGGGGTATAATCAACAGGAAGGAATTGATTATGAAGATACGTTTTCTCCTGTTGTGAGATTTACCTCGATTCACATTATTCTGGCAATAGTATCTAGTATGGATCTTGAATTACATCAGATGAATGTAAAGACTGCTTTCCTCAATGAAGAATTAGAGGAAGAAATTTACATGGAACAACCAACTGTTTTCATGGTAAAAGGCCAAGAAGAAAAGGTGTGTCGACTTTTGAGGTCGATATACAGCCTTAAGCAGTCATCGAGACAATGGTATATACGTTTTCATAATGCCATAATGGCATATGATTTTTACAATGATTGATGAGGATCATTGCGTATATATCAAAAGATCCAAGGATCATTTTGTGATCATATCATTATATGTTGATGATATACTGATTGCCGGAAGCAATATGGAGTTTGTTCATACTGTCAAGAGTTGGTTATCTTCCAACTTTGAGATGAAGGATATGGGTGAGGCTGCATACATTCTTGGAGTTAAGATTTCAAGAGATCGTTCGAAGAGATCGTTGTCTCTTTCGCAAGAAACATATAAATAAAGTTCTTGAACGATTTCGTATGCAAGATTGTAAACCCATAGACACTCCTATTGCAAAAGGTGAAGGATTAAGCCATAGACTGTGTCCGAGGACTCCACGAGAAAAGGAACAAATGAAACATGTTCTTTATGCTAGTGCAGTTGGGAGCTTGATGTACGCTATGATGTGTACAAGACCCGACATATGTTTTTGCAGTTGGAATGGTGAGTAGATACCAATCCAATACAAGTCTAGCACATTGGAAAGCCGTTAAGAGAATACTGAGGTATCTAAAGGGAACTGCTGATTATACGATGAGTTATCAAGGAAAGGATCTGCGACTCAAAGGCTATCCTGGAACTGTTTAGGGAGGAGGTTTAGACGAAAGGAAATCTACCTCTAGGTTTGTTTCCTTATTGAATAATGGCACCATATGTTGGAGCAATAAGAAACAAACGTGTATAGCCTTGTCCACGATGGAAGATGAGTTCGTGGCATTATCAGCAGTAATATAAGAATGAGTTTGGCTTTAGAGATTTTTTGGATCACTTAGATGTTATTGAGAAAGCTGCAAATCAATTATTAGTTAATTGTGATAGCCAAGCAGCTATATCGTACACCAAAGATCCAAAATATCATGGCAAGACCAAACATATAGATACCAAGTATGACTTTGTCAAAAGATATGGTTGCACGAAAGGATGTGAACTTGCAGTACATATCTACGCATAGAATGGTAGCAGATCCTATGACAAAGCCAATACCTAGAGATGTGATTTGTGGTCATGTAAAATCTCTAGGATTGCGTAGAGTCTGATGTACTGGATTGTAATTTCCCTGAGTTGTTCACATGTATGAACTAGTGTTGTTTCATTATTAAATGCCTATGAATCTTTTGTTTGATCTTTATGCATCTTAATGCTTACTGCATTATATTATGTTGAGAAAGTATGTCGGACAGATAAGAGATTAGCCCCCTCACACGGGTAATCGCCTCTATTTACTATGTGATAGATAGAGATGAGACTGTTTTTAAGCTTATTATCTAGGTGATAATCGAGAGCTAAAGCTTAAAATAAATATGTCGCCTTAACTGAGTGTTAAGATGAGGACATAATACTTACGATGTCCGAAAGTAAAATAACCCACACATTTTACTTTATCTGTCTAAGATGCCAGATGTGAGTTCTGATGAATTTTGTGAATGAGTAAATACGTGAACTCAAGTTAGACATTGGGTATGTCTGAACTATCATCTGTACGGTATTGATTGTGTAGACATACGCTCCATGGGAAAGGAGTTAATACCGTAATACGTATTTCATACTACGTATGCATGAGACGACCTATAAGAGTGGCAAAAGTTATGATCTCAACTTTTATGACGTGTGAGACTCTTGAGGAATAGAGTTCCTCATTTTTTAGTGCCCTCATGACTCTTACTTATTCTCAAGATTTCTATTTAGTGTTTGCTATCTTAGAATGTTGCCAATGGTCATGAGATGATTCGATCTAATGGGACATTTCTAGAAAAGCAAGTTGAACTGAAATTGAGAGTCTGAAGGAAAGAGGAAGATCGTTTTTGTAGGATCACATTGTAGTTTTGTATTCACAGGTCGACCAATTATGACTGTCTTTGGGATAATCATAATTGTGAATACAATATATATATCATTGTTTAAATGAGATTAAGAGAGATATAAATGTGATCGATCGATCTAGGGTACTGCATACTATTTTTTACTCGGAAAATGATGCCCATTATGAGCTGCTATATATTCCTAACAGATGTATAGCAACGAGCTCTCAAAGTATGCTGGTCGCACGGATTATTCACCGGTATGAATGTTGAAAGAGGAACAGAGGGATTTTCAGTTGATGGGCCTAAGTTGGGCCTATCCGCCCATGCTGGTTTTTTGAACCACCATGTGCGAGTGGGAGATGTAGGATTTAATCATGGGCCTAAGTCGGCCCGGCCACGATGGGCCTAAGGGCCCGGCCCACGGGAATTAGGCCCGTGGAAAAGGGCACCTATAAAAGGGATAAGAAAGAGAATGAACGTACCTTTTCGCATTTAGTACGTTCATTTTTCTCTCCCAAGATTCTCTCTCTCTCTCCAAGGCCAAGAGGCGACGCCATCTCCACTCCACGGCGAATCTTCGACATCGGATCGAACGGAACTGAAATCTCTTCTTCAATACGGCATCGGTGTCTAATCTGTGGCCAACAAGGTACGCTCGAATTCCGTGGTGTGCTTTTGATCGGTGATACGTGACATTTCCGGGCTTATCTTCCGCATATGAATTAGGGGTTCGGTTTCGGTGCCGAATCCGGTTTTTCGGGGATCTATCGATCCCAACACTTGGGGATGGTCGTCTGTTTCCCATAGGAGTTCCCCTGGGGTGACGCTGTTCGCGCAATTGAGTCGAAAATGATCGTGGAGTCGAGACGGGGCGAGGAAACGGACAGGAAGATGCGGGTTTTGAAGGAGCTTGATGACGTGGAGGCACGCAGGAGGCATGTGCTGGAGGCAATTGACGAGGTGGTGGCATCAGGAGGCGGTGGAGAGGTCGTGGAGAGGCTGAGGGAGGTGGCGGCTGGGCTGGAGAAGGCCACTGACGAGATGTTGAAGGGGTTGTACCAGCTGCGGGATGGGCTGACGGAGTTGTTCCTGAGAGTGACGAAAATCAGGAAGGAAATGGTAGATGAGTTCAGAGCGAGCCTATTGGGGGGGCCATCGCCGAAGAAGCCATCAAAGATTGGCAAGAAGACTAAGGGAAAGCGACTAATGAAATGGTTATGTACTGAAAAGAAGGAATAACTGAATAGAGCGATCTAAATTAACTGGTAATAAAGATGATGATGGTGTTCTTGAACTATCCAGTTTAATGTTGTATTTGTCGTATGTTTCAGTGAGTTTTGCAGTATTGAAAGCTATTGTTTTTGTAATGATCTTTTTACTATCATCAATTTGTAATGGTTTTTGTCTAGCATTAATCTATAACGGTTTTGTAAGTTTTAAAATGATTTTGTAATGGTCTTGATTGTTATCAATTTGCAACGGCGTTGTAATAGATTTAACGAGGCTCGCTCTCACAAGGCCTCGCTTTTGGCCATGGCCAGTCACCAGCTCGCCCAACGAGCATCGCCAATGGCCAATTCCTGAGTTGCCGTAACCGGCAAGAGCAAGAAGATGAAGGGAAGAAAAAAAAGAAATAGAGAGAAAAAACAAAGGAAAAAAGAAAAAGAAAATAAATGAAATGTCAAAATATTAAAATATTATATGAAAAGTATTCACATTAGTGCCAGTTGCATCACGTAGAACGGCTAGTGTTCGTGTCAACGTTGATCAGCCAAAATTAGTTGGTTGGATTGAATTTGTACAATCACAAAAGATTTATAATTTAATTAATTGAAAAAAAGGTTTGCGATTGAATTGATTTAATTACAATTTATTATGATTGTTGTAATAATTTTTCTAGCTAAAAAGCGGGGATTGATAGCTTGAATAGGACAGGAGAATGTTTTTTTAAATTTTAATGGAAGGGCTTAAAAGTTTATGTTTATGTATTTTCTTCCCATATTTTCATCACCCCTTCTCTCAAACATAGCATAGAGTCATCCACCCTTCCAAGAATATGAGAAAATACATGCAGACACATGACATCTAGTCGCATCTCATAAAAGTACGAGGATGAAAAATTTCACAAAAGTTCGAGGGCTCAACTGTGTCAAAGTAAAATCTAGGCCAGTCATTGACCATTGACCAAGGTCCATCCATTGCTAGCTTCTTTCTCCCTGTTCTTCTTCTCTCTTTTACTATCATTTCTTTTTTCCTTTTTCATTAGGGCAGCGTTATTTCGGCCCCTTACATGACTAAATCCACCCCCATTTATACTTCAAAGACAAAATTACCCTCAATCTTTCAATTGCAGTTTTAGATAATGACCCACTCCTTCTTTTTTTAATTTTTGTCCTTTTTCTATCGAGGACAGTTATCATAATTAAGAATTTCGCATGTTTTGTTTCTTTAGCTTTAATATTCCTATAACGTTTTAAATGCTCCATGTAAAATTATCTTGCTAACAATAAACAATTTTTTTATATAGTATAAAACTGAAAAGTCCCTTTTTCATTATTAATTTTATAACAATTTTTCTATTTTTCGTTTCTCTTATATCAAAAGCTCCCTTTTTTTTTGGTGAACATTTTATTAGTTTCATTAGTATAAATATAAATCAACTCTCTTTATTTACTATATCAAAGAACTTTTATTTTATCCTTACTATATTGGCAAGATACTTTTATACAAAGCATGTAAGAAGTTAGAGAAATATCTAAGAATACACTAAAAACATTATGTACAATTAGGTGTCTTAATATTTTTTCGTACACAATTTGTCGACGATATTAATTTTTGTCAATCCAAAATAATGAAATGTCATTGTCATTTTCAAAAAAAAAAAATTTCTTACTTTATGTAATATTTTTATTTAATTAAATTTCATTTACTCAACAATTTATGTACAATTTTAATCGACAATCTGGAAAAGAAGTAGATTTCTTGGAAATCTCTCTTTTTGACTAAACAAATTTTTATGGAAGTAATATCTAACAATAAAAAAAGAAGACGTGCCTTTAATTTACATGGACAATCTGCAATAAACAATTAAACATAGAAAATTCTTAATTACAATGGTAGATCTTACATAGATATAGAAAAGCTTAAAGAAAGGAAAGTAAATAAATTTGGGACCACCAATTTTAATTGCTATTAAAATGATAGAGGGTAATTTTGTAATTTTGGTCAAAATTTGGGTGGATTTATTCATTTGGGGGGGGGGGGGATGGGGTTGCCTCTTCATTAATTCAAAGGATAATCAGACTAAAAGTCTTAAAGCTTATCGTAATAGAGCAATTGAGTCCTAAAATTTTTCAAAATACAATCAATTTCTAAAACATATTATATTGGTGTAATCAAGTCCTAAATCTTAAACCCCAACTAAATGTAAATATAGTTAAGTAAATGCAAGTTTTTTTTTTCCTCAATGGCAAAGTGCATGTCTATAGAGCAGATTTAATCGGAATTTAAATTAAATGGATCATTAAGAGGAACTAATTATTTATCAAGTTAGCCAGTAAAAACAAGAATGTAGAAGATACACCGGACAATCCTAGAATTTAAAGTTAGGATGGGGTTACTCTTGGAAAAACGTGAATAACGTAACTAATAACTGGAAAAAAAAATGTAACGGAGTGGATTTTGGCACAGTTAAATCTATAATTGTGGTGAGTGGAAGATTAAATTGGTTTATAAGTTATCCCTTCAACCAAATAGCTGCAAGAAATTAAACATCAAGGCTTCCATCGTCTGAGAGTATTTCACTAGCATATGGTTGCCTAATAAATCCGTACAAATGAATCTGTCTCAATGAATGCGCAAATCGAAATGCCAACTAAGATACTACAGATAATTATCATAATTTAGATGGCATTAGCCAACTTAAGAAAATTTTATACATTAGTTTGATATTTAGTCTTTTCCATTTGACAACTTGACAAACTTTAAGTAGCAACAAAGCATGATGGAAGAACCCAAGTGGTGATAGGCACTATTTTTCAATCCTAAGTACATTAAATACATTCATATATAATCTTAGAATATAAATTTAATTTTTAATAATGTTAATGGTATTCTTTGCATCATTCTATTAGCAACAATCTCAACGCGTGTATATTTCTTATTAGAGCAAAAATATCATTGTAAAAATAAAAGGAAAGTATATTGGGGAAAGCTTAACTTACAACTGAAAGCCCTATGAGACCGCCTACAACCGCCAAAAGGCCATAAAAAGCATAAGGAGAAACCTTCCCACTCCGCTCAGCTTTTAATTACATCCCAATGGGTGATTAGCCGTTGTGATTTATTACCCACTATTACCAAAACATCTTGGTAAAGTAAAAATATCAATATAAGTCTAATGCTGAGTTTAGTTCGTCTTTGGGGGAAATGTAAATGATTTTATGTTAAAGGGTTTTTTTCGAAATAAAAATAGTGTTTGTGAATGTGCAATATAAAAGTGTATTGGGAAGCAATTTTGGTACAATGGTGTTAAAAAAAAAAACCACACTTGTAAATGACTTTTGTTTCTTTAATTAAAAAATGAACCTGACACCTTCATTGAATGCCGACGAGAGGCTTAGGTTGTCAGCAACTTAGATTTGACACTAGAGTCGGTTGGTTGCTTGAGTTTGCACTCTTCCCGCCGACCCCTGGCGAGGGTTGCCTCGGGTCACATGACTTCAAGTGAGGCTCGTTGGCGGTTGGATCTAGGGTTGCTAGCGATGTTGCGAGAGGTAGAAAATGGTGAGGGCATTTTTTGAATTTCGAAAATTTAGTGAGGGAAAAATTGGAAGAAAAATAATGCATTAGCATACTGGAAATGCCAACAACTCAAAATTCTTGTGGACTTTCCTTGGGTTAAGGGACTTTATAGGACTTATCAAATGCAATACATCTCCCCGAAGCTCTCCAAAAAAATTTGCCTAATGCCATAGCATTTAGCCAAGGGCCTTTAGAGGCTTAAAGGTCTTCGGGAAAGTAGTTGCCAAACACAATCTAAAACTCTTTTAATAAAGCTATGAAGTGAAATTCAATGGACAAACATCAAGAACAAAAAAGAACCATTATTTTTCAAATCAAAAGTAAAGATGTTGAAAGGTTGATGAATGGAGTTATAAGGATAATTTTATCAATGAAACGCAATATATATATATATGTTGTGTATATAGTGCATTTAGTAATTTAGGCTTATTCGAAGTATGTTCCTAAATTGATGTCCACTTGGCTCTTAATCGGCCCTAATAGGTTAGTGGCAACTCCAAATGAGATAAAACTTAATGGTTTGAATCACTGGAAATTTCTAAAATTTGCGAGAGCTAAGGTTTGGGAAAACTTGAGTCAAACGAGGCATGCATCTCAAGTATGAGGATTTTTCCTCCCCACTTGACATTGCTTCTAAACCCACTCCCAATTGTAGTGAGGTTTAAGGCAAAATACACCGGACAATCCAAGAATTTAAAGTTAGCATGGGGTTGCTCTTAAAAAAGATTTGAATAACATAACTATTAACTTGAAAAAAAAAACGCGACGCAAGAGTGGGTTATGCCACAATAAAATGATAATTGTGGTGAGTGGAAGATTGAATGGGTTTATAAGCAATCTATTCAGACAATTAGCAGCAAGAAATGAAACGTATTCCACCGCAATGAGTGCACAGATCAAAATGCTAACTAAGATGCTACGGAGAAAATTTAGATTAAGTAACCTTAGAGAAGTTCATTTGATAAATCAGCAAAATTTAATTAGCGACCAACCTATTGGGCTAAAATAAAACCTAGAAGGGAGGGTTGAATAGGGTGAGTGGAGATATTAATAGATTTCTGTGAAATAACACAACAATTAGCAAAACAGATTGTGAAGTATGTAAACTAGAGTGTGATAATAGTGTACTAAGAGTACAGATAATGGAAACTGAAAGTAAATCATATGGCAAATTTATAGAGATTCAACTATATATCGAAGCCTACATTCACTCTATAGCTAATAGTCTAACAACAGTTGGATTTTACTAATATTTAGCAATGAAATTCATAACTGACAATTGTGTTCCTTTCACAAGATAGATCACACTACCAAGGTATAATCACTGCACTAAAATTTGTATGCTTGACTATTTGCTATGGCACAAGCAAAACCTTTATAGAGAGATATCAACATAGAGGATTATCTAGCCGTTGGAGACCTTTGAGGATGCACAACTGGCCGCTTGAGAGTCACTGGAGACCTATGCTAGAACTAGGATCGCTAATTTAGTGGCTTTCCTTAAATTTTCGCAAGTTTTCTAAAATGGAGTCTACTACTTCTGTCCCACCACCTGAGAATTGAAAGCTGGCAATAGCTTTTTAGATTATCTTTCTCCATTTTTTAGCTATAGAACCCAGCACTTGTAACGACTCTTTTTTTCTGCACCATCAACGATTATCTTTAGATGCGTATCTCCCTAACATTAGCGTTAACTCCGTAGTAGCACGATCCAAAATTCATCACTAGTAGGTTGCGAGTGAGATGTATGGCAATCTTTAATGATAGTACTAATGAAATGATGCATGATGATAGGATCAATGATCTTTTCATTTTTGAGAAAATGATAAAAAAAAGTCTTAAAGCTATTGTAATTTTTCCAATTTAATCCCAAACTTTTTTTTTGTCAATTCAGTCCTAAACTTTTTGCAATTGTGCAAATTTAGTCCAACCAGCCAAATTTGGCCAGTTGGTGCTGATAGACAAATTTTTTATTTTATTTTTCATTTTTTTCTCTCTCTATTTTTTTCCTCCTCCTTCCTTCTTCATCTTCTTTGGTGACCTGCCAAAGGGGGGGCCAATCATTGGACTAAGGCGGTCGGCTAGTGGGAAACTCATCTCGTTGTCGTTGGGTGAGGGCGAGCTCACCCGGCCATTGGCGAAGCTGACCTTGCTTAGATCCGATGAGGGCAAGCCTTGACAAATGGATCAGTGAGGTAAGCCTTGCCAGGGGTTGGGCAAGGTCAAGCTTGCCGATCCACTGGTGAGTGCTTGTCTCGGTAGATTTAGGCAAGGTTGGCCTTACTCGGTCACTTGAAATACTAATTTACCATTTGCATTCAACATGACAAATATCAGTACCAAAGATAATTTTGAAATCATCAAAATTCCATGGGAATGTTTTCCCAAAACAACCATGATGCAAGAACCCAAGTGGTAGTTAAACATTATGAATTGTTTTCCTTCCTAAGTTTACAATGTACATGGATCTTTTTTTTTTTTTGGTAAATTTAAGGGATAAGTACACTGGAAATCTTAAAACTTGTCATGGAGTGTAATTGAGTCTTAAATTTTTTTAAAAAATACACTTAAATCATAAAACTTGTCAAATTGATGCAAGTCCTTCCATTAATTCTGTCTAACTTGATTAATGAAAATATTGATGTGGTTATTTATTTATTAATTAATTTCTCTCTTTTATGTCACATTGATGTTGCTAGGACATGAAGCATAACAAATATGGTTGAGAGGGAGCTCACTGAAACGGCCATGTTGAAGATGCCATCGAAGGTTTTTCTTTTTGCCATAGAACACAACAAAGTGGAGGTGATGCCTGAGACTTGAGTGCAGGCAAAAAGGGTGGTTATGTACTAAAATAATGGGATAAAGGAAAGGAGATTGAGTTTCATTGCAGAAAGAATCATAGGGAATAGAGATGTTGAACGATGACGATGACCACTCATATATGCAGGTTCACGGGCATTGGGATCGGGCTGTAAGTCATTAAACATCATAAATCTGTAATGCGGAAACTCATAATACAAACAGTGATCTTTTGATCTTCATGATTCTCACAAATAGATGATGACATACCTTTATCCATAGCGTTGCACTTGATGATCGTCGTAGAAAACCTAAAGAACACTATCCAAAGAAGAAATCCAATTTCTCTCCCTTAACCCACTATTCTTGATGTATTCTTTCGATGGAGGAGAGAATACCAAAATCCTTTAGGTTATTGTTGTTCATTATGGGTGGAGAGAGGACCGAACTCTATTTGTACGTCCGATGAAAATGTGCCTTCCATCAAAGCGATGTACCCTTTCAATTTAGTCGTACCTCTTCATTTTATTAGAGTCGTAACTCCTCGTAACCAATAATTAATTATTTTATAACATAACAATAATTATTAAACTATATAACATAAATCATATCATGTGGGCCACATTAATTCTTACATTCTCCCACTTGGCTCATATGATATTCTTTTCATAGTTTAATAAAGACTGTAATGTGCACAATAACATTATGCTATAAAATTTCATCAAATTGGCAATCACATAATAATCACAATTAAGTAAAGAAAACTAATGCGAGTCATAGCGGTTGTATGTCATTAATCGACATAGTCCCTTCTATGCACTACAACTATAACACTTTACTTAACATGATCCATAAATGAGAAGTATAGTAATAGTCCAACTATAATGTTTCCTTAGAAACTATCCTGTTTAACATTCATCTATTTCCATAATGTATACTAAATAGAAAACAGGAAATATCAGAAACACGTAAGTGAGCTCAAAGTGTCAAATACATAAACTTAATACAATCATAATACAAACACTAATGACGTTCAATAATGCCCATCCTTTCAACATGCTCATTAAATGTTTTGGGCGGCGGTCCTTTTGTTAAGGGATTTGCTATCATAAGTTTGGTGCTAATGTGCTCAATTGACACTCTTTGTTTCTGAACTTCTTCTTTAACAATCAAGTATTTGATCTCCATATGCTTAGCACCCTTAGAATACTTGTCATTCCTGGAGAAGAAAACTGCTGTAGAGTTATCACAATAAATTTTCAGCGGCTTGGCAATACTGTCGACAACCACAAGCCCTGAAATAAAATTCCGCAGCCATAATCCATGAATAGTGGCCTCAAAGCATGCCACAAATTCAGCTTCCATAATGGATGCAGCAATAACTGACTGCTTCGCACTCTTCCATGAAATTGCCCCTCCGGCCAGAAGAAACAAGTAACCAAACGTTGACTTTCTTGTATCGGCACAACCGGCTAAATCTGAATCTGAATACCCAATCACCTTGAGATGATCGGATCTTTTATAAGTAAGCATATGATTCTTCGTTCCTTGCAGGTATCTAAGAACTTTCTTTGCAGCTTTCCAATGATCCATTCCAGGATTACTTTGATACCTGCCCAGCATTCCGACAGCAAAACTGATGTCTGGTCTGGTACAAGTTTGTCCATACATTAAACTCCCCACAACAGATGCATAAGGAATATTCTTCATTTGTTCTCGTTCCAATTCACTTTTTGGACATTGCATAAGGCTAAATTTATCACCTTTCTAAATTGGAACTATTCCTTCTGAACATTTACTCATATTAAATCTCTCTAAAATTTTCTCAATGTAGGCTTTCTGAGACAATCCTAATAATCCTTGTGATCTATCACAGAATATTTCTATTCCTATCACATATGTTGCATCTCCCATATCCTTCATTTCAAAATTCTTAGAGAGAAACTTCTTGGTTTCATGTAACAAACCAAGATCATTAGCAGCAAGCAGAATATCATCAACATACAGAACTAGAAAAATAAACTTGCTCCCACTAATCTTCATATATATACACCGATCAACGGTGTTTTTTCTTAAATCCAAATGAAGTTATGGTATCGTTAAACTTAAGATACCATTGTCGGGAAGCTTGTTTAAGTCCATATATTGATTTCTTTAATTTACATACATTGTGTTCCTTTCCTTTAATTGAAAAGCCTTCGGGTTGGTCCATGTAAACCCCTTCTTCTAAATTCCCATTAAGAAAGGCGGTTTTTACATCCATTTGGTGTAACTCCAAGTCATAATGAGCCACCAAAGCCATAATGATTCTAAGTGAGTCTTTCTTAGAGATTGGTGAAAATGTCTCTTTATAGTCAATGCCTTCTTTTTGCGTAAAACCCTTTGCAACAAGTCTAGCTTTATGTCGTTCAATATTGCCTTTTGAGTCGCGCTTGGTCTTAAAGACCCATTTACACCCGACCTTCTTACATCCTTTAGGCAATTCAACAATATCCCAAACTTGATTTTGATGTATGGATTTGAACTCTTCTTGCATGGCATTAAACCATTCATTAGAATCTTCACATTCCATGGCTTGGGAAAATGAATCTGGATCATTTCCAATTCCTAAGTCAATTTCTGACTCTTGTAGATAAACCATATAGTCATCAGAAATAACCGACATCTTTTCTCTTTGAGATCTTCTTAATGCTATTTCTTGTGACTCAGCTATTGGAGGTTTAATATTGATATCTTCATTATGGAGTGATTGTTCATTAATTTGTTGTTCTTGATTATTGTTAGATTGTGCTATAATATCAGGAACAACAACTTTAGAAGTTTCGGGTATATGAACTTCTACCCTTACTTCTAGAATGCAAGCATCACGCATTCTTTCACTCCCACTAATGTCACCATTCTCAATGAACCTAGCATTTCCAGATTCAACAATTCTTGTACTATGATTAGGACAATAAAATTTATACCCTTTGGATTTCTCTGCATAACCAATGAAATAACCACTGGTTGTTCTTGAATCCAATTTCCTTTCATGTGGATTGTAAATTCTTACTTCTGCCTGACAACCCCAAACATGCAGGTGTCGTAAACTAGGTTTCCTTCCCGTCCACAGTTCAAAAGGAGTCTTTGGAACTGCCTTACTAGGAACCCTGTTTAATAAATACATCGAAGTCTTTAAAGCATACATCCACAAAGACAAGGGTAAAGATGAATGACTCATCATACTCCTAACCATTTCCATTAAAGTACGATTACGCCTTTCTGCTACACCATTTTGTTGTGATGTACCCGGCATTGTGTATTGAGCACAAATGCCATGTCTTTCAAGGAATTTAGCAAATGGACCTGGACATTGTCCCAATTCATTATACTTTCCATAATATTCACCGCCTCTATCTGATCTTACTATTTTCACCTTTTTATCTAATTGCCTCTCAACCTCTTTAATATACACTTCAAGTGCATTTATTGATTGAGACTTATCATGCAATAGATAAATATAATCATAACGTGAAAAATCATCAATAAAGGTAATGAAGTAACTTTCCTTACCAAAAGATGGAACATCAAATGGACCACATATATCAGTATGTATAATTTCAAGAAGTTTTGTGCTTCTTGTGGCACATTTCTTAGTGTGCTTTGTTTGTTTACCTTTAATACAATCAATACACACTCCAAGGTCAGTAAAATCCAAATTTGGAAGAATTTCATTCTTCACTAATCTTTGCATTCTTTCTTTGGATATATGACCCAAACGTTTATGCCACAAGTAAGCAGAATTTTCATCCACCAAGCTTCGTTTAGTGCCACATTATGATGCAAGGTCATTAATGTCTCAACAAAAGTATTATTAAGTCTAAATTTGTAGAGACCGTCACATAAAGTTCCAGTTCCAATAAGAGTATCACTCTTAAATAGACTGAAAGATTCAGAACCAAACTTACAATAAAATCCCGCCACATCAAGTCTTGGCAAAGAAACTAAATTGCGAGAGGTACATAAAGGGTTCGAAACAAATCCAAATAATGCCCAGTATCTAAGATCAAACGATAAGTGCCAATGCCTTCAACTGGAGCTTTGTTTCTGTTCCCCGTAATCACATAACTTTCATTTGGCTTTATAGTTTGGATCGTAAGAAATCCCTACATCGTATTTGACACATGAGTGGTGACACCAGAATCAATCCACCAAGCATTATGAGGAACTTCAGTAAAGTTTGATTCAAAACATACTAAAGCACAAGGCTTACCTTTTTTTTCGAACCAAGCTTTACATTTAAGACAATCTTTCTTCAAGTGTCCAATTTTGTTGCAAAAATGACACTTAATAAGATTGTGTTCCTTCTTATGGGTTTGAGAAGCCTTTGAAGAGTCATTCAGGACGTGTAGTCCTTTCTTCTTGCTCCTTCCACCTTTCCTCTTGAAATTCTTTCGAACTTCTTGATGACTTGAGAGATGAACATAATGAGCCTTTTGATTCTTTATCCTTGTTTCCTCTTGAACTAGCATACTGGCCAATTCATTTACATTCCACTTATCCTTTATAGTATTGTAATTCATTTGAAATGGCCCATATTGCTCATGAGGCAATGAATTAAGTATAAATTGTACTAAAAAGTACTCATCCACGTTCATTCCCAGAGTCCTTAACTTTGCTGCTAAATTCGTCATCTCAAGTATATGCTCATGCATGGTACGCGAACCATCATATTTCATGGTGGTCAGTGTACTCATCAATGTACCAGCAAGTGACTTATCAGCAGTTTGAGAACGCTCTTTCACAAATTTCATAAATTCCTTAGCATTGTCAGTTTTGGGAAGAGAAGTCTTTAAATTGTTTGCAACTGTCATTCGCATGAATATTAAGCTCAGTCTGTTCGATCTTTCCCAAACTTTATAGAAAGACTTTTCATCATTGCTACTTTCATCAGTAATAGCAGCTGGTTTCTCAGCTTTAAGTGCTAAATCAAGATCCAGGACACCTAAGTGAAACTGGACTTGTTCACTCCAATCAGGAAAATTTATCCCATTGAATAAGGGAACATATGAAGCGTGCGAATGGAGTGAAACAGGTACAGATACTGCAAACATATGCAAGAAAATACTCATACATTAATGCCTTGAGAATATCACATAATCAGATTCAAACTAAACTACACATGTACATCATAGTTCTCCTTTGGGCGATCCTATAATATACAAATATATAAAAACCATAATGATGCTAATAACTTTTATTTGATAATTGTAAATATATCTTATTAAAATTTATTTGCTATCTTTGGATATACAAACAAAAGTAATAAGTCATATTAATTATCAACTATAACGTTCATGAATTATAGAAAATAATTAACCTTTGGGTTAATCCCTAAGTTCTTATCATAAATGAACTTCAATATACCCATAACATAAATAATGATATGAAATATATATCAATTTCATAAATAGCATCAATTAATTATGGGTAATTGAATAAAATAATTTACAATATAAAAAAAAATAAATTCAAAAGACTTCAAAGTTTGGCCACTTTGGTGACTAACAAACCTTTCATAATATGAATTTTTAATATTGTAAAATACAAATATTTACCAAATTGCACACAAGGACAAAATCGTAATAAAAGCATAAGGGTAAAATCGTAAAATCATAATTCTATAAGGGCAGAATTATAAATTTATAATCCATGGGCAAAATGGTAAATAAACAGTAAGGGCAGAACTGTAATTATAAATTAAATAGGGGCATAACTGTAAATAACCATCAAAAGAAGGGCAAAATAGTAATTAGGAGCTTCGGCAGGGGCAAAATGGTAAAAATACCGCGCGGGGACGCGGGCGCCGAGCATCCAGCGCGCAGGCGCGTGCACCTGTCAAGCGCCGCGTTGTTTCGCGCGCGCGTGATCCCACGCGCCTGCGGTTGGCGCGCGCGAAATGGCGCGTGGCGCGTGGGTCCACGCGCCAACGACTGCAGCGCGCGCGTGGACCCACGCGCCTTCTTCCCCGGCTCGGCAGAACCTTTCCTTCGCCATTTCCTTCTCTGTTTCCCTTGGATTCTACCATTTTCGACATTTTCTTTTATGAAAACATTCATTATTCGAATTTTCTTCAACATAATCATCCGAAAACATTTCAACAACAATAAATACTACGAACGGGATCGTTTAACAAATCATCAAACATAAATCATAATATTTCTATAAACGGAAAAAACATGAGATCATAAACCACGTTCTGATACCAATTGTAAGTCATTAAACATCATAAATCTGTATTGCGGAAACTCATAATACAAACAGTGATCTTTTGATCTTCATGATTCTCACAAATAGATGATGACATACCTTTATCCATAGCGTTGCACTTGATGATCGTCGTAGAAAACCTGAAGAACACTATCCAAAGAAGAAATCCGATTTCTCTCCCTTAACCCACTATTCTTGATGTATTCTTTCGATGGAGGAGAGAATACCAAAATCCTTTAGGTTATTGTTGTTCATTATGGGTGGAGAGAGGACCGAACTCTATTTGTACGTCCGATAAAAAGGTGCATTCCATCAAAGCGATGTACCCTTTCAATTTAGTCGTACCTCTTCATTTTATTAGAGTCGTAACTCCTCGTAACCAATAATTAATTATTTTATAACATAACAATAATTATTAAACTATATAACATAAATCATATCATGTGGGCCACATTAATTCTTACACGGGCAATAATATTACATGCCCAAAATTGATAATATAATCAATAATAATATCCGTGGCGTCGTGCTGCTATTGTTTTTCGTACTGCAAGTTAATTAAAAGGAAAGTTTAGTTAGGAAATAAAAGTCAAGTGTATCTTGAACCGCGTCCGAGACATGAGGGGGTCGGAAAAGTATGAAACGAGACACTTCATTAGACCGCGTCTTATAATTACTTTCCAAGAAGTCTCTCCTTAATTAAATGCTTCGGATTTTTTTTGCATAGTTACTTTTTTGGCACTCCTAGTAAAAAACATACCCTATATAAGTGCTACCCACTCGTCGCCAGAATCATATTTTCGCCATTGCACATTCCTCAAAGTCGTCGGCATTTGCATCCCGACAAGTTCCCCTGGTGCGACTTTCACGCGATCAAGTGAGCGGTGGCCTTTCTCCGTGCCCTCGCTCTGAACTCATCCACCCTCCTTTTCCTTATCCCTACTGTCTGTAATAACCCATTCACCCCCTCCTTCAATCGGTCCACCCTGGCTCGGTCACCTTCTCCAGCGCAATCACCACCTCCCTTAGGCTCCCACCCTCCCTCCGCTGCCTCCCATGCCGCCATCTCCTTGATCGCCTCAAGCACGTGCCTTGCGCATGCCTCCATGTCATTGAGCTCCTTTGAGACTAATGTCTTCTTGTCTCTTTCCTTGCCGCATCCCGACTCTGTGATAACCGCTGACTCAATTGGATAAAGTCACCCTAGGGGATCCGGTGAAGAAAAAGACCAGGAGAGAGGTGTGCGTGAGGCACGTGCTTGAAGCGATCATCCAGATGACAACATCAAGAGGCGGTGGAGAGAGGGTTGCAAGGCTGAGGGAGGAGGCGATTGTGCCGGAGAAGGCGACCGAGGCGATATCGAATGGATGGACTGATTGGGGAGGGGGTGAACGGGTTGTTCCTGATAGTGATTGGGATAAGGAGAAAAATGGTGGGTGATTCAGAGCAAGAGCACGAAAAAGGCCATTCATAGGGAAGCCATTGAAGCCAGGCGAGAAAACACATTCAGTTCTGTTGTCAACCCTCCGTCCAAAGTTGAAAAGTCTCTCTCTCCATCATTTTCTTAAACCTTCAGCCATGGGGAGGATTTGCGCTACTCTCATCCCCTCCCTCTCTTGTTGATTTTGTTTGTTTTATTGTTCTTATCTTATTATTTCTTCTCTCATGATTTAGATCTGGGAACGCTGTTCTTTCGGTTTAGTTCTAGATCCGAGATTTTGAATTCTCTTGATCTAGTTGTAGATCCAAGATCTAGCGTCTCTTGATCTAGATCTAAAAGTTCAATAAATATGCTATTGGGAATTTGATACCCCTTTGTTTTGTTCATGTACAGGTCCTCTACCTTCAGCTTCAATGGGTATCATAGGAGCTATGGCATCTCACTAAACCACAACAATTTGCTCTTCCAAATGCTATATCTATGTTAATTCAACTTGTTTCGGTGGTCCCTGTATGTTGAGGGTATAAAGGAAATCGAACATAGGCGTGCACCGCCTATGGACAATGCCGTAGTTATTAGAGAAGGAATTTCTGGTGTGTTCTCATCATTAATGAAGATACAAGATTCATTGATCCGCCACCAATTATGTTGCTTAGCAAATCTGTTTTTGTGGAACAAGTGTGTGTTGGAGCCTACTGGTGCTTCCTTGATCCATCTTGTTTTTTGGATTTGATTTTGTTTTGTAGTAATGTAGGCTTTGTTCTTTTTTTTTTTTCAATTTATTTTGCCACGAAGTTTATGTACTTTTTATGTATCATTTTGAACAATGAATACAAATTTCTTTTGATAAAAGGAAAAAAAAAAGGAAGGGCAAGAACAACAAAGCAAAGGAACACAACAATGTGAGGGTGATGCCTGTGATTTGAGCACAAGGAAAAATATGTAGGAGTTGTTCAAAAAAATTGCATTACAAGTCCTAAGTCTTATGTACGGAATGCAATTGAGTCTTAAATCTTTCAAGTTGTTCAATCAAGTACTAAACATTTACAAAAAATGCAATCGAGTTTTAAACCTTTCAATTGGTTCAATCATGTCCTATACCATGTTCGAAAAATGTAATCAAGTCCTAAAATTATGTTGAAAAGGGCAATTCAAAGATGTAAAATAAGCACTTTTTGAGTGACGAGGGTAATTTATGGTATTGTTTATTGAAAAGGTATAACACTTAATTGGATACTGTACATGAGGTTTTGGACTTACTGTTCAATTTTTCTTTGTTGTTTTTATATACCATAAAAAGGAACTCCATAAATCTAGTAAATGAAATTTCTTGAATATAAAAAAAATACCGCAATATAGCTAATCACTTGTAGAAAAATATTAAACTAACTAGAAGGAAATCATTAAAGAGAGATCTATTAAAATTCAAAAATGAAAAACACTTGAAATATTGACTTTAGAACTTATAACAAAATCATTGTGCATTGAATGGCTCCTCATTATTTATAATCAAATCAAATTGCACTAGAAGAATTCTTCGATGACCTAAAATCAAGTCAAGAAATATCAATTCTGTATAATATATGATGAATTAAAGACAATATTATAATATGAATAATGAATTAGGAGACGAAAAAAATTCCCTTTTGATTCAAATCTCATAGATAAAAGATATGGAAGGACGTAAAACATTACAAGATAAAGCTAAAGTTTGGAAGAAAAAAAGACGTTTGATTGACTTCCATACAAACTTTAGTTGATATAACTCAAATGTTTGGTTGATTAAGAAGACTCACATGACCACGTGGCATGTGATCCTATATCATTTTATTCATATAAAGAAGTTAATTTATAGTAAAATAGTTTATTTCAAGACAAAATAATTGGAAGTACCAATAACGACTGAAAACCCTCAAATCTTTCCTGATTGCAAATCGGATTTTGAGAATAGCTACGATGGCCCATATGATCCTAATTCCCAAGTAAGAGAAAATCAATGGATTCCTTATGCCTCATCTTGATATATTTTTTTCTTTGGATCTGAGTAGGTCCTTAAAAGGCTCAAAGAGGAAACAAGCGGGAGAACTGCCCAAGGGTGGAAGACCCCGTGCTGTCCTCTATATTTCCTCTCTATCGAGAAGAGAGATAGATATGGAATTAAGGGGCCTCACGATGAGGAAGGTAGACTTTACGTCAGGGTATGCTTGCATTCCCTAGCTACTACTGGAAATGCTGTTATAGTAGTTACCCGCGTCTATAGTGAGTGAGGATAGGTGAAATGCCCACTGCAAAGCTAGCACGCCTTACGGCACTGCAACTGAACCTTCAAATGCATTAATCTTGCAACCCGATGCTAGAACACACTTCACATGCTAAACCGACTTGAAGCTACTGAAGATGCCCATAAACTGATGATTACTCTCATTTAGACATTGCAGATGGCAAACCAGCTGGTAGGCGAAATTGGGGCACTTACATCACTACTGCATACATACCACATAAGTTGAAATTCCTCATAATTGACACAACTAAAAGCTCCCCAATGTTTGGAAGGACGACCACTAATAATCACTACCACACTATGAGAACAAGCACCGTGACCTCAACAAGCACTAAATAGGAAAAGCAGGTCCAACACAAGCCTATAAGTCTCATCTAAATAAGAAGATAAGGCCAATCATTAGCAGAACCGATCAAAGGTGCTGAACGTTAAACTCAATGTGTTGTAACGGCGACAATCTTAACAAGACATAAAGTTGAAGCAACATTAAAATTCACTAAAATCCCATCCCTGATACTATCAAAACCACATGAAGCAACAAAAACTACCACAATTCGCAGATCATCAGATATAAAAAAATGCTCGAGAGTAACAAAGCAGCACTGTATCTAAGCAGCATTGTATCTAAGTAGCTATTTGCTTCCTTACAAGTCTTCAATTCGCTTAAAAGCAATAATCAGAAAAGCATCGAGAGGTCTCTTTCGCAACAACTAAAAAGCTCTCACCCAAAGCAAAAGCACCTCCTCCCATGAAAACACCTCAGAACCCAAGCTTGGTGCGGTGCCAGTGCCTGCGCTTCGCGTTGTACCTGAACGATTTCGGCGACAAAATTTAGGCCACAAAAAAATAAAATAAGAAAAAGACAGCTTTTTTGGGACAAAACATGAAGGAATTGGATATGAACCTGATGGTGTTGTCGGTACGCATGCAAATCCAGTGAGGGATGGGCTTGTTCTGCCTCATCTTCTTCGCCAGCTTCTTGATTCGGCGACGGCGAGCACGCGGCGACAGTGGCGCGACGGCGACGGAGGCATGAGTCTCACGGGACCAACGGTGGCATGAACGGCGCAGCGAAGACGGCGGCAGTCGTGGCTCAACCCACAACCAAGGGGGGAAGAGCTCGGTTCGGGCGGATGTGGTGACGGTTCGGAGCAACGACGGCCCGGATGGCCGAGCGAGTGGCGGCAAGAGGTGGTGACGGTGACTTGGGGATGGCGGTGGTGCCTCACGGCGGCACGGATGGCGAGACAGCTCCTCGGGCTCAACGGCGAGACGACTCGTCGGACGAGCAGTGGGTGGTGGGGGTTCGGTAGCCAAGAGGTGGTGGTGAGTAGGGTGTGGGGCGGCGGTGTGGTGGTGGGTGAAGCAACAGCCGACGAGAGGAAGGAAGGAAGGAAGAAGAAGAAGAAGAAGAAGAAGAAGAAGAAGAAGAAGAAGAAGAAGAAGAAGAAGAAGAAGAAGAAGAAGAAGAAAGAAGAAAGAAAGAAAGAAGAAGAAGATGGGGGGGTTTCGTTCGGCCGAGAGAGGGGGAAAGAGAAGAGAGAGAGAGGGAGAGAGGGGAAAAGAAAAAAGTTGGGGGGCAGGAAGTGACGTGAGGAGGAAAAAGGGGAGAAGAGTGAGAGAGAGAAAAAGAAAGGGAAAGGGGGGAAAATTGAACAAAACGGGGGGAAATCACATAGAGGGAGTTAGGGTTTTTTTTTTTTTTTAACTTGGCCAGTTCCGGTTCCCATAGGAACCGGAACCGGAACCGGGAACCGTCGGTTCCTAGAAAAAGAGAACCGGGAACCGGAACCGGTCCCCTTAGAACCGGGAACCACGCTCACCCCTATTCCCCACCCCCCAAAAAGGTTTTCTCTTGTTTTTCTTTTTGCATTCTTTCCTAAAATTTTCCTTTTCTATTTTCCTTTTCCCTCTCTCTTGCCAAAATTAAATGTATCTAAAATATCTTTCTAAAAAATGATTATTTGTATCGTTCAAATAATTAATTAATATTTTTTTTTCATCATGCATAACAACTGAAATAATTGTTGTTTTTTATTTTTATCTTTATTTTTATAAACGATACAAACGTAAATTTTTGGAAAATATTTTCAAATTCAATCATTTTTCATGAAACGAATGAAACTAATGCTAAATAATTATTAGCTCATAACTAGTGATCATGCAATCTTTATCGTATAAAGTTGTCCATATTATTTTCTTTTTAGGTTTTTAATTTCGCAAGAGAGAAATTACTCCTAACAAGTTTCTTCTAGAAGATAAGATATTCATGCATCCCAATGCTCAATCCCTAGAAGTTCTCCATGCCTTTTTATTTTGCTATTGCTTGAGAACCTCTCAAGTTAAGCACCTTCTAGGGCTCCATTAATTTTACATCAAATGAATAATTTGGCTCACATCAGGCGCTGAATAGAATATGAACACCGTGGAGGCTGGATGGATGGTAAGAACTTAGAATGATGAAATCTGAAGATTTTAGAATGATTGTCATTCTAAATGTGTGTAGATCATTTGGGAAATGCAACATTTCAAAATATATCCGGACATGTTTCGGCTAGAGGTCATTGCATCTCCCCAAAGCAATCCAAATACAATATCAAAGGATAGTTGCATTTGTCGAAGGGGCTTTTGAGGGCTCAAAGGGTTTTGCAAATGCTGAACCAAATGCACTTGTAGAAGATAAGTAATTTGTGTTTTTATCATAGGTCCATACACCTAGCAAGCAGGCAAAGATTTTCTCATTTTGGACCATGGGTTATTAGCTTTGTTGAGCACTTACAATTCACCAAACTTTCACAAACATATAAAACATTGGCATGTTTTTCTTGGGTGGACTTTGGAGAGATGGCTGTCTTACTTCCTGCTACAATCTCGACTGCGATGGAATCTAACTGGAAAGTAGCAGATTTGTTCCAGGCTCTCTGCTTATACCAGTCTCCGCCTATGGTGGACATCTATAAGACATAACTATAGCCATAACGAAGGTAATGGAAAAATCTTTTAGGTAAATATTCATGGGATACAATCCGAGTTTTCTGTCTTTTAACAAAAATATTTCAGGATCAAGTTACAGGAGATTGGTTGCTGCGCATTAAGGACGTGAATGTAGGATTCTGGCCCAAAGATCTCTTCACTTCTCCAGGTGGCCCTGCCGATGCAATTCAATGGGGCAGAGAGATAGTCAACAAAAAATCGGTTGGTCGCGGTACATCAGCACAAATGGGGAGCGGCCATTTCCCTTTTAAAGGCTTTGGAAAGGTGTCCTTTTTCCGCAATCTTAAATTCCTCGACGGATTCATTGAGAGAGACCCGGAGAATCTATAGACGTATGTAACAAGACCTGAATGCTATGACATACTTCTAAACGTGGACTGGCCAAGTGAAGTAGGAGTCAATTTCTATTATGGTTGCCCTGGATTCTCGGCTCAGTGTGCGGAATAGTGAACATTCATGACGTCCTTTCCCTTTTCTTTTCGTACCCTAGTAAAAATGGCTTTGTCAAATGCTTAGCACTAGCGGTGAGGACGCCAATGCTTTTGAAAGTAGGTACTACTAGGTGGTTTGATGTACTGAATTTTGTTAAAGTCACACATGAACTGGTAATCATTCTGAAAAGAGAGATTTGGCCATAATCACACTTAGATTACAGCTCCTTCTTTTGCCTAAACACAAGTATTGTTCACTATGGACAAGGTGTAGTCTGTACTTAAAATATTACATTTACTACAGGCGATTAATTATTAAATGTAAAGGCTACCACTCGACTAAGTAGTAATTGACTTATGACGCGATATGACAGGACTTGCTAACACATTATTTCTCAAAAAAAAAAAAATCTGATATATTCGGACATGTTTATCAATCAAATTAATTTGATTCAAATCCACAAATAAATAATAAAAAAGAGTCTAGAATAAATTTACACTAAAAACATTAATATACTTTTTTTAAAATATTATTCATTGATTCAATTTAAAACATTCAACTATATTCCAATAATCCATAATTTGGAGAAAAAAACAAACAATCCACATTTCACTTTCAAATTTGACATGTAACAATAAGTAAAAAAGAAAAATATTGATCCACATTTCACCATCAAAAGATAGAATTTCCCTTCTCCCTTTCCTTTCTTTCTTTTTATATTTTTATATATTTATATTTTGACTTATTTCTTGAAAAATTTAAAAATTAATCCATACATGTCAAAATCGCATGTCAGAATTCCAGATTTGCATGTTATTGATGTGTCAAGAGAGTTGACTACGTGTCGAACACGTGTCGAGGACACTGACATGGAGGCTCTAAAGAGTGGCCACGCTTCCTAGCTGGTTCTCTGCATAGTCATCATAGAATGACATGAATGGGGAGCGACCACTTTCCTGTAGAGGAATTCGGGAAAGCAGCTCACTTCCGGTCTTTGCAATTCTTGACGGCAGCCACACTTGGAGAGATGCGGCGGGCTTAACACCGTACATGACCAACCTATTGTGCTATGACATATATGCCGGCATGGACCCTACAAGCCCGGGACATACATCTTTCATAGGGTAGGTTCTTGGACTTTCGGCACAGTGGGTGAGGATGCTAAACTTTAGCTTTCGTGAACAAAGAATCCAGTCCTTGAATGAAAAGCAGATTATACGGTGTTGCGCCTCATTTATCAAAAATAGAGAATTTCCATATATTTAGACACGTTATATATTAAATATATTTTTATATAAATACATAAAAAAAAAAGAGTCTAGAATTAATTTACACTAAAAATATTAATTCAACATTTGTTAATATTAGTCATTATTTTAATTTGACAAATTCAAATGCATTCCATTATAATAATACATAAAATTTAGAGTGAAAAAAACATTGTTTAAAGGAAAAATGATGAAGAAGTATTTTTAAATTTATTTATTCATCCTATGTGGCATTTTTTTATTACTTTTTTCATAGTACAAAACTTTTTAAAAAGCTAAAATAATTATAATAAAAAAAAAACTGAAAAAAAAATAAGAAGAGAGGCACGATCATTGCTAGGCGTGCTATTGCCCCTTGCTAGGCCTGAGCGAGGGCGCGGCATCACCCAAGTTTGGGCGAGCCTTGCTCGGGCCTCAGTCGAGGCATCACCTAGATCTGGGCAAGCCTTTCCGGTCCTTGCCTAGCCAGCAATGGCCTCGCTTGGGGCAGTGAGGGTTGGCCCCCACCTTTGCCGCCTAGGGCTGACAAGGTTGCCAACCCCCTTCGAAGGTGGCAGCGGTAGTAGTGGCACTCGGCCACTAGCCCTACCTCTTATGTGTATATATATATATTTACCTTTTGACTTCTCAAGTATTTTTAAAATTGATCTCGCGCGCGTCGGAATTCCAAACTCACGTGTCAGAGTGTGTCGAAAAGAGTTGGGCACGTGTTGGATTTTTCGACACTCGTTGATCACGTGTCGGAGCGTCGGATACGACACGAAGGCTCCTAGAAAGTGTTATTGCTACCATAAAGTGTCGGTGCTATATAGATTCCCACTACTTCTAGCACTTTAATAAATGAAGTTGTTGATTCGATCCCATGTTTCAATGGAATTGTTTCATAATATTCTTGTTCCTATAATTTACGTAGGTAGATATAATTCCCATTGATTAAGTCTGCTATTGAAGTATGTCCCGTAGTTTCTCTTGAAGCTTCCCATGGTTAAAACTGCTATTGAGGTCTAGATGGCCACTCGAAAATGAGTAATTTTTCCACTCATGAAAGTTGACCTGTTTTTTTTTCTATTCATCTTCCCATCTTCGGAAGGGAAAGGATAAGTCTCCCATGCCTATCTCCATTCCATTACCAATTCTTGAACATTTATTTTCGCTTGTAGAGTCAGTTTTGCGATTTACATCCAGATTTGCTCAAAGAAGAAATATTCTTCATTGTGGTAATGGTAATCCACGCGGACTGTATTGATGATGATTAGGTCATCCAAGGGAATACGCGTTATGCATAACATAAATAAGAGCATTGCCTCGGCTCATTTTAAAAAGTACTCGACTCTGTTCTTCAATGGCGATAGTGAGTTCACCAATGCATCTCTTCAAATTGTTTGTTTTGATCTTAATTGCCATTGCTACGGTAAGCGATGGGCGTTCTCCATCTGTTATACGGTTGACTCAGACGAGAAGTGGCTCAATGTGAGCAGGAATGACGCATTACCGGATGCAGATCACGAGGTATGTGAAAATACATCGCTTTAAGACTTACTGTGTCTTTGATTTTGAGTTTTTTTTTCCTGGTTTATGCATTGATCCTGAAGTTTCACCTTTTTATGACTTTGCTATGTAGTTGTCATGTATGCTGCAGTGTTGGGAATTTCTGATTCCCAGAAAACCGGGTTCGACACTAAATCGAACCCCTAAACTAATGCGGAAGACGAGCCCGAGAAAATTACATGTATCACCGATCAAAGGCACACCACGAGTTCGAGCGTACCTTGTTTCCACAGACTAAACACCGACACCGATATGAGAAAGAGAATTTAGCTCTATTCGATCCGATGACACCAATTTGCCTTGAAGGGAAGATGAAGTTGTTTTCTTGCCTTTGTTCTTCTTTTGGGAGGAGAGGGAGAGAAGGAACGTACGTACTGTTGAAAGGGTCTCCCTCTCTTTTCTCCCTTAAATACGTCCTCTCCAAAGGACGTGTCCCTTCGGTAAAAGACCCTCCCCCCAAAAGTTACAACCATTCAACGTGTACCTCCATCCATGGGCCCTAAATTTGTGGGCCAGGCTTTTAGGCCCAACATGGGTGGATGGGCCAACTTAGACCCATCATATCAATTAAATAAAACCATCATCTCCCACTCGCACATGGTGGGCCGAACAGGATCTTCTTTACCTCTCTACAACATTCATACTGGTGAATAGTCCGTGCGACCAGCATACTTTGAGAGCTCGTTAATATACATCTGTTAGGAATATATAGCAGCTCATAATGGGCATCACATTCCGAGTAAATTTAGTATGCAGTACCCTAGATCGATTGATCACATTTATATCTCTTTTAATCTCTTTTAAACAATGATATATAAATATATATATATATATATATATATATATATATTGTATTCACAATTATGATTATCCCAAAGACAGTCATAATTGGTCGACCAGTGAATACAAAACTACAATGTGATTCTCCAAATTCGATCTTGCTCTTTCCTTCAAACTCTCAATTTCAGTTCAACTTGCTTTTCTAGAAATGTCCCATTAGATCGAATCAATTCATGATCATTGGCAACATCCTAAGATAGCAATCATTGAATAGAAATCTTGAGAATAAGTAAGAGTCATGAGGGCAATAAATTGAGGAATTCTTTTCCTCAAGAGTCTCATACGGCATAAAAGTTGAGATCAAACTTTTGCCACTCTTATTGGTCGTCTCATGCATACGTAGTATGAAATACGTATTACGGTATTAACTCATTTCCCATGGAGCGTATGTCTACACCATCAATACCGTACAGATGATAGTTCAGACATATCAAATGTCTAACTTGAGTTCACGTATCTACTCATTCACAATATTCATTAGAACTCACACCTGGCATCATAAACAGATAAAGTAAAATATGTGGGTTATTTTACTTTCGGACATTGTACATATCATGTCCTCATCTTAACACTTAGTTAAGGCGACATATATATTTTAAGCTTGAGCTCTCGATTATCACCTAGATAATAAGCTTAAAAACCGTCTCATCTCTATTTATCACACAATAAATAGAGGCGATTACCCGTGTGAGTGGGCTAATCTTATATCTGTCCGACATACTTTCTCAACTTAAAGTAATGCACTGAGCATTAAGATGCATAAAGATCAAACAAAGATTCATAGGCATTAATGATGAAAACACATATTCATTAAATGTGAACAACTCAGGGAAATTACAATATGCAGTACATCAGACTCTACGCAATCCTAGAGATTTTACTTGACCACAAAACACATCTCTAGGTATTGGCTTTGTCATAGGATCTACTACCATTCTATGCGTAGATATGTACTGTAAGTTCACATCCTTTCGTGCAACCATATCTTTGACAAAATTATACTCGGTATCTATATGTTTGGTCTTGCCATGATATTTTGGATCTTTGGTGTATGCTATAGCTGCTTGACTATCACAATTAACTAATAATGGATTTGCAGCTTTCTCAATAACACCTAAATGATCCAAAAATCTCTTAAGCCAAACTCCTCCTTATATTACTACTGATAATGCCACGAATTCAGATTCCATTGTGGACAAGGTTATACACGTTTGTTTCTTACTGCTCCAACATATGGTGCCATTATTCAATAAGAAAAACAAACCTAAAGGTAGATTTCCTTTCATCTAAATCTCCTCCCCAATTAGAATCAGAATAACCTTCGAGTTGCAAATCCTTTCCTTGATAACTCAGCGTATAATCATCAGTTCCTTTTAGATACCTCAGTATTCTTTTAACGGCTTTCCAATGTGCTTGACCTGGATTGGATTGGTATCTACTCACCATTCCAACTGCAAAACATATATCAGGTCTTGTGCACATCATAGCATACATCAAGCTCCCAACAACACTAGCATAAGGAACATGTTTCATTTGTTCCTTCTCTTGTGGAGTCCTTGGACACAGTCTATGGCTCAATCCTTCACCTTTTGCAATAGGAGTATCTATGGGTTTACAATCTTGCATACGAAATCGTTCAAGAACCTTATTTATATATGTGTCTTGCGAAAGGATAACGATCTCTTCGAACGATCTCTTGAAATCTTAACTCCAAGAATGTATGAAGCCTCACCATATCCTTCATCTCAAAGTTGGAAGACAACCAACTCTTGACAGTATTAACAAACTCCATATTGCTTTTGGCAATTAGTATATCATCAACATACAATGATATGATCACAAATTGATCTTTGGATCTTTTGATATATACACAATGATCCTCATCTATCATTGTAAAATCATATGCCATTATGGTATTATGAAAACGTATATACCACTGTCTTGACGACTGCTTAAGACTATATATCGATTTCAAAAGTCGACATACCTTTTCTTCTTAACCTTTTGTAATGAAACCAATAGGTTGTTCCATATATATTTTCTCATCCAATTTTCCATTGAGAAAAACAGTCTTTACATCCATTTGATGTAATTCAAGATCCATACTTGCCACTATTGCCAGAATAATGCGAATCGAGGTAAATCTTATAATAGGAGAAAATGTTTCCTCATAATCAATTCATTCCTGTTGATTATACCCCTTCGTCACAAGGCGAGCCTTATGCCTTTCTATCAAGCCATCAGCTTCACGCTTTATTTTGAGAACCCATTTGTTCCCAATAGCTTTGCGTCCTTTTGGAAGATCAACTAGTTCCCAAACATGGTTTGACTTCATTGACTCAATTTCTTCTCTCATTGCATGCATCCATTTTTCCTTACTAGGGCACTTAAAGCCTCATTTATATTTCTTGGCTCATCCTCATCTTGTGGGGCAATTATAAAAAGTTTCCCCTTTAATTTCAAAAAACGTCGACGGGGAATACTTTGACGACTTGTTCACCGTATGGGAGATTGTACACTTTGCACATCATTCCCCATTATGCTCCCACTAGAATTAGATAATGATGATGTCGTCTCATCATGTGGTTGTAATTGAGAATGAGTTGAATTCAATTCATCATTTCTCATATTACTCCCACTTGGACGAACTCGACTAATATCGTTATCTTGATCCAAGGTTTCAAATAGGGAGTAATCTTCCCCTATTTCGCCCTTCTTAGGAAATTCATCCTCTAAGAATGTGATATCCCGTTATTCAAATTCAGTTATACTCCCACTTTCCTGCTCACCTATGAACACATACCCTTTCGAGTGTTTGGAGTATCTTATGAAAATACTCTTCTTTCCTCTGGGACCCAATTTCCCAAACTTGTGAGAGGACTCATGTGTATAAGCAGCACAACCCCATGGCTTAAGAAAACTTAAGTCCAGTTTTCTACCTGTCCATAACTCATATGGAGTGGAAGTAACTGATTTGGAAGGCACCCGGTTAAGTATATAGGCAGCAGTTAACAACGCATCACTCCAAAAAGTGATAGGTAAGTTAGCATGTGCCATCATGGACCTAACCATTTCCAGTAGGGTTCTGTTTCTTCTTTCCGCAACACCATTTTGTTGAGGAGTATATGAAATAGACAACTGTCTTTCTATTCCTTTTTCATCACATAATTTTTTGAACTCATCAAATAAAAATTCTCGACCTCGATCAGATCTTAATACTTTTATTTTCTTGTCTAATTGATTTTCTACCAAGTTCATAAACCTTTTGAAACAACTTAATGCTTTAGATTTATGAGAAATCTAATAGACATATCCGAATCGAGTATAATCAACTATAAATGTGATGAAATAAACAGCCCCATGCCTTCCTCTCACATTCATTGGACCACAAACGTCAGAATGGATTAAATGCAGAGGAAATTCAGCTCTTTTACCTTTTTCCAAATGGTTTCCTTGTCCTTTTCCCTACCAGGCAATGCTCACATATTGGCAAATTGACTTTTTCAATGTTGCCCAACAAGCCCTCTTTAGCTAGTCTATTCATATGTTGTTGGCCAATATGACCAAGTCTAGCATGCCACTCATTCACATCATTATCATATAAATTAGGAGACGTGAGAAGGGAATAACAAACATTTGCATTAACTTAGTCAATATTTAATACAATGAAACCATCCAGAAAATAACCACAACCATAGAAATTTGTATCCAAAAACAAATCCTCACCTCTATTATGGAAGTTCATATTAAAACCAAACTTAACCAACACCAAAACAGACACTAAATTTCGACGAATCTCCGGAGCATCCAACACATCATGTAGAAATAAAGTGCGTCCACCACGCATGTTCAGTTGGCAGGTGCCAATTCCTTTAATTTCAGCTCTTGAGTTGTTTCCTACATAGATCCACTTAATTCCAGTTAGAACTCGTCGAAATTCTATGAAGGATTCTCTATCCTTCGCTACATGGTCTGTCACTCTTGAATCTACAGTCCACAAAGGATTAGACTCAGTCAAGAATACAGAACTTGACATATATGCAAAGTTCCTAATAGTACAAAGGGTGTGTACCTTCCTTGGCTCGCGACAATTGCGGGCATAGTGACCCCTTTGGTCATAGTTGTAACATTTCACCCTTAAGATATTCTTCACATGAGGACGTTTTCCTCTCTTCACACGAGGACGTTTTCCTCTCTTTTGTTGGTTAATTCTTGGTTTCTTGCAAGAAGAACTTGATCCCTTGCTTTCCTACATATTGAACGAATCAAAGCGCTTGCGCTTAGAGCTTGATAATCCTATTGAGCTGAAAGCAACACAACAAATATCTGTATCCCGCTCAAAAGCCTTGTGGCGATCATCTACTAGCTCAAGGTGGCGCACAACATTCTCAAGATCTTCCATAACATGGTCTAGAGCTTTTAGTGCTTCTTTGTTCAAATCAACAATTATGTTCTTAGTTGCTGAATCCATTTATCTGAACATATCAGACATATATGCACGAAATATTAATGTCTATTACTTATGCATCTATTTTGCACAAACCCATCATATTAATTAATAATTTTAAGTAAGGTTTCAGAATCAAAATGTCACTATGTTTCCAATCATCCTCCAAAAATCCTAACTTAACTATCATTAATATAATTGTCCATGCAAAGTAAATTCTATGAAGCTACAAAAAACTTCCTTGAACTACCCACAACAGTTAACAACAACAGAAAACAAATAATATTTGACATCCAATAATGATATAATAATTGTGCTTTCACATAATACAACTAATCTATTAGTTGCTACATCAACAACAATAAGGTAGAATACATTACATTAGATATTCACAAAGCACACTTAATAAAGACCAGTCATAGCATCTAAAATCAAGGCATCATACAACGGATAGGAAAAGTTTCTATTTGGTTCAATTTCTTTTTCTTTTCCTCTGTAAAATTTTCTTGCATTCTTGACAGCCACGGAAAAACAGACGTATATCCCTTAGGATTTCTTCTACGCACATTCATTCCTCGCTTAATCGAAGTCATTCCTTGGGTCGCAGTCTTTGTGGCTCCAACCCGATGATATTCATCTACAAATTCCATTACTAGCTCCTTATAACTAGTAAATCCTTTGACCTCCCATAGGTGATTCAACACTCCTTGCCATTCCAATGGAAGAGTGTTCATAAAGAATCGCACCATATGAGTATCTGGCATGGGATAACCGTTCCAAATGATTTTTTGAATTTTGTTGTTGATCTCTACAACATGATCAATTATGTCGTCACTCTCCCATCGATAACCATTCAAATCGGCTATCAACCTTGAAAGCCTTTCCTTTTGTTCATTTGACATTGTGCACACAGATGCGCGTGGCTTACGGGGAGGCATTGTTCCTGCAACAAATGCAGAACAAAAAAAGGATTACATATAATCCACGTAGACATAATTGAAAAAAAAGAAACAAATCTTTTTTTTTTCGGTCAACGGTCAATGGTCAACAGGTCAACGGTCACTGTGTCGGGTCGGGCCGGTTGGACCGGTCAGCCGGTCGGGCCGGTCGGTTCGTCCGACCAGCACGCGTGCAGCTGACGTCACGATGACGTCAACTGGTGCGTGCCTCGCACACGCCAGTGACCGCGAAGGCACACGTGCATCGCACGTGCGACGTGCGTGCCTACCCCTGCGAAGCGGCGCGTGCGTTGCACGTGCTGAAGACGCCGGTTCGTTCCGGCTGCGCGTGGGGGCACATCCGGAGGCCTTTGGCGGCGTTCCACCACTCGTCGCGATCGTCTTGATGAGACCTTCCATCCAGAGCCATCAGAATTGGATTTCGACTTACAGAAATTTGAAAAAATTGATGAACAGTGCTCGGGTGTCGGGATTTTTCCGCCCCGATCAGTGTCGACCGATTAATTTCACGAAAAAGCAATAAGAAATCATCCATGAACATGAAAGGGGTCGGGAAAAACATGGAAAATGATCGGGAAACAAGAACTACGGCTCTGATACTAATGTTGGGAATTTATGATTCCCAGAAAACCGGGTTCGACACTAAATCGAACCCCTAAACTAATGCGGAAGACGAGCCCGGGAAAATTACATGTATCACCGATCAAAGGCACACCACGAGTTCGAGCGTACCTTGTTTCCACAGACTAAACACCGATGCCGATATGAGAAAGAGAATTTAGCCTTGTTCGATTCGATGACGCCAATTTGCCTTGAAGGGAAGATGAAGTTATTTTCTTGCCTTTGTTCTTCATTAGGGAGGAGAGGGAGAGAAGGAACGTACGTACTATTGAAAGGGTACGTTCCTCCCTCTCTTTTCTCCCTTAAATACGTCCTCTCCAAAGGACGTGTCCCTTCGGTAAAAGACCCTCCCCCAAAAGTTACAACTCTTTAACGTGTCCCTCCATCCATGGGCCCTAAATTTGTGGGCCAGGCTTTTAGGCCCAACATGGGCGGACGGGCCAACTTAGGCCCATCATATCAATTAAATAAAACCATCATGCAGTAAACTTGACCGCCGCCGGTAGGTTCATGGGAGCTCGTGCAACAATAAATGTGTGGAATCCTGCCGTCGTTTGGCCAGAAGTCAGTTTCTCCCAAATTTGGCTCGAAGCAGGCCCCAAAGAGATTATGAACACAGTGGAAGCGGGATGGATGGTAAGAACTTACGTTGATCGACTCCAAAAATTTTAGCATGATTTGCTTCTAAATGTTTGTAGATATAGAAGATAATTAGTTTGTGTTTCTATCGTAGGTTGATACAGTTTCTTATCCCTACAATCGGGTGAAGCTTTTCATATTTTATACCGTGAGTTCTTAACTCTTTTCAGTGCTTACAATTCATCAAACTTTCATATGTATGTCAAATTTTGACATGCTATCCTTGGGTGGACTTTAGGCAGATGGCTATCGTACTCCCTACTACAATCTCAACTGCAGAGATGGATTCCAACTAAAATAGGGCAGCAGATTTCCTCCAAACAATCTGATTGACCCAGTTTCCAACTATAATGACCGGCAATGGGATATAACTATAGCCATATGGAAGGTAATTGAACAATCTTTTTAGTAAATACACATGGGATATCTTCTGAGTCTTCTGTCTCTTAATAAAAATATTTCAGGATCAAGCTACTGGAGATTGGTGGCTCAGCATTGAGAATGAAATTGTAGGGTACTGACCTGAAAGGCTCTTCACTCATCTAAAGGGCCCTGCAGAAAGAATTTATTAGGGGTGGAGAGATAGCCAACACAAAGCCGAGGGGTCTTCATACGTCAACGCAAATGGGGAGTCGCCATTTCCCTTCCGAAGGCTATAGAAGGGCGTCCTATTTCCGCCATCTTAAATTCCTCGATGACAGATTCATTGAGAGAGACCCGTTGAATCTTCAGACGGTTGTGACAAAACCTAATTGCTATGACTTACTGCTCAACATGGACTGGCCAAGTGAAGTAGGAGTCAATTTCTATTATGGGGGCCCTGGATTTTCAGCTCAGTGTCCCATATAGTGATCCTATCATGAAATAATTTCCCTTTTCTTTTCGTAACCAAATAAAATTGGCTCTTTGCTTAGCGGTAGCAGTAAGGATGCTGATGTACTGAATGTTGTTAGAAGTCTGCTTATGAAGTGGTAATCATATTGAAAAGAGAGCATTTGGCTATAGTCATACTTTTCGATTGCATTTCTCCTTTCGCCTTAGGACAAGTGTTGTTCACTATAGAAAAGGTGTGGTTTCTAATTAAATATTACATTTACTATGGTTAAATGACTATTAGATGTAAAATTGATTAAGTATTACATTTACGACAAGTAATCCTACAGTACCTTTTTTCAATATGGCTTTCCACTTGCACTAAACTATTGGATAGTCGAATTTAGAGAAAGTTGAATTTATTTCATTGCTGCGGCTGGGGATGAGAAGCGGGTCACGCAACTTCTATATTAACGGGTCCATCTCATTATCTATTTATTCGATTAATTAAATAATAGATCTATTCTTTAATTTCTCTGTATGCAAGGGAATCTTTCTTAAGCAAAACTTAGCGTTAAGGACTAATTATGAGATTCACTTGTAGACATGTCCTCCTCTCTCTTTTCCTTTGTGTTAGCTAGATGACCTTCCACCACGTCTCTTCTAAAGCATATGAAATGAAGTCATGACTGACCGGACATTCTATGTGACGTCAGGCTGAGGATGTTGGAATTCATCCGGGACATGAGTAATTTACTAGAAATTGGTGGTTAAGAAGAAATGGAGAGTGCATGCTATCATATTCTACGAGGTGCTGTCTGTCACCAGCAAATTCGAGCATACATTATACTTTTTAATTGCACCGACACAAGGTACATCCTTTAATTAGATTTTCTCAATATCTAAATAAGGACAATGTGATAGATTCAATCCATTACCCTTAACAACAGGAGCAATTCCTGGCTTGCAATAATGTATATTGAATATTTCCAATATACAATTAGCAAACGTCCTCCGAGAAAATCTAATATAAGAATGACAAAAACAATCCTTACAAACCTTAGTACAAAAGATATAAGATGCCTCAAGGTCATTACTTGTAAACAAAAAAAAAACATGTACATAGTGAATGAGAAAAATAAATTTCCTCCCATTGACCTTGCAGTATATTGAATTACTTTGTTCTCAATTGAACAAAATAACAACACTATGAAACTTTAATAATATTGTCTGGAAACTTGCTTAAGACCATGAATAAGACTTTTCAGTCTACACACAAGTTTACTTGAATCATCTGCAAAATTCTCCAGTTGCACTTATATAGATTTTGTATATCTTAGACATAACTCCATATAAAAAATAAACTATCAATGCCATATTCACTCTGAAAGAATCTATAAAGAAATAATTATTTCTTCACTAACTATCCACCCCTCTTTCAGAGTAAAAATATTATTATCCTTTTTTTTATGGCATCTAATCACATACTTAATTAAGAACAAGAAACGACATTTATATAAGTTGCTAAAACAACCATGTAATGGATATTGTAATCATGCTCTCACAAATAGACTATATAGTCTGATGGTATAACTGATCATCTTTCCCTAACAAATCTCCTTAATAAAACTGCAACCACTTCATTCTGCACTTGAGAGGTTTAAGAAATTTCATTATAAACTATATCAAGAATAGTACCTTAAACCTCAACAAGTTTAGTCTATGGTACAGGAGATTCCACAATTATCTGTATAGATAAAGACAAAAAACACAGTAACCCCCATCATACTATTATCTTTAATAATCTGAGAGCAGTTATCCTCTACAATTACGTCGATCTTAAGAAATTTTTAGAGTATGTGATTCCATAATTCTTGTATCTTCTTTAGGGTCATAAGATTAATACCCCTTTAACAATCTGGATAAGATACAAAATAATATCGAGTGGATCGCAATTCCAACGTACTTAATATTGGATTAGATAACCACACTCCTACATGACACCTCTAAATTTAATATGATTCAATCAATTTACGTCCAGTCCATAACTCAAAAGAAGTTTATGAAACAACTTTGATAAGAAATACGTTTTGTATGTGAAAAAATTGCTTTCAAAATATCAACCCACAATAGACCGATAAATTAGTCTTACTCATCACCATGTTAATTATGATGCAATTATGCCTTTTGGCAAATCTTTTTGTCAGGAATTTCAGGCATAATAATTAAATTACCACCCCATAATTTATCAAGTATTTGACAAATGACCCTTTAAGCAATTCAATATTGTCATACTTGCCAAAATACTTACCGCTGCAATTAGGCCTGACAACCTTCAAGACTAATTTTAACCAGTTTATTCTTTATCTCGGTCATTTTCCTTAAATAATTTTTTTTTGGAAACAACCTTTTAACCATATACGAGATGTATATGTCATTAGGACTTAAACATAATCTTTGCAGATATGTCCTAATTTCAATATTATACAAAACATAATTTCAAGCAACTAAGGCTTCCATCATATTATAGCAGTGCAGTCCACAGACAAACTTCTTTTCAAGTGCTCTAGAATGGAACGCTTTATGGACAGTAAACAAATTTATTGCATTCTCAAGCAACAAATCATATGTCCACAACTTAAAATTTGAAGCAGTAAAAACCTCAATAATAGTGGAATTATTAATTACAGAAAAGGTGACTGAAAAACAAGCAATGTATATAATTAGCATCATGTGAGCATTGTGTAACTTGACATACAAGTACACATCCAGAGAGTTACATGCATAATCATATAATCACCTTTGGGCAGAATACATGACTTGCAATTGTACACTCCCCACATGATAGCGGTTATGAAAATATATTCCAATTTTTCGTGAATTCATCACCTTTGGGCATATGAATCACTAGAATTAGTCACTCCTCCACCATACCATCATGTATCCCTCCATGAACTAATACACAATCACCTCCTTTGGGAGTATGACTACACATTAGACCAGGAGGCATCCCAATCAATATACGAGACCGAAATTTCTAAAACCCAATCAAGTGTGCCACTTTGGCGGTCACTACTCAATTGAATCATTGAAATTCTCTCATACCAGGGATATAAATTTTACTCCTCACATACACCATATACATGTGATTTTAGCTTTAGTGATAGGGGCACCAAATCACCAAAATAACATATTATGCTAATTACATTGCTTTGTTCATTAATAAAAACTTTATTATAAAGATATATATATATATATGATCTAAAAGATAGACTCCAATGAGATCACGAAACACAGTAACACAAGAAACTTCACATAACATAGAAGAAAACGTCTCTTGTGCACCCAAATAACATATTACTATAACAACATAAAGAAGATAGTTGATTAAGAGGATCTATCACAAGTTTACATCAATAGCAATACATGATACCCCAGATCGACAAACCTGATAGCTAATCCACTATTGCTCATGAATTTCATAAGGCAAAACATGACTCCAAGGCCAACAGCTAATATATTAGCCAACATTTTTTTTAAGTAACAAATGATCATTGTAATCAACCAGTGGCCTATTAATTGAGTCAAACCCAGAGAACCATTAATAAATAAAATGTTCAACTTGATAGACATTAACCAGTGACCAGATGATTTTAGGAACATCATCTAAGTAACATAATCAATTTGGTCACAAGTTCTTAAGAGGTCCATCATAAAAGGTTATCATAAATAAACAAAAATGTATCAAGATGCAGGTTAATAAGTATACATGAGCAATATAAGTTTCATAACCTTTTAGTGTTTCTTATCACCTCAATACATAGTTCAATTACTATCCCATAATGGTTCCATCTCATTAACCCAACTTCAATTCACAATAAAGTTTCATTTTTTTTTATTAATGAATCACACCATTATAATGTTTATGTGATAACATACTTGTAACCCAACACTTGTATTTCAAAAATCACAAAAAAAATACAAGAAAAATACGCGAAAATACACTAAAAATACGCATATTTAGGGTTTTGTATGTATTTTCACATCCATAAAGTTATCAAAAATCTAAAATAAACACACCACAAGATAGATGATGAAGATACGAGTCCAACGCCGCCAGCCACGCGCCAATTGGACTTTCCACGCGCCCGCACGCGCCACCTGAGTGCACGGCGCGTGGAGCCCACGCGCGGGCGTCAAAAGCCGGTCATTAACCGGTCCGACCTTCCGATCCGACCGGCTGACCGGACCGATCAACCGTTGACTGGGTCGGGTCGGGTCAACGATCGACTTTGGGTCGGGTCAAAAGGTCAACGGTCGGGTCGGGTTGGTGCGGTTCAGGTACATCGATGACGTCAGCGGGTCGGCGCATGGATCGAATCCGAATCCGAGTCCGGGTCCAGGTTGTTGACGTCAGCGTGACGTCAGCGCCCGTGTGCGCCGCACGCGCGAACTGCGCCCCGCGCGTGGCCGCGCGTGGAGGCGCGTGCGGCCTCCTCTGGCAATGCACCGCCCACGGACCTTCTCGTCTCGTCGAGCCCAAGCCGAATTTGGGATTTAATTTTATTTTTATTGAACAAAAAATCTCGAAAATCACAAATTAGGGCAAAAAACTTATGCGTTCAAGTTCTAGGGTTATGGAGACTCTGATACCACATGTTAGACGCAAATTGCGCAACCCCAAGATCTCCATAACCATAACAAGAACATACATAATTAAGTAGAAATATTAACGCACATGTTTTAGGAGTCGTCATACATAAAGCGGAAGTAGAAAAGGGATTTCCCACATATCAATGGGATCCACGCATCAAGTCCTTCCCCTCACGTTTAGTGTTAGGTAAACGTCCCTTAGGTGAGGATACATGTGAGAATTAGGGTTAGAGGAGAGACTTGAGCACTATTTATAGAGTTTCCAGCCATGCTCCATCATTACGAGCTAGACTCAACTCGGCTCACACTAGCCAGCCCATATTAGACTAATTAAGAAACCTTCTATCTCACCTTAGACCAATCTCCATAAAACAGTAAACGTTAAACGGTAAATTACAATATCAATTAATGTAGTCCACATTAGGAAAACTCTTACATAAAGTTCATGGTGTTACTAACGCGGAAGAAGGTGGAAGGATCCTTTTTGAAGCATTTCTCTAAGTAAGTTTATTTCGTTCGGGACTACCGTGTAGGATCACATGTAGGTCTGGTGTGTGTTCGACCCCCATACATGTCACATCATCTCAGCTTATTGCAGTGAGATAATCCTTGTTCCTGCGGTGAAGGCCCTTCTCTACCCTGGAGCTGTTGTCAATGGCCTTGTAAAGAAAATGACAGTTCCAAGCTGGAATGACTTGCTGGATATCTATAATCTAACTACTGTGAAAGAAGCCCCGGCAGTAGTTGATTTACAGTGCTTGGAGGTTCTTTTTTAATTTGATCTTTCTACGTCTCATATGTTGGATATATTATTAATATAATCTAAAAATAATATGTTCACATACAAGCCCAATAGGTAAAAGCACGGTTATTTGGGTCCATATGGGCCGGAGCCCAATAGCTTACATATATAAACTCTAGGGTTTCCCTACGCTGGAGGTAACACCGTTGAGCATTCCAAACTTGACGTCTCTTGGTGTAATACTTCAAGCAACTGCTTCTTCTCTCTCAAACCCATAACCTCCAACAATCTTGAAGTATTATTATCGTGTGTTGGATTTGAGCGAGAAAGGTGTCTTCTCGAAGATTTCGTCAAGACGAACTCACGGGTGTATTTTACTTTCGATTTCGACGGTGGTATTGGCCGAGATTTGAGTTTGAAGATTCGGGTGACCGAAATCTTTGATTCAAAAACCCAAAAATTATAGCCAATTTTAGAGGGTGAAACCACTTGGGCTTTGTTTTACTCGTTGATACGAACGTTTTGAGTGGTCACTCGCGTCAATTGGAGGTCGGATGGAGAAGTTACGGCAACCTGAAGTTTCCATATGAATTTTTAGCGAATTTCGGGGGCGGAAATTTCCAGCGAGTTTCAGTGACAAGGGCAGTCCATCTTAAGGTTTTTGGGCGCTCCAGATCTGTTTTTAGGGTTTGTTTTGGCAAATTCCATCTTTACAGAGCAGTTATTCGACTTTGTGGCTCTGAGGACTCCAAGGTGCACTCTTTCTAATACTTTGCTCTGATTAAAATGACAAAGCGTAGTTCCTATGATATTATGAAGCTTCAATTGTTTGATGTTACTGAATTTCATGGCTGGAAATTACATGTTCAATTTGGCATGAAAGAACGTGACATATTCTATACTGTATTGAGCGATTTTGCATCTACCATTGAAGATGTTGATGAATATCGATGGAACAAATATGATGATTTTTGTAGAGATTATTTGTTGAACTCTCTAAATCCTAATTTGTTTATGACTTATAGTGAGTATAAGACGGCAAAAGAGATATGGGATCACTTGAACGCTCAGTTCCAAAAACAAGAGGGGCTATCTAAAACTCTCTTAGCGGAGAAATTCTTTGTTTTTAAATTCACTATGAATTCAAGCATCACCTCTCAGTTAGTTGAATTTGAGAACATGAGGAACAAGTTGAAAAATGATATTAGGATTAACTTGTTATTATTATGGATTAACTTGTTATTTCTATTTTGTGTATATCTAGGTAGTGCAGAAGATAGTGCTGCAAATAGGTTTTTAGATCTATCTACTAACACAATGATAGAATCTAGAGATGCAGTGTTCTTCGAAAATAAGTTTCTCAAAGATCAAGGCTTGAATGTTTCTGGATCTACAGATATGATTTCAGAATCTCCTGTAGAATCTGAAGCAGGCCCTTCTGACACTAATTCCACACAATTGGCTATTGAACCAATTCTAGTAAGAGTATCTATAAGAGAGAGAATTCCCAAAAGTTTTGGTGAGGATTTTGTTGCTTACCATCTTGAGGATGATCCATTCTCCTATCAGGAAGCAATGAGATCTAGGGAATCTCTACTGTGGGTAGAAGCCATAGATGATGAAATGAGCTCTCTGCTGCAGAACCACACTTGGCAGCTAGTAAACTTGCCAAAAGGGGCTAAAGTTATAGGCTGTAAATGGGTGTTGAAAAAGAAACTGAATAGTGATGGATCAATAGCCAGATACAAAGCACGTTTAGTAGCTAAAGGCTATAAACAACATAGTGGAATAGACTATTTTGATGTTTATTCACCTGTGTGTCATCTATCAACTATAAGAATTCTTCTTGCCTTAGCATCTATTGAACACTTTGTAGTGCATCAAATGGATGTAAAAAAAGCTTTCTTAAATGGGGAGTTAAATGAGGAAATTTACATGGAACAACCGGAAGGATATGTTATGAAAGGTCTTGGGGACAAAGTTTGTAAATTGAATAAATCATTGTATGGTCTTAAACAAGCACCTAAGATGTGGCATCTTAAATTTGACAAAGCGGTAAAGAGTTATGGCTTTTAGTCTAGTTATTCAAATAAATGCCTTTACCATCGTTCTATGTCAAATAAGATAGTCATCATTTGCTTGTATGTTGATGACATGTTAATTCTTGGTTCCGATCATTCTGTAGTGAGTGACGTGAAAGCTACTTTAGCTAAAGAATTTGACATGAAAGATCTTGGTATTGCTAATACCATTCTTGGTATGAAAGTAAGTTTTAAACGGCAAGTTATCTCCCTTAGCCAGACTCATTATATTGAGTAGCTACTTTCTACTTGGGGATATGATAAGTGTAAACCGAGTGAGACACCATATGATTATAATAACAGACTGAGTCCTAATGAAGGGACCAGCGTTGATCAATTAAAATACTCGAAACTGCTTGGTAGTCTCATGTATGCTATGAGTTGCACTAGACTTGACATAGCCTTTACAGTTGGTATGCTGAGTCATTTTATTAGTAATCCTAGTAAAGAGCATCCGGATGCCCTTGATAGGCTGATGAGATATCTTAAACGTACTAAAGATTATGCTCTCTATTATTCTGATTATCCTCCAACTGTGGATGGATATTCTTATGCCTCATGGTGTTCAGATATTGGAAGTAGTAAGTCCACTAATGGATATGTATTCACTTTGGGTGGAGCTGCTATTACTTGGAAATCCAAACGACAAACTTGTATTGCATTGTCGTCTATGGAATCAGAACTTTTTGTTTTAGGATTACTAGTAAAATGATAATCAAGCAGCTGTCCAAGTCGTCAATAATACTCTCTTTAATTCAAAGAGAAGACATGTGAGACTGAGACATGCGTTGTTGAATTATCTGAGAGAACAAGGGGTTATCACCTTGATCAATGTGAGATCGAAGGATAACATAGCCGATACTCTCACCAAAGGTATGCCTAAAGATCGATTATTCAAAACAGTGGGGGAATTGGGGTTAAAGACTATATAAGCAAGTCTTAACTACCATTTACTTACCTTCTAAGTGTGTGTTTTGAATTATCAAATCTTCCTTTATTGGCTACAATGATAAGCACAGTATATATGTTTCATCGATGTTCACAGTTGCTGACTAATTTGAAAAAGGTGAGTTGTCTCATTCCAAACTTGATGAAGATAACTTTAACCTAATTCAAATGTTCTATCGGGGAAAATTGTGTCATTCCAAACTTGATGATACAATTCAACTAAGTTGGACTATTCTTTTTGGTTAAATGATCATTCCAAACTTGATGTTAGATTATTTGACTTTAAGGAATCAGTAACTGTGACATTTCAAATTGAAACATAGAAACAATTGTTTACTTAAGAAGCCTATAGGTCTTGTTCTTAATTGAAACTTGATATTACATGACTAGGTTATTGTAGGTAACTTGACTATTGGTCATGTTCTTTGAAACTAGACAATAGTTATTCTCCTACAAATAAACTTAAGTTGATGGCTCTTTGTAAATCACATTGTTTAAGTCTTGTTCATAGTATATGAAACTGGATTGATGCTTATGACATGATATTATGATGCCTTATGACATCAATATATGTTATTCTCTGCTTGATGGAATGTTGCTAAGTTTTATTCAAATGATTGAATTCATGATAATATGAAATTCATATTTGACATTCTACAAGAGATGGTAGAGATGGAGGAGAGCTTAATGAGTGGGATTCTTACTAAGCTGACCTACTTGATGAATGAATATATATCATTTTAAGCATGTGGGGACTTGACAGTTTACTTGCATTTTGCTATTTCTATTTTGTGAACATTATTATGCATATATTGGTTGTGAACTGAGTCTAAGATTTATTTTGGGGATTTGAATGAGTTTAGATTGAATCTAAAACTCCTAATACTTGTTTTTGATTTGTTGCTCTCAGAACAGATTCATGCTAAGAATGATTCACTTATTTATATTGCAAATGATGATTGAGTTTAATACTTTACTGCTAAAAACTCTTTGACAGATCCGAGTTAATTGTCTTGGATTGAATGTGGATGATTCATGTTTGATTGAACTTCACACTGACTACCTTATTGGATTGTGCTGTATGGTGAACATGGGAGGAGATTGTTGGATATATTATTAATATAATCTAAAAATAATATGTTAACATACAAGCCCAATAGGTAAAATCACGGTTATTTGGGTCCATATGGGCCGGAGCCCAATAGCTTACATATATAAACTCTAGGGTTTCCCTACGCTGGAGGTAACACCGTTGAGCGTTCCAAACTTGACGTCTCTTGGTGTAATACTTCAAGCAACTGCTTCTTCTCTCTCAAACCCATAACCTCCAACATCATCTTCTTGTCGCATATGCTCTTTTTTTCAGCTAAACACCGACATAAATTGTACGTTTGTCACACTGCAGTGCATGTACGAGATGATGAAGTAAATGATTTGCGCTCTTTAGATAACAACTACTTTATTAATTTGACCCAATTAAGGGAAAAGTCTAGCGTCTACTCTTTACATGCAACAGTTATTGCATCGATACTTTTTCTTGGTCATGTTATTTCGCTTAATGTGAATATTACTGTCTGTCTCCTCATAAGTGTCCCAATTCTATTTGCGATAGAATGCTTGAAGTGTCACTTGTTTCTTAGAGCGCCCAACATGTCGTACAACTGAACTTCTTGCATGCTTTTCTTGTTAATTTGGAGTTCTTGACATAGTTTGTTTCACCACCTGTTCATTCTTCCAGGTTCTTGCTGGAAGCTACTTCTCTGTGGCAGGAGCACTTGTGGGTCTGCTAAACCAGGGGCCTGTCAAGGAGGGCATCTTGGGAAAGCCTATGAATGTGGATCCTGCAAAGGCAGTCTAGGTTTATCCTACGATGTTGCTTGCATTGATCTGTGCCTAGTCATCCATTAAATATGATGTGAAGAAGGCCATGAGACCCGCCCTTGCTCGAACAATTGCAAAGCTTGAAATATTTTCTATGGCTGTAAAGTGTTCCAATTTGCAAGAAATTATGTCGTCTTCTTTAGGAAATAGATTGCAAGAAAATTGATATATTGGGAGATTCGTTATAAATTTGATTAGTTGATGATTGAGAAGTGCTCGTTTGGGAAGTTCGAGTATTCTTCTTGGGGAAATTGTGTGGATGTGATATTATGTTGATAGATTGTTTACTATGAAATGCTTACTATTGAGCCGAGCGAGTTTTTGCTATATAAACAAGATTTTTAAGCTCTTTTACATTATAGGGGGATAATACTTACTCAAGAGCATTATATGGAGATGTCACTTCAAAAGAACATTTCAGATAGCGGATATGTGCTCATTCTTGGTGAAGGTGATGTAACTTGTAAATCAGTTAGACAAGAATTATGGAGGAAATGATAATCATGCTAAACAACTTGGTTGAAATAGATGATTCTGATGATATAATTCTCAAGGTCATAGGCCAATGAGAAAGAATGGGTGGTATGCTTTGGTGTTACTAGGTATATATGTAAAAATAGAATGCTAGCGGGGGAGGAGGAGAAATTATTTATCCTAGTGATTTGAGGACCGCTCAAGTTCTTGAAAACGAGAAAATTCTTCTCTAACTCACATTTGAAAATAAGGCTGAGTGGATGAGGAACTTCTTAGCAAATGTTCGTTTGGGAATGAACTACACCTTTTATGTTTAAACATTGTGATTGCTAAGAGGCTCCATTGCAATGAATGAAACTTTCAATGGTAAATGTAGACAAATTTGGTTTAGGCATGATGTAGTAAATCAATTGCTTATGGATGGAACTATGTCCATTGATTATGTAAAGTCAAAAAGTAGATTTGGTTGATCCTCTGACTATACATCAAGGGAAATGGGACTTAAGTTAGTTAAAGAAAGTCAATAATAATGATGACCCAACTTATGTGATTGACAATCCCATGAACTAAGTTCATTAGGTAATAACAAGTTACCTGTTGATCTAATGATGCACTAAAAGAAATTACTATCCCTTCTAAGGTGAGAATAGCGAAAGACTATACTAAAAGAGAGGCTCAATGAATTTCATAGCCATTATTGGTGTTATATTGAATTGTAGAATAAATTTTATGGGATCACCTATATAAGTGTGAAGTGGGGTTCACTCTTGTGAGAATTACTGGAAGTATTCTCTAGAGCACTTATAAATAAATTAAGCACGCGCATAACCTCTAAGCATAGAATTGCGCTGAACAACAAAATATATGGGGGTGGAATGCGATTGGTGATAATTATAATTCACAAAAAGGAATTCTTGATTTATTGAAGTTTCAAATTTCACAAATGATTTTGTGAATTATATTTCATTTTTTAGGTCCGATTCATAGCCTAACAAGCACTGGTTCCGAACTTCCAATGCATCATACTCCAATAACCCAACATTATTCTTTCATTTCTTTTCAAAACTTTATGAAATACGTGGGGCATTTTTGTATATTTTAGTAAGTTTTGCGATATTGAAAGCTTTTTTTTTTTACTGTCATTAATTTGTAACAGTTTCGTTCAACCATTAATCTATAATGTTTTACAACAATTCTCAACTAAATGTAAGAATTCAAGGTGGAAAATGGTTCTCTTTCTTTTACCTACAAATTGTTACTCCAAATATAGTTGGAAAAAATAATATAAATATATCAAAACAAGAATATTCTTTGTTCTCTTTACATATCTTTCCTTTCTTTATTTGGTTATACACCAAACATTGTTCTTGTTCTTTCTATTATTCTGTGTGCAATAAAGAAGAAGATTTGTTATATTATATCTTGGGGGAATAGCTGCTAGAACCTATCACACCAACTTTTGTACTTCGAAGAGCAGAATTATCATTAAGAACGGTGTTTGCACACCTTGGATAATCAATCTTTCAATTTCACAAAAGTTCGAGGGCTCAATTGAATCAAAGTAAAATCCAAAACTGACTTTCATCATTGATAAAGGTTTATTCATTACCAGCTTCTTTTCTCCTCCTTTTTCTCTTCTTTCTTTTGCTACTAATCCTTTTCTCTTGTTTCATTAATTCATGGAATAGTTAGATTAGAAGTCTTAAAACTTATGGGAAAAGTACATTCAAGTTCTGGAAGTTGTTAAATTTGTATAATCAAATCTTAAATCTCAAACCCAAACTATATGAAAGATAGTTAAGTGAATGGAAGCATATTTTTCTCAATGGCAAAGAGCGTGTCTTTGAAGTAGAGTTAATTGGAATTAAAACTACATGGATCATTCAGATGGGCTAATTATCTATCCAATCAAAACATTAAAAACAAGAATATGAAAGATACACCTGCTAGGGAAGAATTTAAAGTTCGCATGGGGTTGCTCTAGAGAAAATGTGGATAACATAAATAATAACTAGAAAATATGTGTAACAATTAGAGTGGTTTTGCCACTGTTAAATCGATAATTGTGGTGAATAGAAGATTTCATTGGTTTTTAAGTTATCCATTCAACCAAATAGCTGCAAACAAATTAATCATTAAGGCTTCGGGGGTCCAAGAATATCTCGCTTGCATTTGGTTGCCTAATAAATCTGTGCAAATGAATTGGTCGCATCGATTGCACAGATCGAAATGCCAATAGAGAATTTTTGTAATTTAGACATCATTAGCTAACCTCATAAAAGTTTATATATTAGTTTGATAAATACTCTTTTACAATTGACAACTTGACAAAATTTAAGTGACAACCAAGGCACCATGTATGAACCCAAGTGGTAATTACTCATTAGGTAATATCTTTCATTCCCAAGTTTATTAATGACGTACATCTGTAATCTAAATGTATAAATTTAATTTTTAATAATAACACTAGCATTTTTTTTCATCATTCTATTGGCAATAAATTATCTCTCATTCGTGGCAACGCGTGAATATTTCTTCTGAAGGCAAAAATATTATGTTAAAAATTAAAGGAAAGTGTATTGGAGAAAGTTATGTTACTTCTAAAAGGCTTGCGACCCCGCATACCACAAGCACATAAGGGCCATGAAAAGTATTAAGGAGAATCCTTCCTGCTTAGCTCCGCTTTTAAATACCTCCCAGGGGGTGATTAGCCATGGGGAAATTTAATACCTAATATGACCAACCAAAATATCCCGATATAAAGTAAGAATATCAATGTCATGTTTAAGATTGTTTTTGATTTGGCTAACGGGGGGAAATGTAAAGGACTTGGGATTAGATGGTTTTTTTTGCCATTTACGGTAACCCGTGGACAGTTATCATTAGAGCAAAAATTCTTATTAGAATAAAAGGAAAGTGCACTGGGGGAAAGTTTAGTTACTACGAAAAGGCCAGTGAAACCGTGTACAATGATTATGAAATGGCCAGAAAGAGCACAAGGAGATATCTTCCTACTTGATCCATCTTTTAATTACCTCCCATATATTAATTAGCCACTGTGATTTATTATTTAATTTGACAGAGAAATCTCAACGTAAAGTGAAAATTTCCATGAAATAGTATATAAGCAAATACTCATGTTTGTTGCAATAAATACTAAACACATCAATAGGTTAAAAATGTTGCTAGTATCTATTTAGCTAATTCCATCCTCAATAGATTTGCTCTCATTTGCGCCACCGGCCGCTGTGCAAAGCAGAGGAGATAATTGTTCCAGAAATATGATGAAACAAAGTGGAAGGAGATAATTGTTCCAAAAATATAATGAAAGTTGGTAGCGCCATATTCAACAACCACATTCAGCCATATTCATCCACATATAACTCATTTAGATCATTTGAATTATCAATACTTTTTGTTATATGTGACAACCCGCTATCGCTGTTTTGTTTATACTGCTGCAAATCAAATAAAAGGAAAGGTTAGTTAGAAAATAAAAGGTAAATATGTCTTGGACCGCGACATATGATATGAGGAGGTAAAAAACATGAACAGAGACGCTTTATTTGGCCATGTCTTTTAATTACTTTATGAGAAATCTCTTACCACCTAATGATTCTATGGATGTTTTTCCTACGTTCCAAGAAATCTCTTATTGATTAATGATTTCATGACATGACACTCCAAATGATAATTGCCCGCTATTTTTATCGCCTAAACTTACTAGGAATGTTAATATACATAATAAACATGTCGACATATGAGCTTTTTAAACATATTGCTGGTATTTATGATACCAGTTCTGTCATCGGCAAATTCATTCACTTTGCGCTGCCACGTGCTGCACAAAGTGAAAGGAAATAATTGTTTTGAAATTATAAGGAAAGTGTTTGTAGCGCCACATTCAACCACATTAGTCCATCTGTAACTTATTTGGATCATTTCAACCATTGATACTTTTTTATCATTGCGGCGACGCTCTGCTTTGGTATCACAAGCGAAATAAAAGGAAAGTTTTACTTAGGAAATAAAATGCAAGTATGTCTATGAGGATGCTAGAAAAGCATCTAGAAAAAACACCTTAGTGGGCCATGCCTTTTAATTACTTCACAAGAACTCTCTTATGAAATTTTCTTTCCATAATATATTTTTCTTGCATTCCTAGCATCTAGAAAAGCACCTTGTTTGGGACGTGTCTTTCAATTACTTTCCAAGAATCCTCTTATGAATTTTTCTTTCCATAGTTTAGTTTTCTTGCATTCCTAGCATCCCCAAAAAAAAACCTTATTGGGGCATGTCTTTTAATTACTTTCCAAGAATTCTCTTATGAAATTTTCTTTCCGCGTTACATTTTCTTGCATTCCTAGTTTCCAGAAAAATACCTTATTTGGGCGTGTCTTTTAATTAATTTTCAATTATTCTCTTACGAATTTTTCTTTCCATATTACATTTTCTTCCATTCCTGGCATCTAGAAAAAAAACACCTCATTGGGGCTGCCTTTTAGTTACTTTCCAAGAATTCTTTTATGAAATTTTCTTTCCATTTTACATTTTCTTGCATTCCTAGCATCCAGAAAAAAAACACTTAATTAAGGCTTATCTTTTAATTACTTTCTAAGAATTCTCTTATGAATTTTTCCTTCCATATTACATTTTTCTTGCATTCCTAGCATCTAGTGAAACACCAGATTGGGGCGTGTCTTTTAATTACTTTCCATGAATTCTTTTATGAAATTTTCTTTCCATTTTACATTTTCTTGCATTCCTAGCATCCAGAAAAAAACACTTAATTAAGGCTTATCTTTTAATTACTTTCTAAGAATTCTCTTATGAATTTTTCCTTCCATATTACATTTTTCTTGCATTCCTAGCATCTAGTGAAACACCAGATTGCGGCGTGTCTTTTAATTACTTTCCATCAATTCTCTCATGAAAGTTTTCTAGAAAACACCTTATTGGGGCATGTCTTTTATTTATTTTCCAAGAATTCTCTTATGAATTTTTCTTTCCAAATTACATTTTTGTTGCATTCCTAGCATCTAGAAAATCACCTTATTGGGGACATGTCTTTGAATTACTTTCTAGGAATTCTCTAATGAAATTTTCTTTCCATATTCCATTCTTCTTGCCTTCCTAAGAGAAACCACGCCCTATATAAATGCCGCATGAGCTCATAACCCGTATCCATAAAAACTTTCCACCACTTTCTTGTCTCAGTTTTCATGAGAAAAAATAGAAAATATATTCTGTCCTTCACATATTCTTCAGAAAATGAATACGCGCCTCTCTTATCCTGGCGACGAAAAGGGAGCAAAGCTCACTGCCGAGGAGCTGGAATCCATCGCCAGTTCCTTCGATGAGTCCCTCCTCTCTCCCCTTTGTGGCCTGAGCCCTGCCTCTGCCAGCTTGCCCTGGCTCTCCTCTGCTGTCGACGTGCTCACCATCGCTCACTCCGTAGTGAAATCCTTAATCTATGAGCTGAAACGGGATGGTAGCGACAGCCTCTTGTCTTGGTATTTGGACAACAGCCTGAAGGTCCTGGATGTTGGCAACTGCATGTCCTCCAAGATCGAGCGACTGTGTCTCCGCCACTTGGACCGGAGGATCGCGATGAAGCTCCTCAGCTCGGAGGGCAACCCATCGAAGGAGGAGATTCACCAAGCGAGGGATTTGCTTGCAGATTCGGAGGGCGAGGGTGGGGGCGCCATCGAGGAGCAGCTTAGAGACTTGGCCGTGAGCATTGAAATGTTGGCTCTACGGGAGAAGGTCTCGCCGGTTGACAGAGTTGTTTGCCATGCGGTCCAAGCTGTCAATTTCTTGACAGCGTTCGTTGTCGGAGTCATATCTTCGGCCTTGCGCTCTTCCTCGGGGGCGGTCATCTGCCTCCGCATCCCAGAGGAGTTCCCTTGGGGTGACTTTGTCCGTGCAATCGAGTCGACAATTATCGTGGAGTCGAGACGTGGCAAGGAAAGGGACAGGAAGATGCGGGTGTTGAAGGAACTTGATGATGTGGAGGCACATGGGAGGCATGTGCTTGAGGTGATTGACCAGGTGGTGGCATCAAGAGGCGAAAGAGAGATCGTGGGGAGGCTGAGGGAAGCAGCAGTTGGACTAGAGAAGGCCACTGAGGCACTGTTGGAGGGGTTGTATCAACTGAGGGATGAGATGAAGAAGCTGCTCTTGACAGTGAGGAGGATAAGGAAGGAGATGGCAGACGAGTTTAGAGCGAGCTTGTGACATCCAGAAATTTTGTATATGTAATTATATGACATTTAGGATTTTCCATTATGATAATGATACTTATATTATGAAGCTAAATATTATTTGCCTTAGTATTCGAATGAATATGTTGAAGTTTTAATCGAATCATAAATTTCGTGGGACGCAACATTTCTTCCTTTCAGATGGCAGCGGCGGCGATCGGCGACCTTTAATATAAAAAATAAAAATAAAAATGATTTATTAACAAAAAAAAAATAAATAAAAATAAAAATAAAAATAAAAATAAAAATAAAAATGAATAAATGATATTTTTATAATAATTTTTATTTTTAGAATGATATTTATTTATTTTTAAAAATAAAAATTTATTCATTTTATTTTTAAAATATTTTATTTTAAAGGATTTTTGTATAATTTATTCGTAAAATAAATAGTTATTCGTAAAAATAAAAATAAATATTATTTTATTTATTCGAATAAAATTCATTTTAAAATGATATTTATAAAAATAATTTTTTTGGCGACCGGTGACGGCGGTGGCAGCGGGGGTCGGCGGGTGGTCGGCGACTGACGGACGGTGGTCGGCGGATGAAGGACCGATTGACAAACGATGAGAAAATTTTTTATTTCTCATTTCTGTTCTAGAAATAGATAAGTAGAAAATTTCTACTTCTGATTTTTATTTTAAACCTATTTCTGGAATAGAAATCTATTCCAGAAATAGAAAAACGGAAGAAGTTTATCAAACGAATTTATATTCCAGAAATAGATTTGGAATAGAAAAATTGTTTCTGGAACAGAAATTCTGGTTTGTCATGTAGCCCCTTAGTTGTTAATGGGTAAAAGTATTTGTTTAAAATCTAGCTATTTAGTATTAATAGTTAGTAAATTGCACTAATGGCGCCAAGGATAGATAAATTATGTTTATTCCCCTAATTATCCACTTTCCACTCTCATTAAGCCACTCATATGCCACTTGTCTTTGTATTATGTCTTGCATGGCCATGTGTTCTTACAAAACAAGATTTTATAGCTAATTTTACCATCTAAGGGTGTGTTTGGTTGTTCGGATTTGCGCGCATGATAAAATTTTTGTTTCTCAATTTCTCAATTCCTCTGTTTCCTAGAACAGGTTTGGAACAGAAATCCGTTTGGTAACGCAATTTGATTTCTCTATTTCTGAAACAGATTTATATTCCAGAAATAGAGAAATCGAAGAAATCAGAAGTTGAAATTTTTAACTTCTCAGTTTCTGAAATAGAAATAGAAATAGAAATTTTTTTTCGCAACTTTTTAATTTAGTCCAAAATATTTAAGATCACTAATATTGAAATAGAAATAGTTAATTTAGTCCAAAATATTTTAATGATTTTTTAATATAATCATTTCAATCAACTTGATTGAAAATCTTAACCATTGGGCCATATGGTGGGAATTGAATAAAGAATGCTTCATTTGTTGCATACAAGAGATTTCACGCTTGGTAATAGTCAACTTGCCATATTCATATCTAACGAGTCTTTCTTTACATACTCTTCCGTAGTACGCCAGACAATGGCTCTATCTGGCTACCTATTTTTTTAATCATAAACTTCATATTGAGGCTGTAAAAAGGGGTCAAATCATTAGGGTTTCATCCGATTTTTCTTTTATAAGGAAAGGAGATCTAATAAGGAATCTATTGTTCTTGTAAGAGTGTTGATGAAAATACATATTTTGATAATAAATTTTTAAATAATCCTAGTGTTGATAATTTTGAAAAAAATTGGTGACGATTTTTTAACACAGTGAGGATTTTTTTAACAAAATTTGGAAAGAAATTGGATATAGACTTGAAGTTAGGATTTTTTTTTTAGGAGATTTGACTATTATAATCATGGCTATCATTAGACTTATTTGATTAATGTGAAATCGATTTCGGCAAAAACATAACGACATATTCACTACAATTGCATTTCAATTGATTTTTTTTTTGCCACATTGTTTATTTTTCGAAAGAAAATATTACGTAATAGGAAACGTAAGTACATGTAATAAGAAATTTCATGAAATTGTATTTTCAACTTTTGTAATGTATTAGTATTATTTGGACTATTATTTTGTATTTGAGGATTTCCTATGTTGTTTTAGTATTATTTGGACTATTATTTTGTATTTGATGATTTCCTATGTTGTTTTAGTATTATTTGGACTATTATTTTGTATTTGAGGATTTCCTATGTTGTTATCTAATCAATTTCTATTCCTAAAAATAGAAATTTTATTATGTTATCAAACGTATTTCTGTTCTAGAAGTAGAAATTTTGAGTTGTTATCAAACATGTTTATTTGCTCAGAAATTTGTCCGGGGAATAGAAATTGAAAAATCAATTTCTAGCCAGAAATCAATTTTTGGAACATAAATTTTGTCATGCGCGCTTAACAGGATAGGATTGGATATGATATGATAAGAATCTAGGACTTTCTTTATATCCTATCCACTTTTGATGAACTCTGGATTTAAAATCAAATATCCTCATATCTTATCCTATGTACTGTTTGGTGAACTATGGATTTAAATTCGGATATTTTTTAAAAAAAAAATATCAATAGGCAAGTACAAATTTTCAGGTTAGATATTCGCAAAATCATCCAAAACAATATATCTTTTTCAAATTAATTGATTCTCATCAAATTTCATGATAACCCATTATAATAATCTTTCCCGTTCCTTTGGAATAATCTTTTGGTTACCCACTTCAACATCAAACATTTTTAGAATAACCTCAATTTCAATATGTTCACTTTGAAATAGCAATTCTTTTCTCTCTTACAAAATTTCATTTATTTCCATTTTATTACAAAAGGGAACACGTCAGAAAACAAGATTAAAAATTTATTCAAGCTTCATCGTTATTATGTTGGATTTTGTATGTGTCGTTAGTGATGGATGCAAATTACGCAATCCCAAGATCTCCATAACCAGAACAAGAATATGCATAATTGAGTAGAAAAATTAACGCACCTGATTTGGGATCCATCAATATAAAGCATAAGCAGAAAAGGGATTTCCCACATATCAAGGGGATCCACGCTTCAAGTCCTTCTCCTCTATTGCCCTCCGTATCACTGGCTCAATGAGGCGGCCCCCTCACGTTTGGCGTTAGGTAAACGCCCCTTAAGTGAGGATACATGTGAGAATTAGGGTTAGAGGAGAGACTTGAGCACTATTTATAGAGTTTCCAGCTAGGCCCCCCCATTACGGGCCAGGCTCAACTCGGCCCACACTAGCCAGCCCATATTAGACTAATGAAGAAACCTTCTATTTCACCTTAGACCAATCCCTGTAAAACGATAAACATTAAACGGTAAATTACAATATCAATTAATGTAGTCCACATTTAGGAAAACTCTTACATTATCCCACTTGGACTATATTAATTGAAATCGTACTGTATGTGCGCACATTGGTCTAGAGATAATTCTTAATAGTCAATCATATCCCATAAAGTCTCAAACATCGAATCATGGCGGTAACTGCATGTATACACACAGAGCCTTCCATGGTCACGAGTGTTCTCAACTCTATTGATATAGATCCAATATGGTAGTGTGTCAAATGGATAACATCTCTCATAGAGAGATCTCATTTGTCAGTCACCATTCTCTTACCTTAAGCGTCACAAAAACTTGTGCCACTAGAGAATGTCCATTCTCTTACCTTAAGCGTCACAAAAAACTTGTGCCACTAGAGAATGCATTTATGGTTCCATGAACCCACATATGTCTTGTCCTTACGGTTAACCATTCTTTATGTATAACAAGACATATGGACAAGGCTAATAACCGGATGCCCCTAGCCTTCACTCAAGATATATACAATACCTTGAGACTTTATCAATATGTATTCAACGTAATAACAACACATTCAAAAAAAAAAAACTTTATTGAATGTAAAAGTTGATACATATCAAACTGTTACAAAATGTAACGAACACAGATAAAACCTTTATCAGAATAAAGCCAAAATAGCTCCCACTAAACAATAGCATCTCATGATGCTCCTAGGCCCATGCTAATGACATGTCGCTTAAAATACACATGGGCGTAGACCTTTAGTTAGTGGATCTACAACCATATCATCTGTGGAAATATGTTATATTAAAACGTCACATTTCTGTACCGTTTCCTTTTGGTCAAAAGTTTTGACCACCATATATTTAGACCCCTTGAGACCTTTGTAGTAAATAAATAATACTACAGATTTTTTATCTCAATACAACCGTATAGGTCTATCCATAAAGTTTAAAACGGTCAACTCCTTCATGAGGTTCCGGAGCCTAATAGCCCAGGTAACAACCTAAAAGAATGTTACTAACACTGCTTTCATAGTAAAAGATGACATAAAACTTTATTTACTGCACTTCCTACTAACATAAATATGTATTTCGTTATTGATATTATATCATCCTAATAACCAACAAAGTTTACATCTAAATATCTTACTAGCTGCAAGAATTGAACATATCCACATATTAACATATAATCTCTTATCCTCTTTAAGTACTTTAAAACCTTCTTGGCAGCAACACAATAATCCCGTCCTGAATTTGATTGATGTCTGCCTAGAAGTCCCGTCACAAAGACGATATTTAGTCTAGTGTAAATTCGAGCATACATTATACTTTTAAGTGCACTGACACAAGGTACACATTTTAATTAGATTTTCTCAATATCTAAATAAGGACAATGTGATAGATTCAATCCATCACCCTTAACAACAGGAGCAATTCCTGGCTTGCAATAATGTATATTGAATATTTCCAATATACAATCAGCAAATGTCCTCCGAAAAAATCTAATATAATATGGCAAAAACAATTCTTACAGATCTTAGTACAAAATATATAAGATGCCTCAAGGTCATTACTTGTAAACAAAATATCATGTACATAGAGTATGAGAAAAATAAATTTCCTCCCACTGACCTTGCAGTATATTGAATCACATTGTTCTTAATTGAACAAAATAACAACACTATGAAACTTTAATAATATTGCCTGGAAACTTGCTTAAGACCATGAATTAAGACTTTTCAGTCTACACACAAGTTTACTTAAATCTGCTGCAAAATTCTCCAGTTGCACTTATATAGATTTTATATCTCTTTGATGTAACTCCATATAAAACTATCAATGCCAAGTTCACTCTGAAAGAATTAGTAGTAAAGAAATAATTATTTATTTCTTCACTAACTATCCACCCCTCTTTCAGAGTAAAAATATTATTATCCTTTTTTTTATGGCGTTTAATCACATACTTAATTAAGAACAAGAAACAACATTTATATAAGTTGCTAAAACAACCATGTAATGGATATTGTAATCATGCTCTCACAAATAGACTATATAGTCTGATGGTATAACTAATTGTCTTTCCCTAACAAATCTCCTTAATAAAGCTGCAACCACTTCATTCTGCACTTGAGAGGTTTAAGAAATTTCATTATAAACTATATCAAGAATAGTACCTCAAACCTCAACAAGTTTAGTCTATGGTACAGGAGATTCCATAATTATCTGTATAGATAAAGACAAAAACACAGTAACCCCCATCACACTATTATCTTTAATAGTTTGAGAGTCGATCTTAAGAAACTTTAAAGTATGTGATTCCATAATTCTTGTATCTTCTTTAGGGTCATTAAATTAATACCCCTTTTAACAATCTAGATAAGATACAAAATAATAACGAGTGGATCTAAATTCCAACGTACTTAATATTGGATTAGATAACCTCACTCCTGCATGACACCTCTAAATTTAATATGATTCAAGTAATCTATGCCCAATCTATAACTCAAAAGAAGTTTATAAAACAACTTTGATAAGGACACTTTTTGTATGTGAAAAAGTTGCTTTCATAATATCAACCCACAAAAGACTGGATAAATTAGTTTTACTCATCATACTCATCACTATGTTCATTATGATGATTCATGCCTTTTAGCCAAATCTTCTTGTCAGGATTTTCAAGCATAGTAATAAAATTACCACCTCAGAATTTATCAAGTATTTGACAAATGACCTTTTAAGCTATTCAATATTGTCATACTTGCCAAAATACTTACCGCTACTATTAGGCCTGACAACCTTTTAATCATATACGAGATATATATGTCATTAGGACTTAAACATAATATTTGCAGATATGTCCTAATTTCAATATCAAACAAGACATAATTTCAAGCAACTAAGGCTTCCATCATCTTATAGCAGTGCAGTTCGCAGACAAACCTCTTTTCTAGTATTCCAGAATGAAACGCTTCATGGACAGTAAACAAATTTTATTGCATTCTCAAGCAACAAATCATATGTCCACAACTTAAAATTTGAAGCAGTAAAAAACCTCAATAATAGTAGAGTTATTAATTACAGAAAAGATGACTGAAAAACAAGCAATGTATATAATTAGCATCATGTGAGCACCGTGTAACTTGACAAACAAGTACACATCCAGAGAGTTACATGCATAATCATATAATCACCTTTGGGCAGAATACATGATATGCAGTTGTACACTCCCCACATGATAGCGGTTATGAGAATATATTCCAATCTTCGTGAATTCATCACCTTTGGGCAGACGAACCACTAGGATCAGTCACTCTTTCACCACATAATCATGTATCCCTCCATGAACTAATATATAATCACCCCCTTTGGGAGTATGACTATACATTAGACCATGAGACATCCCAATCAATATACGAGACCGAAATTTCTCAAACCCAATCAAGCGTGCCACTTTGGCGGTCACTACTCAATTGAATCCTTGAAACTCTCTCATACTAGGGATATACATTTTACTCCTCACATACACCATATACATGTGATTTTAGTTTTAGTGATAGGGGCATCATATCACCAAAATCACATATCATGCTAATTACATTGCTTCATAAAAATAAAAATAAAAATTATTGTAAAATATTGATGAATAACACTCATAAAATTCATGTTATAACATACTAGTAACCCAGCACTTGTATTTCGAAAATCACAGAAAAATACAAGAAAAATACGCAAAAATACACTAAAAATACGCGTATTTAGGGCTTTGTATGTATTTTAACATCCATAAAATCATCAAAAAATTAAAATAAATACACCACAACGTAGGAAATCTTCATACGAGTCAAATGCCACCAGCCACGCGCCAATCAGAGACCACACACGCCCTCACGCGCCGCCTGAGTGCGCGGCGCGTGGAGCCCACGCGCGGGTCGTCAAAGGACCAGTCAAACCGGTCCGACCGGTGGCGGTCCGACCTGTTCTGGTCCGACCTTCCGGTCCAGCCGCCCGGTCCGACCAGTTGACCGGGTCGGGTCGGGTTGTTCGGTCATCATCCGGGTCGGGTCGGTCGCTGACGTCAACGTGACGTCAGTGGGTCGGAACCCAGCATGACGTTAGCGTGACGTCAGCATCGACGTAGTGGATCGAATCCGAATCCGAATCCGAGTCCGGGTCCGGGTCGGGGTCGCTGACGTCAGCGAGACGTCAGCGCCCGCGTGCGCCGCACGCGCGTCCAGCGCCCCGCGCTTGGGGTCGCGTGAGGGCGCGTGAGCGCACGTCCTCGACGCCCGGCGGCGCATGGCTGCGCGTGGGGGCGCGTGGGGCCTCCCCCGGCGACGCGCCGCCCACGGCCTTGATCATCTCGTCGAGCCGAATCCGAATATGTGATTTTATTTTATTTTTATTGAACAAAAAATCTCGAAAATCACAAATTAGGGCAAAAAAAACTTATGCATTCAAGTTCTAGGGTTATGGAGGCTCTGATACCACGTGTTGGATGCAAATTACGCAATTCCAAGATCTCCATAACCAAAACAAGAATATGCATAATTGAGTAGAAAAATTAACGCACCTGATTTGGGATCCATTAATATAAAGCAGAAGCAGAAAATGGATTTCCCACATATCAAGGGGATCCAAGCTTCAAGTCCTTCTCCTCTATTGCCCTCCATATCACTGGCTCAATGAGGCGGCCCCCTCACATTTGGCGTTAGGTAAACGCCCCTTAGGTGAGGATACATGTGAGAATTAGGGTTAGAGGATCGACTTGAGCACTATTTATAGAGTTTCCAGCTAGGCCCCCTCATTACGGGCCAGGCTCAACTCGACCCACACTAGCCAGCCCATATTAGACTAATTAAGAAACCTTCTATCTCACCTTAGACCAATCTCCGTAAAACGATAAACATTAAACGGTAAATTACAATATCAATTAATGTAGTCCACATTTAGGAAAACTCTTACAGTTAGTGCATAATTTCCATATTAAAAAGTATCGGTTTCTGAAAACGGAAAAAAGTAACACAACACAATAATCAACAATAATCAAATTCGAAACCCTCCTCCACTAGAACGAGAGATACTGCTGTGCCCTTTGTCGTCGCTTGAGGGAATATTTTATGGGTCATACATTGGGAGGAACCTAAAAATGAGACCAACCCCTCTTTTCTACTTATATATATATTAGATAATAACATGGTAATAAGTTTCTTGTTAACAAGAGCGTGTCGAGTAAAGGAACTAAAAGAAATCAAACCGTCGGACAAAATGATAAAAGAGTAATCTGCAAACACATTAAGTAGCAATCCACTTAAAAAATCATATGATTCCAATAAACGGCATAAAGAACATCTTTCAATGTTGTTAATTGTCATAAAACAACAAGGAGACTACACAAGAAACCTATTAATTAAAGATAAAATTACTACTTTCCCCTTACAACTAGCACAAATTTACCACGATCCATCACTCCAAATCACCACTTCTTCTTTTTCTCTCATCTCTTGGAGAAGTAATTCCACCATCGTTTCCTTGAAATCCCAAAAAAAGAAGAATATTCTCAGGATCCTTCATAATTTTTCTACATAATTTTATTCTATCCATAGTACCTAGAGACATTTAAAGAAGCTCCTCATTGATTTTTCGCTTGTCATTGTCCGAATCCTTAGCATGTCTGATGCGGCTAGTGATCATCCTCATTCTCCCGTTAGCTTTTTCCAAGAATGAGCCAAAAGTTCCTGCTATCTCAACTAAGCTGATAGCCCATTTATCACTTGCTTTAGCCATTTTTCTTCTTGAAGAATCAGAAACATTTTGTGTTTAAGAAGATGATAGTGGCAGTAAGTTTTGACTTACGCCATTGGTTGCCACTGTTGGAAGATATGATTCACTAAATTGTATCGAATTGTAATTGATTATAAATCTTGTCTATTTTAGGATTAGAAGAATAGAAGAATATATAATTTCCTTTTATTGATTCATCCTTGTAATTAAATACACGAATTGTGTTACATTGAATACGATATAACACATAAATTCTTCCCTTCAATCCCTATAAATTTTCTCTGTTTCTCGCTTTGTTACATGGTATCAGAGCCTTCGGGTTTTGACCTCTTTCTGCTTCCGCTCAGATTGCCTCATAAAGGAACTCCAATCTTCAAAGGAGTTGCCGTAGGAATCGAAGTTTCAATTGTTTCTAGAAGAACTCAACCTGCAAAAGAGTTGCCAAAGGAATCAATTTCTATTTATCATGACAAAGCCAGAAGACCTTACCGCAAATCCAGTTGACCAATCTGCTGGAGACACTACGCCATAAAATCTGGGCAGCCAAGAATCTTCTGTTGTGGTTTCCGAATCAAGGCAGCAGCAGGGTCAAATCACGCAGCATCCGCAACACGTGCAATGGCAGCAATTTCAGGCTCAGACCAATCTGGGGTTGCACTTCTCAGGGCCTCCTTACCAGTGGATACCCTATCCATGGTATTAAGGACCAAGCCCTAGTGCATCATTGCCGGGCTACCAAGGCAACGTGCGAACCAATGGAAGCCCATCGACCAATGACGGGGCAAGCTCAACCATCGGCGCGGAGCAAACGGGCGGATCGACTGGACCAGGTATGGGAACGAATCCCTACTCGGGTTTTCACAATGCGAGGCCTGCAGTCGGGTCGATAGGGTCGGGTTAGAATCCGAATCCCTACCTGGGTTTCTTTCCTTATCAATTCCCTCCTGTCAGCGGTCGGCCGGAACCCGGCGACCCACTTTATACAACAAACGCTGACGGATCTGAACTGAAAATCATCAGCCAACAGTTAACCGGCGTCGACAACTACTCAAGCTGGTCGCGTGAATTCTGGCGAGCACTGATCACGATGGGAAATCACCTTTTCATAGACGGGACTTTTCCTATTTCATCCAACGAAAGATCAGTGCGGCTTTGGAAGAGATGTAGCCAATTAGTAAGAACATGGATTGGAAACTGCATCTCGATCGAAGTCGCGGTCGGACTTCCGACGACAGAAGACCCACAAAAATTATGGGAAAGCATAAGGGAGATGTACGGAAAGCTCGACCAAGTGAAGATTTTCTATATCACACAACAGATATCAGATCTGAAACAAGGGAACTCAACAGTTGCAAGAGCTTACAATAAACTCTCGGCACTGTGGAATGAATTAGAGGCCGTCAAAGAGAAATTCGACTGGCCCAAACAGATACAATAGCAGTACAGAAGCATGAGAGAGGGGGAGAAGGCGACGAGGTTCCTCCTCATCCTCAACGAGGCTTACCAGACATTTCGCTCCCAAATCCTTACCATGGAGAATATGCCGAGCCTTAGTCGGATTTACCAACTCGTCGTTCAGGAGGAAAGTCAGCAACGAATGGCGGATCATGGAAGGGGAGGAGAAGGAATCGTTTTGGCCACAAGAGGCCATCCTCGTTCCTCATAGAGAAGCACGGCGAGAGGAAGAGAGGCGGGGTCAAATCTAGGGTTCTTCGAAGAGAACCCTAGACATAACATAAGGGTTTTTGACGGCCCAGATTCTGTTAATCAATCGGACGGCTCACGTCTGATGCTGGGCGCGAATGAATCCAACGGCTCGCGAGGGTCTATTCTTGGTGGATCGGACGGCTCGCGTGGGATGAACTTTAATGGGCCAGACGACCCGTGCGGTGTCTTTCTCGGTGGATTGGACAATAATCCAAATGGGCCCAATTCATTCAGCCCAACCTTAGCGCAAGTGTTCCAGCCCATGAACAGATCTTCCTCAGCTGCAAAAAATGGTGGGCCACGAGGAAAAGGTAAATTATATTGTGATTATTGTAAGCGGCCACACCATACCATAGAAAACTTCTGGAAATTACATGGAAAACCGGGAGAAAAAGAAAAAGGGAAATTTTCGATAGTTTTTTAAGTATCGGGTCAACAAATGGGAAAATCAATCACCCATGATCAATATCAGGAACTTATGGAGGCATTGAAGAAATTAGATGCTTCTGATAAAATTGGGAGCTTTATAGGTACATCCTATTGTCTGATGAATGCAATTTCACCAAATGCATGGATTATTAATTCAGGTGCTTGTGACCATATAGTCTACAATAAATCTTTCTTTTATGAGGTTAAAAAGTTGTCTCACCCCATACTAGTACAACTTCCAAATGGAAACACTACTCAAGTAATCATGTCTGGCACTGTGAATCTTAGCTCACTCATTACTCTTCAAAACGTGTTATATGTCCTTAATTTCCATTTCAACCTGATATCAGTTTCCCGAGTTTGCGAAGAAAATTCATGCTGCATTCTATTTCATCCTGATAACTGTTTCTTTCAGGCCCTTTCGACTGGCAAACTGATGGGCTTGGGTAGAGTCAATCAAGGGCTTTATTTTTGGGAAAATTTCCCACAATATTTATCTTTTGTTGCAGTCAATAAGTCATTGTGTAATGCTGCTACCAATGATATGAATTTTCTTAATCATAAAAGATTGTGTCACAGTGCATCTTTTCACTGTCCTCAATGTCCCACCTGCCCCATGGCAAAACAAACTCGTGCTCCTTTCCCTAATAGCACTTCTCGAGCAGATGCAATTTTTTCTTTGATACATGTTGATGTTTGGGGGCCCTACCATACTTTGAATCATGATGGGTCCCGGTTTTTCTTCACAATCGTGGATGACTTCTCTCGTGCTACATGGATATTTCTCATGCAGTCTAAAAATCAGGTTCTTTCACATATGAGAACCTTTCTATCTCTGTCAAAAACTCAATTTGGGAAAATAATCCGTCGGGTTAGAACTGATAATGGTAGAGAATTATTCAATAATGAGTGTGCCTCTCTTTTTTCCTTGAATGGAATTTTGCATGAGAGTTCCTGTACATATACACCACAACAAAATGGTGTGGTAGAAAGAAAACACCGTCACCTTTTAGAAGTTGCACGTGCCCTTAAGTTTCGAGCATTTGTTCCTGAAAACTTTTGGGGGGATTGTGTGGTCACGACAGCATATCTGATCAATTGCATGCCATCTCGCATTCTGAAAGGAAAGACACCTTTTGAGCTATTGTATGGAAAGAAACCATATTTGAGTCATCTCAGAATTTTTGGGTGCCTATGTTATGTGACTACAGTGGGATGTAAGGATAAGATGGCCCCCCGTCCTCATCAATGTGTTTTTATGGGTTATCCAGCCTTAAAGAAGGGATATCGTGTTTATGTGCCATCCACAGGAGAATTTCTTGTTACCAGGGATGTTGTCTTTCATGAGGATAATTTTCCTTTCCATAACCTATTTGCTTCTTATGAAGATACTAAGACAACTTATAAGGGATTCTTAGAAGAGGACTTGCCTTCCGGAGGAACACTTATTATTGCTTCTCCTCCAAGATCAACTTGAGTATCTCCTTCAACACCCATTTAGATTCCTATGGGTCATGCTATTGAAGAACCTCCTAAAGAGCCAACACAATTAACAAGGAATACTATAGTAGAATCAGTTCAGTCACTGGACATCTCAGAAGCAAGTCCTAATGAGGAATCGCCTCCAATACAACATGAGCTGCCAATGCAACATGAGCCGTCACGATGTTTTAGTCGCATCACTCGTCCACCAACTTGGACCAAAGACTACATATGTGGTTCTTCGAGGTCATCAGGTACTCGTTACCCTATCTCGTCCTATGTTTCATTCAATAGGCTATCACCAGAACATTTATGTTGTATAAGCCGTATTTCTGAAGAACGAGAACCCTCTAGTTATAATGAAGCACGAGATGATCCTCATTGGCAAAAAGCCATGGCAGCTGAATTATATGCATTGATTGAAAATCACACCTGGGATGTTGTACCTTTACCTGCTGATAGAAAACCCATTGGGTATAAATGGGTGTACAAGATTAAATACAAAGCAGATGGTTCAGTCGAACGATACAAGGCTCGATTAATGGCCAAAAGTTTCACACAACGAGAAGGTTTTGACTACCATGAACCTTTTCCCCAGTGGCGAAGGATGTCACAGTTCGTTCCTTTCTCTCGGTTGCTGCTTTCCGTGACTGGCCGTTACATTAGATGGATGTTCATAATGCTTTTCTACATGGTGACCTGGATGAAGAAATCTACATGGATCTTCCACTAGGATTACGGAGACAGGGGGAGTCTAAGGTGTGTCGTCTCCGCAAATCTCTCTATGGACTAAAACAGGCTTCTCGACAATGGTACGCCAAATTTACTAATGCACTCATGGCTGCTGGATTCAAACAATCCAAATATGACTATGCATTATTCACCTGGACAAAAGGCATGTCATCTATTTACTTGATGATTTATGTTGATGACATACTTATCATGGGAAATGATGATTCTGCTGTAAAGAGACTTAAAGAGTATCTACATTCCACCTTCCATATTAAAGATTTATGACCACCTAAGTTTTTCTTAGGAATTGAGATAGCTCGTTCAGATTAGGGAATCTCCCTTAGTCAGCGGAAATTCGTGATGGAAATTATATTAGAGGCAGGGTTGTCAGGCTGTAGACCAGCTATTATTCCTATTGAGCAGAATGCCAAACTGACTTATGTTGACTATGATGCTGGTATATCATCTTCCTCTGATGATCCATTGTTAGAGGATCTGCTAGGATATCAGAGACTTGTGGGAAAGCTTATATATCTTACCATGACTAGACCAGACATTTGCTATGCAGTACAGACTCTTAGTCAGTTTATGCACAAGCCAAAGCAATCTCATATGCATGCAGCTTTGAAGATTGTGAAATATTTAAAGACATGTCTAGGATTAGGGATTCTCCTTTCTCGAAGATGCAACATGGAAATGACAGCCTATTGCGATGCGGATTATGCTACATGTCCTATGAGCAAGAGATCTATCACTAGTTCTTGTATCAAGTTTAGGGAGTCATTGCTTTCATGGAAGACAAAGAAGCAATTTACTATGTCCTTATCTTTAGCTGAAGCCGAGTATCGATCTATGGCCAAGACAGTTTGTGAAATAGTTTGGTTGAGGGGTCTACTCTTAGATCTCGGGACAAAAGTTAAAGGACCGACTACACTCTTTTGTGACAATGATTCAGCACTCAAGCTTGCAGCAAATCCTGTATTACATGAAAGGACGAAGCACAAAGAGGTTGATTGCCACTTTACTCGAGAAAAAATTCAAGAAGGAATTGTCGAGACAAGAGGAATCAGAACCTTGGAGCAACCCGCGAACATATTCACTAAACCGTTGTGTCAGAGACAACATACATATCTTCTAAGCAAGCTTGGCGTCTTGGACATATACAGACCACCAGCTTGAGGGGGAGTGTTGGAAGATATGATTCACTAAATCATATCGAATTGTAATTGATTGTAAATCTTGTCTATTTTAGGATTAGAAGAATAAAAGAATATATAATTTCCTTTTATTGATTCATCCTTGTAATTAAATACACGAATTGTGTTACATTGAATACGATATAACACATAAATTCTTCCCTTCGATCCATATAGATTTCTCTGTTTCTCGCTTTGTTACAGCCACATTATCATGATTTTCACCATCTTCATGATCTACAGCTGCATGAGCTTATGAAGGGTCTTCATTGAGATTTCCCTTGGCACAGTCTTTTTTAAATACATTTGCTAGTCGATCATATTGAGGGAAAGACTTCCCTCTCAAAGAAGCAGCTCCTAGATAGGTCTACAAAGAAAATATGTTATTTTGTTAAAAAAGAATCAATTAATAAAGAAGAAAAATGAGAAGAAGTGACACAAACCTTACAATATTTTTGCGAACTATCCTCAGAATGAATATCAACACAATGCTTTTCATGGTCCCACCCAAACCGACTTTGATCCCTCAAGTCATATATATGATTATACAACTTTTTCAAGTTTTTCATTTTCGACTCGATGTGAGTATTACCAGGAGAATTACCAAAAAAGTCCTAAACCTATTGTAATTGTGCCAATTCAGTCCTAATCTTTTTTTTTGAGCCAATTTAGTTCTAAACCTTTTACAATTGTGTCAATTCAGTCCATTCGGCCAAAATTGGCTGGCCGGTGACCGGCTGACGCTGACGTGGACGCTGGCCATCCGGCGAACACTGACGTAGCATTTTTTAGTAATTTTTTTAATTTTTTTTCAAATTTTTAATTTTTAATTTTTGTTTGAATTTTTGAATTCTTTTTTTTTCTTTTTTTTTTCCATCATCTTCTTCGCCTCCTGGCCGGCTGGCGCTAGCCAGAGGTGAGGGCTGGTGAGGTCAACCTCATTGGCTAATGGCGAGGCTCGCCCCCACCGGCCGGAGGTGAGGGCCGGCGAGGTCAGCCTTGCCAGCCACTGGCGAGGGTGAGTCCCCGCCAGATCCGGCGAGCTCAGCCATCGCCAAATCCGGCAGGGTCTCGCCCAGCCAAGGCGAGGGTCGACCTCGCCAGCCACTGGCGAGGCTCCTCGCCCGCCATCCACCATGTGGCGGCAATGGAAGCCACGAGCTTGCTCGCACACCAGAGGTGCAATCGCAAGGCATGGATTGAGGCAGAGACGAGCCTCGCCATTGGCCGGTGAGGCTAACCTCGTCGGTCGGCGCCTCTGGCCGGCCAGGAGGCGAAGAAGTTGATGGCAAAAAACGAAAAAAAAAAAAAATTCAAGAATTCAAAAAATATTAAAAATTCGAAAAAAAAGTAAAAAGAATTATTAAAAAATGCCATGTCAATGTTCACCAGACGGCTAGCGTCCATGTCAGCATCGGCCGATCAATTTTGGTCGGATGGATTGAATTGCCACAATTGTAAAAGGCTTAGGACTAAATTGGCCCAAAAAAAAGTTTAGGACTGAATTGGCACAATTGTAATAGGTTTATGATTTTTTTGGTAATTCTCCCGAGTATTACCCTTAATGCTAGAACTAGGGAACTTTTTTTCAAACTAGTTATCTAACATAATCAAGTAACCACTCTTAAAGCTGTTATTGGCTTTCATTCCTCGTGCAACTAATTCTTTAAGACCATCTAAAAGTGTATTTTCTTCATCTATTGTCCATACACGTTGGTCTCTCTTTGTTCCCCTTCTTGAGTTTGATTGAAATTGCTACCTTCCATTCCTAAACATCTCATTGCAATTTCAAAAAAATTAATGATGGAGGATAGCATGGTAGAGAAATATGTGGGAGATTTTTGTATAATTTCAATAAGTTTGCAATATTGAAAGCTTTTTCTTTGTTAATGTCATCAATTTATTACCGCCATTAATCTATAACATTTTATAACAGTTCAATAAAGCTTTTGTAATAGTTTTGACTTCTATCAATTTGCAACAGATTTGTAACGTTGTTCAATTAAATGCAAGAATTGAAGATGGAAAAGGTTGTATCTTTCTTTTACCCACAAATTGTTACTCCGAATATAACTGGAAAGGAATAAATAAAAGATCTATTATATCTTGGGAGGATAGTTAATAGAGCTTATTGCATTGAGTTTCATACCTCAAAGAGCAGAATTATCATTAAGAACGGTGTTTGCATGCCTCTCATGGTCGATCTTACAATTTCACAAAAGTTCTAGAGCTCAATTGAATCAAAGCAAAAATGAACACCAACATTGACCATCGATAAAGGTTTATTCATTATTGACTTCTTTTCTCCTCCCCCTTTCTTTTACTACCAATCCTCTTCTCCAGTTTCCTTATTTCATGGAATAGTTAGATTAAAAGTCTTAAAACTTATCGGGAAAGTACATTCAAGTCTTGAAACTTGTTAAATTAGTATAATCAAATCTTAAATCTCAAACCTGAACTATGAAAGATAATTAAGTAAGTGGAAGTATTTTTTTTTCTCAATGGAAAAGCACGTGTCTTTGGAGTAGAGTTAATTGGAATTAAAAATATATGGATCATTTAGATGGGCTAACAGAACATTAAAAACAAGGATATAAAAGATACACCTGATATGAAAGAATTTAAAGTTAGTATGAGGTTGCTCTAGAGAAAATGTGAATAACGAAACTAATAACTGGAAAAAAAAAAATGTAACGATGAGAGTGGATTTTGTCGCACAATTAAATCGATAATTGTGGTGAACGGAGGATTTAATCGGGTTTTTAGTTATCCATACAACCATATAGCTGCAAAAAAATTAAACATTGAGGCTTGGATGGTCAGAGAATATCTTGCTTGCACAATATGGTTGCCTAATAAATCCATGCAAATGAATCCGCCGCACTGAATGCGCAGAACGAAATGCCAGTTAAGATGCTATAGATAATTTTGTAATTTAGAAGTCATCGACTAACCTCAGAAAAGTTTATATTTTAGTTTGATATTTACCTTTTTACATTTGACAATTTGACAAATTTTAAGTAAAAACCGAGTTATGATGTATGGGCCCAAGTGGTAATCACTAATTAGGCACTATCTATCATTCCTAAGTCTATTAATTACGTTCATCTATGATCCATATAAATAAGTTTAATTTTTAATAAAGATACTAGCATTTCTTTTCATCATTCTGTTGGCAATAAATAATCTATCATTCATGGCTATGCGTGGATATTTCTTATTAGGGGAAAAATATTATCTTAAAAATTAAAGGAAAGTGTATTAGAGAAAGCTTACGTTATTTCTAGAAGGCTTGCGAGAATGAGTGCCACAGGTACAAAAGGGCCATAAAAAGTATAAGGAGAATCCTTCCTGCTTAGCTCCGCTTTTAATTACCTCCTAAAAGGCTTGCGACACCGAGTAACCCGTGGATATTTATCATTAGAGCAAAATAATCTTATTAGAATAAAAGGAAAGTGTATTGGGAGAAAATTCAGTTTCTACGAAAAGGAATGTAAAACGGCATACAACAATTATGAAAGGGCCAGAAAGAGTACAAGGAGAAATCTTCCTACTTGACCCATCTTTTAATTACCTCCCAAATGGTTATTAGCCAATGCGATTTATTACTTAATATAACCGAAACATCTCAATATAAAGTAAAAATTCCCATGAAATAGTTTATAAGCAAATACTCATGCTTGTCGCTTTAAATACTAAAGACATCGATATGTTAAACATGTTGCTAGTATCTATTTGCCTAAATCATTTGTCAATAAATTTGCTCTCATTTGCACCACTAGCGGCCGCGCAAAGCGGAAGGAGATAATTGTTCCAAAAATATAATGAAAGATGGTAGCACCATATTCAACAACTACATAAACCACATTCATCTATATATAACTCATTTGGATCATTTGAATTATAATTTTTTTTGTTATATGTGACAACCCGCTAATGCTGATTTGTTTTTACTGCTGCAAATCAAATAAAAATAAAGATTAGTTAGGAAATAAAAGGTAAGTATGTCTTGGACCGCGTCCAATGATATGAGGAGATCAAAAACATGAACAGAGACACTTTATTTGGCCATGTCTTTTAATTACATTCCAAGAAATCTCTTATTGACTAATGATTTCATGTGATGATCCAAATGATAATTACCTACTATTTCTATTTTTATTGACTAAACTTGTAACATCCTCAATTCCGACCCCGTGAGGATCGGCCATAAGGTCCTAAAAGGATTGATCATGGGCCATTGGCTATGGATCGATCGGTTTGATTGGCAAGGAATTGTGGATCGGTCATGGTCCAACTGATCAACCGACCGAATGGTCACGAATCGGTTGAGGTGTCGGTCATGATTTTTTTACTGACCATACCGATGGGATAGGATCACCAGCTCATAAGATAATTTGATCACGAGAATTGGTCACGGGATGATTTTGGATCGGCGGATGATCATGGGTCGATCCGACCAATCACAGTTTCCGACCGCGAGTGATTTCGCCCGGTTATGCATCAATACGTAGACGATCCAAATTGATCAAATGTGATTGTCTTCTAATAAAAAATGCATCATTCACTATTTAATTATTAGTGATCTGAACGGAATCTTGAATTGGTGATGTCCGATCGTTGATCGGTAACGCACCAATTATGAACCCTACCGGTGGATTGGGTGCCGACCAAAATGAGCCCAGAGATAGATCCAGTTATTCCATCACTAATTTTAAGGTCCATGAGTGTCTTGGATTAGTTCTAGGCCATGGGTAGCCTTAGGATTAGTCTCAAAACGATCAAAGGACAACCGACCCTATTGGCCGACTAACCATCCAAAGGAATGGTTTGGGCGAATATGGGACGTAATGGCCGAACCTCCGGTGTACGTGATTCAATTTTTCGAGATATATCTAATGATCCATTCTCCGGCCCCGGAACCAACTTAGATGATATAATTCTTTAGATCGCCTTATTAATGAAAAAAAAGAGACAAAAAGTAAAGAAATTTCTAGAACCCCCTCATTAAATGAAGGGGTGAGTTGTCATTTGAATATTTAAAAGTCATGATGGTGGCCAAAATATCTGTGGATATTCTAGAAAAATGCAGCATATAGATGGACTAATTAGAGAGCCATACACAAGCTCTCATTAATGACCGAAGGTTCTAGAATTGTCGAGTTGGCAACTATTGCACTATTGTTGTTAAACTTCATTAAATGCTCATTAAATGTGGGGTGTAGGAAGACCAATGGAAGAGTGAAAAGCGGGTCATCATCGATGACGCCTACAAGCTTAGATTGCCATGTAAGATGTTCTAGCCTTCCAGCTCATTATATAGGCCACAATTATTGGACCCATAGGCTTGCCAACTAAGGATTTTATGTGGGACACTTGGACCCCTCGGCTTAGTAATGATGGCACCAAGGGCTATAAATAGGAGGAGCCCTCTTCATTTCTTCACCTTGCTCCCATTTCCTCGTCCTTCTCATTTGACGCCCTTCTCCTCCTTCTCCTTTCTTTCGGCCTTGCATCCTCAATCCATTAAGCTATATAAGTTGGTCCTCAAGATTTGCCTAGATAAGTAAGATCCTTATTCCTCTTAGGCGGTAGTCTCCATTGTCGAGTCTAATTAAGTTCTCGCCCATCAAGCCGTGGGTAGGACGTTGGATCTTTTGTATGGTTTTGCACATGTTTGTCCTTGAATGTGTGCTTAAGTTGTTCACACTCGGAATAAGGCCGAGGTTCATTTGAATTGAGTTCATCGCAAGGCAAGGTTGCCCCAAGCCATAAAGCCTTGGTTTTGGCATAAATAGGATGTTAGGTCCAAGCCTCGTTTGGTGTGGGAATTGCCTAAGGCTGCAAGGTCCTAAGTTGACATTGAAGCGTGTCGATCTTATGTCTTGATTGATACGGGGATTGCCTAAATCCATGAGGTCTTGGTAAGGCACCAAGCATGCCAATTTCTATAGTCCAAATGGATGCGAATGGATGCGAGGACTTTGTGCTTGGCATTAAATGAAACCACAAGCCAAGAGTCATTCTTGATACATATGTATTCACATCGGGTTGGAGCCGAGGTCCGTCAGGCTTGGGATCATCACAAAAGCGAGGTGTACCCAAGCCTCGAGGTCTTGGATTGGTATTGAGGCGTACCGTTTCCAAGCCTTGTCCGGTGCGAGGATTGGCGTTAAGTGATTGATTCAAGTTACGGATCAAAGATCATTCCAGACATGTTTGCTAGTGAGGTATAAGAAACTCATGACATACATGAATGAATGAGCACGCCTTTGGACCGTGCATGGTTGACTAAGAGAAAAGATAAGAATCGGCTTGTATGATGCATTTGTGCATGCACTTAAAGAGGAAAAAGCGCTTGTCGTCACATAGCGTTGGTGGTGATGCCTTGTTCATTGAATGGGATGCTTTGGTTGAGCTGAGATGCCTTGGTTGAGCCAAGATGCCTGGGTCTTGAACTCGGAAGCCTCGGGAAGCTAGCCCCGAGAAGCCTCGGTCGAGCCGAGATGCCCTGGTTAAGCTAGGAAGCCCAGCAATAAGCAAGAAGCCTCGATCGAGCCGGGACGATGCTAAATGAATTTACATTAGTGCCAGTTATGCATAAGCATGATATGTTGATATATTTATTGAAGCTAAAGGTAAGTATGTATTAAAGCATGTTGCGATGGACATCTACATGCAGTCGAAGGTGGAAACAAATTTGCTATTGATTTGCCATCGACACTGTTTGTGAGTGTTGTACTTGCTAAACTTTGATGATGAGGTGCTTTCCTAGTAGAGAACTAGGAATTTTATTTACTGAGTTTCCTCAAAACTCACCCCTCATCTTTCAATCTTGTAGGCATGAAAGTCTTACGTCAATTTTAGGAGCTACAGTCATGCTAGAGGAGATAGGATTTCCCTTGACCTATGTGACAAACTTGTACTATGATGCAAAAAGAAAAGAGGGCCCATAGAAAAAAGGGCATGTCAAAGTCTTATTATAATATAAATCAGTATATTCTGTGTGATGTATGTCACAGTCTTTCAACCGTTGTTTGTCCAGGGAGTTGTTTATTTACGTTTCCGCATGAGCATGATAACGAGATAAGAAGAATCGAGACGGCAACGAGCCTGGGATGTCGCAAAAATAACCCGCAACTCGACCTCTGAGTAAAGGGGTGTGACAAAACTTACTGGGAATGTTAATTTAAATAGCAAACACGTCGACAATGAGCTTTTTAAACATATTGCTAGTTTTTATATTCCTAGTACGGTCATAGAAAATTCACTCACATTTGCATTGCCAAGCGTTGCACAAAGTGGAAGGAAATAACTGTTTTCAAAGTATAAGGGAAGTGTTTGTAGCGCCACATTCAAACACATTCGTCCTTATGTAATTTATCTGGATCATTTCAACCACTAATTATTTTTATTATTGCGGCGAACCCTCTACTTTGATGTTGCAAGTCAAATAAAAAGAAAGTTTAAATTGGAAATAGAATGCAAGTATGTCTATGAGCATCCAGAAAAAAAAAACACCTTATTGGGGCGTGCCTTTTAGTTACTTCCCAAGAATTCTCTTATGAAATTTTCTTTCAAAATGACGTTTTTCTTGCATTCCTAGCATCCAGAATAACACCTCATTGGGGGCGTGTCTTCAATTACTTTCCAAGAATCTTCTTATGAATTTTTCTTTCCATATTATATTTTTCTTGCATTTCTAGCATCCAAAAAAACACCTTAGCGTGTGTCTTTTAATTACTTTCCAAGAATCCTCTTTTGAATTTTTCTTTCCATATTACATTTTCTTGCATTTCTAGCATCCTGAAAAAACATCTTATTGGGGGCGTCATTTAATTACTTCCCAAGAATTCTCTTATGTTTTTTCCTTACATATTTCATTTTCTTACATTCCTATTATCCAGAATAAAACACATTGGGGTGTGTCTTTTATTTACTTTCCAAGAATTCTCTTATGAAATTTTCTTCCCATTTTACATTTTTTTTACATTCCTAGCATCCAGAAAAGAGCACCTTATTAGGGCATGTCTTTTAATTACTTTCCAAGAATTCTCTTATAAATTTTTCTTTCAATATTACATTTTTCTTGCATTTCTAGCATCCAAAAAAACACACTTATTGGGGCGTCTTTTAATTACTTTCCATGAATTTTCTTATGAAATTTTTCTCTGCATATTACATTTTTCTTTCATTCCTATCCAGAGAAACACCTTACTGGGGTATCTTTAATTATTTTCCAAAAATTCACTTATGAATTTTTCTTTCCATATTACGTTTTTCTTGCAAACCTAGAATCTAGAAAATCACCTTATCTAAGACATGTCTTTAAATTACCTTCCAAGAATTTTCTAATGAAATTTTCTTTCCATATTACATTCTTCTTGCCTTCCTAAGAGAATCCACGCTCTATATAAATGCCGCATGAGCTCACAATCCGTACCCATCAAAACTTTCCACCACTTTCTCATCTCAGTTTTCCCGAGAAAAAAACAGAAAATATATTCTGTCCTTTACATATTCTTCAAGAAAATGTATACGCGCCTCTCCTGTCCTGACGACAAAAAGGGAGCGAAGCTCACTGTCGAGGAGTTGGAATCTATCTCTAGTTCCTTCGACGAGTCCATCCTCTCTTCCCTTTGTGGCCTGAGCCCCGCCTCTGCCAGCTTGCCCTGGCTCTTCTCTGCTGTCAACGTGCTCACCACTGCTCACTCCGCCGTGAGATCCTTGATCTACGAGCTGAAGTCGGACAGTGACGACAGCCTCTTGTCGTGGTATCTAGACAACAGTCGGAAGGTCTTGGACGTCTGCAATCGCATGTCCTCCAAGATCGAGCGATTGTGTCTCCACCATCTGGACCGGAGGATGATGATGAACCTCCTTGGCTCGGGGGGCAACCCCTCGAAGGAGGACATTCACCAAGCGAGGGATTTACTCGCAGACTCGGAGGGCGAGGGCATGGCCGACATCGAGGAGCTGATTAGAGACTTGGCCACAAGCATTGGAATGTCGGCTATGCGGTGGAAGGACTTGCCGGTCGACAGGGTCGTTTGCCGTGCGGTCCAAGCTGTCAATTTCTTGACGGCATTCATTGCCGGGGTCATATATTCGGCCTTGTGCTCCTCCTCTAGGGCGATTGCCTGCGTATACGTCCCAGAGGAGTTCCCTTGGGGCGACTCTGTCCGTGCAATCGAATCGACAATTGTCGTGGAGTCGAGACGTGGCGAGGAAACGGACAAGAAGACACGGGTCTTGGAAGAGCTTAATGATGTGGAGGCGCGTGGGAGGCATGTGTTGGAGGCGATTGATGAGGTGGTGGCATCAGGAGGCGATGGAGAGGTCGTGGGGAGGCTAAGGGAGGCAGCGGTTGGGCTGGAGAAGGCCACTGAGCAAATTTTGAAGAGGTTATACCATCTAAGGGATGGGGTGGATGAGCTGTTCATGACAGTGACGAGGATAAGGAAGGAGATGGTAAACGAGTTTAGAGTGAGTCTGTGCAAAGGATCGTTGCCGAAGAAACCATCGAAGCCCAGCAAGAACAACCAAGCGTAGGTTTCGGACAGAACAACCAAGCATAGATTTCAGACAGAACAAATTAGAACGCACCATTTTGTCTTGATATGTTATAATGGAAAGACACCATTTGAAATGGTATAATTGAGTCATATAAAAAAATTCTCAAGATAACCGTATGTTTAAAAAGAAATTATTCTCATTTCTTGTCCCCTTTCCATCAAAGAAAAAAAAAGACGTTTCATTACTCTTTTACGAAAACAAGTGGCATTTACGTTGTGGAAATTTGATGTTTTCCCATGACTGCATTAAGACCAATGTGAAGTAATATTGTTCGTCATTCATTTGCAATTCATGTTCGTCATTCATCCGCAATTCAACGTTTGTTCCGGGGTAAATTGTTCATTGTGCATAAGAAATAGGTAGTCGTCTTCTACTTACTTTCTTCCTACATTGATATTAGAGCCAAATTATGATTTATGCCTTATTTTTCATCGAATTTTCTCGTTTACCATTTGATATCGAAATCAAGAGAATGAAATTTACACCGTCTGGATGTTTATGGCTCGGAATTGCAATGTGAATCGTCGAAAACAAACCGAAGCGAAGAATGGGTTTGGGGGCCGCGTATTTCAACCAAGTTGACTTTTGATTTGTCATTTCTCTCGTAGTTTTATTTGGCTGATTTCCAAATTACAACATCTTTACAAAAAGTGAACACATATCTATTATCGGAGTTTGTCTCATTTGAATCTATGCTTTCATGATCACAAGAAGTTGTCTTTTTCAGTCAAATTGAGAAATTTCACATTCAATTGAAATATCGTAATTCCATTATCTCAAGAAAATTTTTTGATACGGTTTTTTCTTGCACAATGGATCTATGGACAACAAGGTTTAGAGACCTCATGCTCGATTGCAAAAAAAAATTAATCAATGGAACCTCGAGAGCTGGTCAACTTTGGAAGAGCTTTAAAAATCACTAGTTCACTTTTTACGAAAGTCGACTCTTTTGAGTCAAGTCGAGCCCGATAAACGCAATTTTAGGATATATTAAGAACCTAAGGCAGCCATTGAACATAAGGGGCAAACACGATCTGGGCCCCATCTAATTAAAGTTGGGCCACAAGGAACTAAGCTCGGCCCATCAAACTCTCTCGACTGGTGCCCATTTTTCTCCCAATTGACTATCCATGGGTAACTCCTTTGCCCATCAATCAAACTCTATAGGCTGCGTTTGGTGGCTAGAAGGAAATTCAAGATGAAATAAAATTTATTTTGTTCTATATTTGGTTCCAACTAAGACAAGATAAGGTCGAATATAAGAAAGACACTAGCCAAACAAAAATATTCCGTGGGAGAGATGGAATAAAAATAGATATATATATATATATATATATATTTTATATCCACAATATAAAAACTATTTTTCTTGAATGACAAACTTCTTAAATTAATAAAATTAAAATAAAACTTAAATAAGATTAATATTTGAGTTCTAATATAAAATAATACAATTCGGAATAACAAAAATCACAACTACTTTTGGTTATATTTATTCCTATTTTGAACTATATATTTGATTTTTTTATCCTATAATATATATTCTATATATTTATATTTATTACATATTTTAGGTATATTAGCAAGTTTTATTATTTAATTAAATTTCAATTAAGGAATGATGGTAAAAAAAAAAAAAAAAAAAAGAAAAAAAAAAAAGCTAGATAAAATGACGTATGCAAGAGAGCCGAAGCACTATAATTTTCGGAATTGTGGAGGTTGATAAATTTGTTTTCTCTCTCTTACTAGATTTGGTATTTGTTGTCTGATCTATCTCATTAGTATTGTTGTTGCCCATTCGTGTTTCTTGAACTTGTGGCTTTCTCCTTTGTCGTTTAAGATTTTTGTCATATAATATCTTGGATTTATTGATGAAGTCATTTCTGTTTGCATATTCCTAGTTTCTTTAGTAGTGAATCATGGAGATTCTTACCATCCATGTTTGTGCATTTTCATGTTCATTATGCTATTCATACCAAACAACGATCATGATAGGATATAAAAATATCCAACTTTATTACCGCGATTTAATAAATAATAGATATGATATAGTGAATTCTTAATTTTCATAATTTCTTTTATTTGGTCCTATTATGACTAGAAATTTATATGACCAAGCGCGACCTTAATGGTGGAATTCTTCACCACTGAAGGTTCGACAAGTCACTAGTCCTTGTGAATGATTGACTAGCCAATTAGAGAGCTATATGGTATTTTCTCTTCTTTTTCAATGATGGATCCAAATCCACCAATGAGAACTGAAGATTTCGAAGATCTCTCTCTCTTCTCTAATCGACGCCTACCCTCTCTTCACTTCCACTCTCACTTTTTTTTTTTTTTTTTATCGAAAAGGATACTATATTGCTAATCATGTAGGAAAATAGGAACAACCCTTAACTAGGGCTTTATTACAAAGCATGTCTACCATAAGTTGAGGAGGAGAAATTATACAATTTGGCGAAAGGGATCCTTGTCCGTGGGCCTTCGCGGCCCAGTCGGCTAGGGCATTGGCTTCCTTTCAACAGTGCCTCACCTCTAGGTTTCGGAAACAAAGCAGCAGCGCTTCTCTTTCAGCAAACAGGGCACGGCAATCCCACGGCGGCGGACGGCACCGGTTAATTGTTTCCACCAAAATGAGGTTATCCAATTCCAACAACATGTTTGATTCTATTTTTTGTTGCCGTAATAGATCCTTGAGAGTACATAATAAAGCTTGGATCTCCGTCCCAAGTGTAGATGTTGCTGGAACATTGCGAGTGAAGCCTCCGATCATGCTGCTGGTGTGATCTCGAGCAATGCTTGCGATCGCACCCATATGATTTGCAATGGGGAAAGGTCCGTCCATATTAATCTTCACCGTGCCCTGCTGCAGTGGGATCCAAATCCTATTAGGGTTCAGCCAAGTGTTACTGTCTCGCGATTCCGTTTGCTGAGTTCTGATATGAAGATGAGCTAGGGCGAAAGCTGTTTGAACAAGCTAGTCCGGGTGTGTGCGTTGATGGCGAAAGATAAAATGGTTCCGAACTTTCCAAATTTCCCACAGGAGGCATGCGATGAACTCAAAGGCTGGTAAGTCCTTCCTCTATTCTATTAGATCAACTAGCCAAGCATCAATACGGTGTGTTTAGTAAGCCGAAGTGTTGATCCGCACTTGTGGGTGATTCCAAATAGATTGTGTCTAGGGGCAATATAAAAATAAGTGTTCTGTGGTTTCGGGGGAGTGAGAGGAACATAGTGTGCATATTGGGTCAGGGGTGATGCGTCGGCGGAATAGATTATCCTTTGTTGGTAACACATTGTGGCAAATAGACCAAAGAAAATTACATATTTTTGGGGTTGTTTTAACTTTCCATATCTGCTTCCATACATTCCTGGGTGTGTGATAGGAAGAAGATGCTAGAGAGTGTACCGTTCTGTATTCTGTCTGTTTGATAAAGTTATATCCACTCTTCACAGTATAATTGCCATCTTGTGTCCCTGTCCAGATAAATTTATCTTCAGTTGATGCTAGCCAAAGTTTTATATGTAATATTTCTAGAATAGTGGGTTCATCAAAGGTTTGATTAAGAAGCTCCACATTCCACTCGTTCTGTATGGGAATAATGAAACCTGCTACTGTTTCAGGTTCATCTTGAGTCGCTGGCCCGCCCAGAATTCCCACAAGTAACCATTTGTCCTCTCTGACCTTTATCGATTTGCCGTTACCTACTGACCATTGCATCTTTTTTATAATAGAATCTCTGCCTAACAGGAGACTCTACCAACCCCAGGAAGGTCTATTCCCCTTGTCAGCATGCTAGAAGTTTGTGGAATGAAAGTACAAGGCTTTGAATACACGACTCCACAACGACAAAGGATCTTGAAAAAGTCGCCAAGCTTGCTTCCCCAAAAGGGCTTTATTGAAAGTAAGTAAGTCTCGGAACCCCATCCCTCCGTTGTCTTTTTTCTCTTTCAGTAGATCCCAGCTTTTCCAATGAATGCCAGATTTGTTGCTGTTGTTTTGCCACCAAAACCTAGATATTTTCTGTTCAACAAACTTGCATATAGATACAGGGACCTTAAATATTGACATAGCATACTGTGGCAATGCTTGAACCACTGATTTTAACAGAATCTCCTTCCCCCCTTTTGAAATAAAATTTTCCTTCCACCCTTCTAATTTCGCATTTACTCGTCCAAGAATCTAAGCAAACATGTCTTTTTTAGATGAACCCCAATCAGATGGTATTCCTAGGTATTTTCCCTGTTTTATCCAAAATTGGTACCCTTAGTTCACTGGCCAAGGTTAGCTTAAGAGGCTGTGGGCATGTTTTACTCATAAACAGACCTGATTTATTCCTGTTAATCTCCTGACCTATAGCTAGACAATACTGGTTTAGTATGTTCGCTAGATTTTGGCATTCCCTAGTTCTACCATCCAAGAAAAAGATAGCATCATCCGCAAAAAAGAGATGGGATAAAATGGGACACCATCTGTTAAGTTTAATTCCACTAAGATTGCCCATGTCGACAGCTTGTTGAATAAGAGTGGAGAGCATATTTGCCAATATGATGAAAATGTAGGGGGAGAGAGGGTCACCTTGTCGAAGTCCCCGGGATGGTTGAAAATAAGGTAAATGTTCACCGTTGAGTTTGACACTAAGAGAAGTAGTTGATACACATTGCATTAGCCACATAACCCATTTATCTTGAAATCCCATTTGACGGAGATAGGCATCCAAAAAATCCCACTCCATCATAGGCTTTCTTCATATCCAACTTAAGGATCGCTTGAAACTTTTTCTTTATGTTTCGAATCTTTAATTGATGTAGCACCTCCTGAACTATCAGGATATTATCTTGTATTGTCTTCCTGACACAAAAGCACTCTATTCTATGGAAATTAAGTCAGGTAGGCAATTTTTCAGGCAATTCGCTAAGACTTTCGATATAATTTTATATAGAAAAATTGCATAAGCTAATCAGGCGAAACTGATCTAACCTCTCGGGGTTCGGGATCTTGGGGATCAAAGATATTGTAGTTTTGTTTATGTCAGCGAGCAACACTCCTGTTATGAAATAATTTTACACTGATCGAAAAACATCCTCCTTGATAATGTCCCAGTGACTATGATAAAAGAGTCCATTCAACCCATCGGGTCCTAGGGCTTTGGTGGCTCCCGATTGAAAAGTCGCCTGCTTTACTTCCTCCCATGTAACTTCAGCTGTTAGTTGTGTATTCATTGTGGCTGTAACTACTCGAGGACATTGCGTTAAAACAGGTCCATAGTCCCTATCTCCTACTGAAGTATAGAGATCCTAAAAGAAAGTAAATGTCTGTTTGTCACCTGTGTTGGCTCTCGGATCCACTCACCATTTTCATCCTTTAATATGTTGATTCTATTTCTTTTCTGCCTTTGGATAGTTGTTGCGTGAAAGAATTTCGTGTTTTTGTTCCCCCACCTCATCTAGTTAATCCTGGAACACATCGCCTAGTAGTGTTCTTCCTGTAACCAGATCTGTTGAATTTATTCCTTAAATGAAATGACCTGATCTTTGTTATAATTGCAAACAGGTTGATACGCCACTTTCATGCGCCACTTTTATATGTTCCCCTTACAAGCTCTCTACAAAATCCTATCTAATCTCCCTCTCCAAGCCCGATATAACAGCCACCACTTCTAGCCAAACTGGCATCCCACAGACCCTCCGGTGGCCTCCAATTCTCCTTCGACATTTATTATCTTCTCCGGTGTTTCTATGATCTAATCGTGCCTCTTGTTCATCACTAATCACCTATTTTCCACGATCTCCATTCGCTTTTTGCTAGCTTGCCTCCAATTGCAGTGAGTCCTTCTTCAAGTTTAAGGTCTGTTCTTTCATCTATTTTTGATCTCATGCAAATGGCCAAGGATTCCAACTTGATTCATGGTATAAATTGAAGTTGAACTTCAATCTATGCACCAAACATCTTGGATTGGACTTGATGAACAATTGAACACGATTCGTGAATTGATTTGATTTAATAAGAATTGCGATGTTAAAAAATTGCATTAATTTAGGTGATTCATGATGAACTTCCTAGAAATGTTGTGTGATACTCAATGTGTCTCAAGCGATGCCTCGATCATGCTTTGTAGGTATTAGAAATTTGTAGAATCTTGCCGGAAATTCATTGAAGCTTGCTGGAAATTCAATTGGGCTTGACAGAAATTGATTGACTATGCTAGAAATTTATTGAATTTGGTTTGATCATTCTTAGAAATCACTGGAAATGTAAATTGCATGCTGGCCGTGAGTCTATATTTTAGAATTGATGTCAATATGAGCTTATTGGACGAGGAATTGATGATTCAAACATGTATGTTGATGTGAAGTTTTCCAATTTGATCGTACCTTTGTCCATAAATGACTTCATGTATGTCAATATGCCTTGTCGACTGTTGTAAAATGGGTGTTGAATTGAGATGATTAAGCTTGATTTAGAAGTAGATTAGTTGAATGTTGAGCTTAGGATACTCGATATCTGATGAAAGGCTCGATTGAATTTTATTGATTTGGAGTCCAGAGAGCATACTGTTCTAATGAGGAAATTTCAATTAGTAAATGACTTGATAAGAGAAAATCATCAACCAATGAAATGTAGAGGACATTCAGGGCTTTATTTTGATGGGTTGTGGGTCAAAATGATTAGATGGGTATAACATCTCCTTCATGTCATTTCAAGTTAGCTTAAAGATGGCTTTTCTCTAAAATAATCGATACGATCTCTTTTGGATAGTCTACGGTCTGTGTTAATTAGCCTCTGTAGGATTAGGCTAGATTTAAATTTCAAAAATCAAGTTCATGGAGGATAATTATATCCTGGGGTTTAAAAACAAAGCCATGATCATTCTCTACCCAACTTGTATCGGGTTTACTTTCTTGCATTTCATTTCACATTCCTTTATTATTTTCTTTTGATGTGTGGTATTAACTTCTTCTTAATCGTTGGGTTCTTTGATTTCATTTGATGTTATTTGAGGAGTCGATCACACGTCCAAGTCACTCTCAATCGAGCAACCAAGCGCGGACACATAGTGGAAGATAACTCTAAGGATTCATAACTTGGAAAATCAAACAAAATCACTTTATACACAAATAAAATGAGTTTAGATATCGAAAGGTGAAAGGCAGATAATTAAATAATTAGCATAAACAAATCCCTAAATTAAAAATCTATCGTTCATAGGAAGTGGTGTGTCCTCCTGTGTTATGCTTGGCTTTTAGCCGGCTCTAATAGGCTAGTGGTGACTTCAAATAAGACAATACTTAATGATTTAAATCAATGGATCCCAATATTGACCTAGTTAAGGGTCAGGGAAAACTTGAGTTAAACAAGGGCAAGCGTATGAAGATTGTTTGTCCCCAGTCGGCATCGCTTCTAAATCCTATTAACACCTAAAATTTTGTAGACCATTTGTGCGTCCCTCTCTTTTGCAAAAATTAAAAAATGTATAAAAAGGAAAAAAACAAAAAATATATATATATAGTAAGAAAAAATAATAATAAAAGAAAAATCGGGTGGACCTACACCGCCTAGCCCGAGTTTCTTTTAGTCATACTTTTCAGCCTACTAAGCCCATCCATCTATCGGCCTAGCTCCTAATTTCCTTTTCGGCTCAATTTCCATGATTTCTTTGAGCCCATGACCTGAACCCAAGTGAGTAAACAAATAAAGAAGCCCCGCCCATGGTCCTTTTCCTTCTCTAGCGTAAGCTCGCGTCTGAGAGAGTGGAGCATGAGCGGTGACCGAACGAGTGCAGTGAGGTTGCTCGTGAGAAACGGTAGGTGACCGAAGCAAAGCTGGAGGTTCCAGATGAAGCTGAGCTGAAGAGGGGCTAAGAAAATTGGTTTGGAGAGTCTCGCGCGAGAACAGGGAAGGGGGCGTAACAGAGTAGGATTCTGTTTTTGGAGCTCAGTCGGCCATGGGGAGGTGCTAGAGGTTGGTTCGCTGAAAGGGAGAGAGAGGAGAGAACAGAAAAGAGGGGCTGCGCTAGGTGGGAGCAGGTCAGCTTGTTGAGAAAAAGAGAAAATCGGAGGAAGCGAGGGAGAGAGAGAGAGAAAGAGGAGAGGCTCCGGGAAGCTTTCTTCGAAGCGATCTCGGAGCTTCCCCGTGCCGGTTGGTGGTCGCTATCATTATCGTCTTCAAAGAGTGCTGGATTCGCTTATCTTCTCCAATATATCGTCCGTTCATTGCTGTCCGTAGCCGCCGACCTCAGCTTCAAAGAACACCGGACGTGCCCTGTTTTTGCATTGCTTTATCACGAAGCACTTCGAATGCGAAGATTCAAATCTGGTGGAACGTCTAACATCGAAGGACCTCGTTGATCAGCGACCATTGAAGCTTCTGCGGTGGGTATGATGAACACTTGGGGCCTCACTTTTCGCACACTAATCAGGTAAGTTTCTTTCTGTTCTGCCATGTTCTTTTCTGAAGCTTCGAAGGCTGAATTTAATCCATGAGTTTGTAAGAACATCACTTGAGATTGAAACTGCTTTATGACGATATGCGCTGGTTTTGAAGATCACATACCGTGCCAAGACTAGAAAAATTGCATTAGATTCGTATCCGAAGCTTGTATTCACAGTGCGAACCACCTGTTCGATGTTTGTTTTCAATGGATGAATTGCGCGTGTTTTTTTATATAATCCATCGTACCACAGCGTTTAGATCCAGATCAATTTACGTTTATTCTCCCAATCGCTGAGTTGAATCTGACTACGTGCTTCTTTTGTCCTTTTGTTTATGTCGCGCTCTTGCGATTCCTTGTGCCGGCGATCCATGGATATATGAATTGGGAGGTGTTTTTTCTCAACCTACGTCGACAGTGATGGCGTGGCTTGAGGCCACCGATTCAATTCATGCTTCCTTGTGCGATTTGTGCGATTTATTGAGCTCGTGATTTCTTTGTTGGAATGATTCGGTCTTGGCTGGAAGTGTGGCCGACGGGAGAAAGCCTTGGCGACGGCCGGTGAGGTTGGCCACCTGACGTGAAGGGCGGCGAAGTGGTGATTCAACATCCTTCCGAGACTCCGAAGTTTGTTTAGAAAATTTGGGTAAGTTTCGGTCCAGTAGTTGCAGGTGAAGAAGACGACGCAGGGAGGGGATGAAGAAATAAAAGAAAAATAGAATAAAAAAGAAGAAGAAAAAAGACGATATAAAATTCTGCTGTAATTTCAGAAGTGAGTTTCGACTCCCATACCCTGCAAGGAGGCAGGACAAAAGTCTGAGAGTGAGCATTAGAATAGGAATAGAGTAGGACCGATCAAAAAAAAAAAATCCGAAGCGTGTTGGGTCCGGGTAGATGGATCGGGTGAACGGGTCGGAGCGGGTAAACGGGCCTGAATTCCCTCTCCCGAATATATCATTAAAAAATTAGAAAAAGCAATTAAAAAGCAATAAAAAAATAAAAAATTCAGAATACTTCAGAAAAATTGGAATTCCTTAAAAATTTCACTAATTCGTCGAATATTTTTTCTCTTTAGGTTTAGAAAATACATAAAAATTAAATTCTGAAATTAAACAAGCCTTAGATTTAGGGTTTTACAATAGGGAGTTTTGGATTGCCATTTTTTTAGAGACATTATTAGGTTGCTTGTATGTTTTTTACTTTAATTGTACATGATTGAGCATTTCGATATTTTTAGTGTTATTTTTTTTAGAATGCTTAGAATAAAATCTAATTTTTTTTGATAAGTTGCTATGGCATTAGTTAGCATGTAAGAGTTTAGATACCGAAATGGCATTAGTCTTAGGATTGATGTAATCAAGTTTTAGTTCTCATTATCTCTTATTGTGTAAAAAGTGAGATATTTTCTTATATTTCACTTAATTTCTAGTAGACCTAAATAGGCTAGTGGTGACTTTTTATGTAGAATTATGCTTGATTAATTGAATGAAAGGACGTTCAATGTCACTCGAGGTATAAGTTTAGGAGAACCCGAGTCTACTGAAGGCTGTTGGCCCAAATTTCAATTTCCTCTCCCTATCAAATGGTAGGTTTTGACAAACCCGCTCCCCCTTTGCAATAAGGGTTAAGGCAAAATACAGCAGACAATCCAAGAATTTAAAGTTAGCATGGGGTTACTCTAAAAAAATATTTGAAAAACATTACTATTAATTGGAAAAAAAAAAAGGTGTGACGCAAGAGTGGCTTATGCTTATGCCACAATAAAATGGATAATTGTGGTGAGTGGAAGATTAAATTGGTTATAAGCAATATATTTAGCCAATTAGCACACAAGAAACAAATCATAATCCACCGCAATGAATGCGCAGATCAAAATGGTAACTAAGATGCTACTGATAAAATTTAGATTAAGTAACCTTAGAGAAGTTCATTTGACAACTCGACAAAATTTAAGTTGTGACTAACCTATTGAACTAAAATACAACCCAGAAAGGAGGATTGAATAAGTTGAGTGGAGACAGTAATAAATTTTCATGGAATAACATGACAGTCAGTGAAACGCAGATTGTGAAGTATGTAAATCAGTGTGCGTGACAATAGTGTACTAAGAGTACATATAATGAATACGGAAAGTAAATCATGTGGCAGATTTATAATAATTCAACTTTATTTTCGAGCCTACATCCACTCTATAGCTAACAGTCTAACAACGGTTGGATTCCACTAATACTCAGCAATGGAAGTTACAATTGACAACTTTATTCCTTCCACAAGATAGATCGTAGCATTAGAACATTATCACTATATTTACATTTGTACACTTGATTATCTACTATTACACAAGTAAGCTTTACATAGAGATACGTAGAGGATTATCTAGCCGTCGGAGACCTTTAAGGAGGTACAACTAGCTGTTTGAGAGTCATCGAAGGCCTATGCTAAATTCAGGATTGCTAATTTAGCCGCTTTCCCTAATTTTCGCAAGTTTTCTAAAATAATGTTTGATCTGCTGTCCGATCACCCGAGAATAGAAACCTGTCAACTGTTTCTCAAATATCTTAGTCGATTTTTTAGCTGTGGAACCTAGTACTTGTAATGGCTCTTTTCTGTACCATCAATGATTATCTTCAGACATGTATCTCACCATCATCAGTATTAACTCCTCAGTAGCACGATCCAAAATTCATCACTGGCAGGTGTAGATTGTGAGCGAGTTATATGACAATCTTTAGTGTCGATACCAATGAATGGGGTGATGATAGGATTAATGATCTTCTCAGTTTTACCAGTAACCAAAGACTTACAAGAATTCTGGCTTGACAGAGTACCTCCAACCACAAGATAACACTCGCACTTGTCCTTGTTCACCTTAACTATTATACCTTTGTTTCTCGTCTTTGCTAATATAGAAGAGACATTGATAATTGTAATACTAATTTACCATTTGCATTCATCATGATAAATATTAGTATCAAAGATAGATTTGAAATCATCAAAATTCTATGGGGATATTTTCCCAACACAACCGCAACGTTATGACCCAAGGGGTAATTAAACGTTATGAACTATTTTCATTCCTAAGTTTACAACGTACATGAATCTTCTTCTATAAATTTAGGGGATGAGTGCACTAGAAGCGCTAAAACTTGTCTAAAAAATGTAGTTGAGTGTTTAAACTTTTAGAAAGTGCAATTAAATCATAAAACTTATCAAATTTGTGCAAATCCTTCCATTAATTCTGTCCAACTTGGCTAACGGAAAATATTAATGTGGCTTTATTATTATTTTCTCTCTCCTATGGGACATTGACGTATGATTGAGAGGGGAGAGGGAGCTCAATGAGATGACCATGCCAAAGATGCCATCGAAGGTTTTCTTTGCCATAGAAAACAACAAATTAGAGGTGATGCTTCAGATTTGAGAGCAAGCAAAAGCGTGTAGTAGTCGTTGTTATGTACTGAAATAATGAAAAAAAAAATGAAAGGAGATAGAGTTTCATTGCAGAAAGAATAATAGGGAATAGAGATGAAGAACGATGACGATAATGACTCATATATGTAGGTTCACATGAATTATTGGATGAGGTGGGATTCGAGTAATTCAACAATGCATGTGTATTAGATTGATGGGCATCGGGATCATGCAATGATATTATGCCTGAAATCGATAATATTTATCGATAATAATATTTGTGGTGTTACGCTACTATTGGTTTTGCTTCTACAAGCTAAATAAAAGGAATGTTTAGTTAGGAAATAAATGGCAAGTATAATTTGAACCACGTCCTAGATATGAGGATGTTGGAAAAGTATGAAACGAGACGTGTTAATTGACCCCGTCTAGTAATTACTTTTCAAGAAGTCTCTCGTTAATTAATAATGCTTTGGATTTTTTCTATAGTCACAATTTTCTTGCACTGCTGGGAGAAAACACAATCCCTATAAATTCACTACCTGCTTGTTATCAGAATCATATCTTCGTCCTTGCACGCTTCCTCAGGCCAGCCGTCCACATCTGCATCTGGAGGAGTTCCCCTGGTGTGACTATCTCGACACGAACAAGTGAACGGTGACCTTTTCCGTGCCCTCGCTCTGAACTCGCCATCCTCCTTTTCCTAATCCTAAGGTTACGTTTGGCAGTCGGGATAAAATTCGGGATAGGATATGATTTATCCTATCCTACGTTTGGTGCTCGCTCAGGACATGATAAAGTCGGATATAAGGGGGATATAGACAGGATAAAATTATCCCATAAGGGAGGTGGGATAAATGTTGATAGAATTTCTAATGTCCATAATAGAAAAGTTATTTTTCTTGAATAACAAACTTATTAAATTAACAAAATTGAAATTATATTTCAATATAAATAATATTTGAATTCTAATTTAAAAAATAAAAAATAAAAAATTATTTTTAATTAATCTTATTTTAATTTATATATTCAACTTTAATTTTATCTTATAATAAACATTCAGTCTATAAATTAAATATTTATATTTATTATATATTTTAGGCATTTTTGTATTTTAGGTATGTTAGTACAGTTTACTATTTGATAAAATTTTATTAAAGAATGATGAAAGGGGAAAAAAGAAACAATAATGAAAATAATATAAAAAAGAGGAAAAATAAAATAAATAAAAATAAAAATAAATTAAGGAATAGTGTTACGAGAGATTTTCACCATCTCCGTTTATGAACATTTAGGTTCATTTATAATGATGTCGTTTATATAAAAAAAAATATACATGATATGATGTGAACATATCCGACTTTAATACTGCGATTCATCAAACAATGGACAGGATATAAAAAAAAATCTCAGGATTTCATATGCTATCTTATCAAATCCTATCATAATTAGAAATCCGGATGACCAAACATAGCCTAAGTTCTGTAAGTAATAGACCATTCACCCCAGGGGATGCGGTGAGGAAAGAGATAGAAGATGCCAGTCTTGAAGGAGCTCGATGACGTGGAGGCATGCATGAGGCACTTGCTTGAAGCAATCGATGAGATGGCGGCATCAAGAGGGGGAGGAGAGAGGATTGGAGGCTAAGGGAAATGGCGATTGGGTTGGAGAAGGTGACCGAGGCGATATCGAAGGGGTGAACAGATTGGGAAAGGGGTGAACGGGTTGTTTGTAACAGCGATTAGGATAAGGAAAAAGACGGTGGGTGAGTTTAGAGCAAGGTATCGAAAAAGGCCATTAATAAAGAAGCCATCGAAGCTAGGCAAGAACGCATTCAATTTCGTCCTCCAACCCATTCAAAGTCGAAAAGTCTTTTTCTCTCCCTCTCTTCTTTCTCCATCGCTATCCGGAGCCCAATGACCAGCCGCGAGCGTTGACGACGAAGTTGCTGGCAGTGGCCACTTTACGACGATGCTGTTGTTGCCGATCAACCGCCTGCTGTGGTTGTCCACAAGCTATGGAGACCCAATCCTTCCTGCACGGATCCACTCACGTTGACCATGTACAGAACGTGCCTGAAGAAGGGACAATAAAAAAGAGACTTTGAAGTCCCCACGCTTGGTGACTTTTGCTCTTACTTGCTGATTGTTTGATTTTCCATCATGACAAACACTATCACGTCGAGTCATGAGTAGCCGTTCGAGGATCCGAATTTGGAAGCCAAAATTCAAATTAGGTGAAAATCTTGTTTACTTCGATTTTCAAATATTTCGTTTCTTTATTTGAAATATCATTTATGCACATGATTGAAATTCTCAATATGTTATCATGTCCACAATATCGAATAGCCTTTTAAATTAGGGACTATTCCCTAATTTCACAACATGCACATGATTGATAGTCCAATTTCATGCCTGAAATATGACTCGCAATCGTACGGAAAACCGTCAATTCAATCTCATGCTCGAGATATAATTCGTGATTTTGTAAAAATTGATCAATCCGATCTCATGCGCGAGATACAATTCGTCAATTTACTTCTGAATTAGATGGATATTGATAATATCTCATGTGATTTGATGATGTGTTCGTTGTGGATTTTATTCCTTTCTATTTTTGTTTGATTCTATTTATAAAAAAATCCAAAAAAGATTAGATACATTTAAAGTAGTTTTTCTAAAGATAGATTGCATGTTTATTTTGGCTATCTTATATTTCCGAATTTAGTAAAATACCAAAAATATCTTTTTAGAATAAATTGGATATTCGTTTCTAGGATAGTTTGCATGTTTAAATATTAGGCATATTTAATTTCGAATTTTAATTAAAAAGAAAGCACACAAAAAATGCGTGTGTCACGTAAGATTAGTTCATTCATTGCATGGCATTTAATAAATTGCATGTTTTGGGTAATGCATGATATGTTAGAATAGTTGCATTAATCTTTTCTTATCATTAGATTAGGCCATTTACTAAATGTTGTGTGACATATAAGTTTGATTGTTAAGTTGCATGTTGCATGTCATTTTAGTTAAAAAAAATTGTACATCATTGCATTACATTGCACGTAATTTATAGGCTTCATTTAAATAAGAGAAAATCTTGAAAATGATTGAATGATTGCATGTTAATTAGAAATCATATCTAAGACTGTTGATGTAAATTATAATTTAACATTGCATATATTTTCATTGCTATGAGGTAAGTCCCATTTATTGCTTTTTTGGGTGTGATTTATTAGTGAAATTGTTGTCCTGCTTTTCTATCCTGAAATGATTACTATTAGGGGATTTATTTTCACTTCCGCATGTGCAACAAAACAAAAAGGTTTGGCGACTCGTCTTGGGAAGTCACAAATTATTATTGACTAGAGAGAGATGGGTACACGTTCGGAGTTCGGGGCGTGACAGAATCCCAAGTAAAGTAATGGCAGATTTACTTTACTTCCACAAACACTTTTCCGGTCATTCTGGATACAATTTTTAAATATTGGATCTTCCGTTATTTAAATCGTATATCTCCATCACTTGTAGTGATTTATCATTCAATGAATGACTGATCTAACTAGAATATTTGTTACCTTGTAACATAAGGTACATAAGCAAAGCATTTCCATTTTAAGACGTACTTACTCTTTCTACCCTACAGGGATTTCTCATACTCCTTATATTCTAGTAAAATGATTTCAATAAAGTAAATAGCATAATTGTGGATAGGGAACTATACAAGCGACCTACCTAATTTTATTGTAGATATTTTCGGGATCAATGATTGGACCATGTACACTGAGTCATGTACAAAAGTCTATGGCCAAAAGACTACAAAAGATTAGCCCTCCAAAAAGAAGCGGTCCTAACTAACCTACGATTTAGATCACCTTCTCTTGACTCTAGGTCCTCCATTTGATGACCTTGAAAAATTGAGCCCACGACGGGATGAGATATAAATCTCAACGAGTTCATGCTCTAAACCCCGATTAGGAGGGAAATACGCTAAGAAGCATCCTAATCATACAATCACACAATCATAGGGACTTACCTCCCCTCAAGTCCACCATGCAGGTTAGTATAATCAAATACTCGACCAAACAATTCAATTCAATTCTATTCAATTCAACCAACAATCAGTCAACTCATTCGACTCCATGTCATCGATACCATTTATAAATTGCATCGATTCAAATTCTGCTCACCTAAGTTGAAGTATATATAATCATATATCATTGCTCCCCAAAGCTGATGTCCAAAATTTGCTCACCAAAGCTGCTAGATCAACTATTGCTCACCGAAGCTACTAAATAATGTTTGCTCATCGAAGCTACTAAATAACGTTTGCTCATCGAAGCTGCTAGAGAACATGTGCTCGCCGAAGCTGATATCTATAGTGCTCACCGAAGCTGCTAAAGTATTATTGCTCATTGAAGCTGCTAGAGATCTACAATGGTATTAATGCTCCCCGAAGTTGAATCACGATACATTACTCCTGGCCAAGGATCTTGTGCTTTGCAATCAATTCCTCAATTAAATATCCAACTTGGCCTGATTCCATCGTATTAAACTGTACCCGAGAAAAATTATCGTGTGTGGGTACACAGTCGGCCTGAGCCAAAAATATAATATTTTTACTTTAGATAATCCCACTATTTATCCAGAGTTCGAAAACAATTTTGGCGTTGTAAACCGACGCCCCGGTAATTTGTAATTAATTACTGAAATTATACAATTTTGGGATAATTACCCAAAATTACAACTTAAATTCAACTTACACAATATAACACTCAATTAAATAAATCAATCACACTATTGCAATCAACATAAAATTCCGGTCACCGGCTATCCTGGTCTAATTTCCGGAAAATAATAATTAATTAATAATTATAATTAATTAAATAATAATTATAATTAATTAAAATAATTCAATTTAAATTAAAAATATTGACTTAGGCAAAAATCACTAAATTAAATATCGATACAGGCCTGGAAAATTCCTGAACCCTTTTAGATAAATAGCACAATTTATCTAGGCCACACTTAATCTAATCTAACCACCTAACATGCTCAAATTAATAATTAAATTTCTAATTTAATCTAACTAACCACCTAATTCCTAATTAAATTAAACTAAACACCCCTTAGTCGTCATTAGCCTACTAAGAAGAGTTTAGTGCATAAACTCACCGGTGTAAAACGAAGACCGGTTCACCATGACGGTGGCCGAAATCTGAATTTTTGGCGACGTCAACGGACACTCGGATTAGGCCCAAAAGCCTTGTAAGCCCACGACAAATGCTGGGCTTGACTTTGGGATTGGGCTTGGCTGCGGGCTGGGCCTACTTTGTGGGCCCAAGATGGGCTGAATTGCTGAAATTTTCGTGGGCTGCAGCTGTTCAATTGATGGGCTAGCTTCTTGGGCTGAATTGAGCTTGATTTTGGGCTAAAGATGCGGGCTTGCTAGGCTCAATTTTCGCTGGGCTGGGACTGAGCTGGGCTCGATGGAGATGAGCCCACGACGCTGGATTCAATTGGACTGGATTGCTGGGCTTGTCCAAGAGCTGGCTTCAATCGGTAGGTGGTGGGGAAGACTGCACGTGAGTTGATCCGCTGAGATGAAGACACGCAGGAGAGGAAGCAACGTCGAGCTGGGGAAGACGCGGCGCTGGATGATGTCTTCGGTGGATTGAAGTGTTGACCGAAGATGGTGGGGCAGCTTGAAGGAAATTTCGGTGGAATTATTGGCGTGCACACGTGCTGGCGTCCAAGGAGTTGAAGATCAGTGGAGCTTCAAACATGAAGCTAGCAACGGATGCAGGGAAATGAAACTTCGTGGATGCAGAGCGGCGTGGGGTCTAATCAGGCCAAGAGAAGACACGGGGAAGTGAACAGAAAAATTGGAGGGGAGTTCGGTGGGTGCTGTAGGCCGTTTTAAACAAATGAAAACGAAGCAGCCACGGAAAGAGGAAATGAAAATGAAGACAGCAGCAGCTTTCCTTTGGTGAAACAGCAGTCCGCACAAAGAAGAAAGAGGGAAGAGAGAGACGTGCGAAGAAGATTGATGGAGAGGAAGCAAAAGTCCAAATAAATATATAATATTCATCATGATTTTGGCCTCAAAAGTCCTCAAGCCTATCTACTTGGTCTCATAATACTTTCTCAACATTTTAATCCCACAATTAATCAATTTTGATGCCCAAAAGTTGCACCCCACATCAAGCTCCGAATTTCATACATCTTAGGCTTCAATTTCTTTATCAAATTTCCCAAATTTGATGTCCAATGTTGTAGAAGAAAAAGGCCATACCATTTCTGCAAGTCCTCGACACCCAAAGGCTCTGTAAAGAGGCCAAAAATCCAATCAATTTGGCCGATCCAAATTTCCGCTAATTTCCGCAACATCCAAATCAAATTTCCATAAAAATCTCGGAGTCTCCGAAAAATCTTCGGAGGATGAGTCGACGTTCCTAAAATAGATCGTGACACAATAGAACTTTCAATTTATGAAATCAAGTTCAAACTCACGATTAATTTCACTCTGGCGCGATTTTAGCATGACTCAATCTACTAGGTAACTTTTAGGAAATTTTTAGTACAATTGACCCGTGATCGATTTATCTCAAGTCACATAGTGTATCTTCGACACATTGGCGACTCTCGACAGTCATGAAAATCTCGAGATTTCAAATACGGGCACCGGGTGCCAAAACGATAGAAAAATCAGTCTAGTGCCGATTGACAAGTATTTTGCAACCAGGTGAAATCACCAACACTCTGATCACATATCCCGGTCGAATCGACCTATCTCCGATCTCTGATTGATTTCTGACAGTGCCGTAATGACCCTTGCAAACCAACCCAGTCGAGTAGTCGATTCCTGATCGAATTCTCAAGTTCATTGCGTTAAAATCCCCTTAATGTTTTTCCCCGATAGTCTAGTTATCTCATGAGTGATCAGCTCAAAGAATAGCACTATGGGTGCGTTGATGAAATGCCCGATTTATTTAATCGAAAACAAATTCTGAAAATTCAGGCTATTATGGTTTCTAATCGACCCGCCAAAAATAGATTAGCGGTGACTCTTAATTGAAAAATCATTTACATGTTAATAATTTGAATCTAAGTCGTGAATTTGTATAAATTTGGGAGAGCCCGAGCTAAGTTTAGGTTTAGTAATCCATTAGCCAAATTCTAAGTGGTTCACCCGAGGTTAGGTCGCAACACTAGACAATCACATTTTTTTCTCAGTCTTGAGTTGATTAACTCCTTTTCGATCTTGTATCCTTGATGACTACAACAATGTGTACCACATGTTCTTTGCCACCTTTGCTTTTGTACAAGTTTAACACTCTAATGCCAAATCTCACTTCTTTAGCATAGTCGTTATAAAATGCACAAGCCTAGTCATAAGAGTTAAACTCCACTCGTATGAAGGTGACACAAGTTTCATCTTATCTAGTTTTATGACTCTTTCATCACTAGCATCTTCAATTGAATTGGTCATTTCGTCTTCATCACTCACGTTATTTTCACGAGTGAAGTTGCTTTTAATGTGACCCCATTTATCTGAATGAGATCAGAAAAATAAATTAAGTATTGTATGTCTAAAACATTCATGTCAACAGATATCAGCTAAAATTCGATGTCAACAAATAATTCTTATTTTCTTGCAATCTAAGAAGCAAAAATTAATGAGCCTTTCTCCACATTTATGTGTCAATCAATTACAAAACCCTAAAATAATTATAAATTCAATGTGTGGTAGGTTTTCACATAACTATTTTTTGAGTTCTTAATATTTTACTCGGGACCAATATTCACCAAATATTTTCTTAGGTTGGAGAAAATATCCACTATTTTCAAAGTCACAATTGAATCCTTCATATGTTACTTATTATTTGAACATTATCATTTGTTTCTATAAATAAAATGGAAAAATAGATCTCATCTTGTCCGAATATTGTCATTTATTTCTTTAAATAGAACAGAAAAAAATAACCATCGTCATGTGCGTTCTTGAAAAAGTGGAAAACTGATCAAGTCAGTGACAAAAAATATGAAACCGCCCAAGCCGAGATCCCATTTCCCAACTTTAAAACCGGTGGCTGGCAATTGCCGAAGTAATGAGCTGTTCTATACTCATTTTAATGGCTACTATAAGCCCCTTAGAAAGTACTTTTTTTTTTTTTTAAGAAGTACACCACAAGTGTTAAAATTTGTCACGGAGAGACACTTAAGTACTAAAAATTAGTAAAGTGATACTTAAGTGCCAAAATCGAAACAAAATGGATTACTTACGTATCAATCCGGCCAAAATGTCAACATGGCTAGACAATGCAAAAACTATATCATTTAGTGATGACATGGCAAAAAATAATATAAAAAATAATAAAATTAAATTAAAAACTAATTTATTTAAAATATTTAAAAATAAAAAATATATATTTTAAAATAAAAAAGGTGAGGGGGGAAGGGAGGCTGCTGAGGGTTGAACCCTTGCCGCCACCGCCTCCCCCCAACCCTTTTTCTTTTTAAATATTTTAAATAAATTAGTTTTAAATTTATTTTTATTAATTTTTATCTTAATTTTTTAGCATGTCATCACTAAAACGATGTCGTTTTTGCATTGTCTAGCTATGTCAGCGTGCAAAACGATGTTGTTTTGCACTTATTTCGCCGGAAAATAACCACGTTAGCATTTTGGCTGAATTGACACTTAAATGATCCATTTTGTTCCGATTTTGGCATTTAAGTATCACTTTCCTAACTTTTGGCACTTAAGCGTCCTTCCGTGCCAAGTTTTGGCACTTATGGTGTACTTCTTCCCTTTTTTTTTCTTTGAAACTTAGAAAACAACCCCTTTTGACTTATTGATAATAGGTCTGTTTTTTATGCAAAATCTATAATTATCATGCTCAATTCTATTTTCAAGCTTGACATGTATATCCCGTAATGTTAAGGAAAATCACCACAGCTGAGTAAGAGGACAATTAATCAGGATAAAAATATGTTATATTGAACTTCTCAATCCATGATATAGATGAATACTAGTAATAGAGGCATTCTTGGCCCAAGACTGCTTAAAGTACTAGTAATGTTAACTTGATGCCCAACTAATTCCACACAAGTGCATTAAGAAAAAGAGTTTCTTGGAGATTACTTTTGTCATTGCACGATACAAAAGGTGTTTTTACTAAAATATGAAAAGTTACACAATCTTATCACTACTAGATTTTTGAGGTTATTACTAATTGTTTAAAAAGTTTAAACTATTAGATAAATGTGTGGTTTAATATTTAATTATTCTATTACTTCCCCCTCATGCTTAGTCTTGTCTTTTTATCTAGTACTAAGTGTGGACATATTTAATTGGGAAGGCAATGATGTCTAGAAAGATTTGAAATCAAGACCGTTGTTTTGATACTAAGTGAGATTTTATGGGATCACTTTCAACTGCTCTAAAGACCAAGAGAGTGAAGTCCCATGAATTCTTACATGGTATTAGAGCATAAGGTCCTTAGTTTAAATTTTTTAGGTCCCTATTTACCTCCCCAATTATATATTTTCATGTTTTAGGCTTAGACCAAAGTCCAACCCACATGTTAGGGGAAGTGTTAGAGTAATTAAATTTTAAATCATATGTTCATCTAATAACTTAACTTTTTAGACCAGTTAATAGTGGTTCCACAAATTTTCACAATCACAATCTTTGGAGGTAGTACACATTTTTTGAAAACTTTCAATGACTATCGTTAGCCCTTGAATTTTCAATTTGTTATTGTCGTTACCCATTTGTTGTATTTTCCAACAACACGTGGAATGCGTATGACTTTTAAAGGGTAAATGTAGACTGTCAAATCATTTTTTTAAAGAAAGACTTCTTTACCCTTGACTTTTGTAAAAAAATGAAATATTAAAATAATTGAGAAAATAAATAACTAACTAAGTTTTGATTAAAAGAAATAACTATCAATAACATTAACAATAAAAACTGTAATATTAATGGATTTAATAATAAAAATAATAATATATTTTAAGGCCCCATTGACAAAATGTGAAAATGACAAAGTATTTTAAATGGTAGATAGACATAATAATTATTATAGAAGATATTTTTGAAAAATCATGGATTTTGGTTAATCACTTCCCTTTTGAATAGCCAATTTTTGTCATTTGACCTTTTTGGTATTGAGGCTTTTTCCCTTCTTATCTAATTCATGTTTATTCTTTTTCTTAAAGTATCTTATTTAGTTCTATTGAGTGGCAAAATTTTACATTCTTTTATTATTTTGATTTATTGTTGATATCGATACTTCCTTTATTGGTATTCTAGTTAATTTAGTTATCTCTTTTTTTATGTTTTTTCTTTTTACAGCAATTAAGAGTAAAAGAGATTTTCCTTTAGAAAATGAGACGGAAATATATTTTTACCACATAAAAATCATAAGCATTACATATACTAATTAGAAAATCATAGAGAGTTAACAAATTGCAACAAAATGAAAGGGGTATTTTACAACAGTCAAAAGCTCGGGGGCAAATATTTACTACTCCAAAATCCATGAGATGTTTTATACTATTCCCAGCAGTACAACGCGGGGTGAAAATAGCGTCATCGTGAAGAAAATTATAATTTTCTTCTTGTATGAAAATTATTCGGCCCTTTAAGGGTGCGTTTGGATGGGCATTTAGAAAGCCCATCTAGCCCCCAAAGCTCCTTCAGTCCAAAGCAGGGTGTTTGGCAACCATTTTCAAGGAGCTTTCAAATGAAAGCTTGGCCTTGAGAATGCTGAAAGCTCAAGGCTGGTAGGGACCAGCCTTGGCTTTCAGCATTTCACCAAATGCTGAAAACATTTTTATTCTTCCTAAATTACCCTCGTTAATTTTTCATATTTCCGTTATTGCCCCTATATTTATTTATTTTTTAATCGAAAAAGGAGCAGCCGTCGCCGGACCGGCGAAGGGCTTAGCTGAATTTTAAAAAAAAAAAAGAAAAAAAAATATACATTATACCCATTATACCCATCAAAGCCCCTTGGGAAAGTTCTTTTTACCAAAGGCATATTCAACTCAAAGTCCATTTGCAAAAAATTTTACCAAACACAATTGCATTTTCCCCAAGTAGCTTTAGGCTTTCAGCATTTGCAATGGGCTCAAAGCCCATTGCAAATGCTGAACCAAACGCAGCCTAAGTTGCTAATGTAAAAGCCATGGATTAAGATTCGGGTCAGCTTAGCTGTGTCAATCTTGTGGGTTCAACTTAGCTTTGACACGGCATTCTAACGAAAGTGATTACCTGAGGACCGAGGATATTGAGGAAGCATATTAAGATTACTGACAATATCGTATTTGTTTATAGTGCACATGCATAATGTCTATATGTACAACCTATCGATCAAATCCAAGTACTGTAATCCCACAAAAAATGTCTTTGGAAACTTTTAATAGTATTGATTAATAATAAAAGAAAGTAGAAAAATGTCTTTGGGAACTTTGAATATTACATTTAGTTCACTAATGATTAAAAAACTAGATAAGCAAATTCTCAAACTCTTTACATAGGAAACATATCTCACTTTTAGTGGTCAAAAATCCACATAATGGTTGATTGACCAAGTGCTTTCTTCCTCAACAGGCTACTCAGTCCGTCGTTCTATTATTATATAACTAATGTGAGTTTTGGGGGTACATGTGACTTCCTCCCTCATTTGTCCTTTTTCTTCTTTAGATTATCATTTCCCTATATTTATATCGATTTTCAATGTGAAATTAATAATGTTGTGATTGTTAAATTATTTGCCACACGATAACACGTAGATTAATATTTTAGTTATAAATGAAAGGCCGAAAAGATCTCGTGTGTACTTAAATCTCAATCTCTTATTTTATGAGAAGACAATTATTTAGATGGAAATATTTTCTTCTCAATGACAAAGCACTTGTCTACGGAGTAGAGTCAATAAAAATTAAAAATAAATGGATCATCTAGACGGGCTATGCAATCCATTAATTAAAAACTAGGATATAAGAATAATCAAAGAATATTAAGTTAACATGGGTTTCCTCTTAAAAAAACGTGAATAACATAACTATTAACTGGAAAGAAAAAAGTGAAGACGAGAGTGCGTTTTGCCACTCTAAAATCAATAATCGTTTTAAATGAAGATTATTGGGTTAGAAGTTAGCAATTCAGCTAAATCGTGGCAAGCTTCGTGTTATGAAAATATTTTGCTAGCATATGGTTGCTTAAGAAATCTATACTAATCAATCCGCCATAGTGAATACACAAATCAAAATAAAAGATGCTTCATAATTTAAATGCCATTAGCTAACCTTATAATAGTGAATAGATTAGTTTGGAAAAAGGTCTTTTCCACTTGCCAACTCAAACAAATTTTAAGAAGCAATCAGTAGACCTATCAAACTAGTGGGTCATGTTGGGTTTGGGTCAAGTCATATCCAAATTGACCCATTAACCCATTATGACTCATTTATTTGTAATGTAAATTTCTCGACCTATATCCAACCCAACCATACTACCTAAATCACATATGGTCCAACCCTTATTGCTAAAACACCTACATATCTAACCCAATATAAGAAAATTTGTTTCTTATGATTTTTAAAAATATATTACTAAAACATTTCCATGCAATACAAATCTAATGAATAATATTTTCAATTTTTTTAAAAAAATTGAGGCTCCACTTGTTTTGTGGAAAATGTAACATTTTTGGAAAATATTTTTAGGAAGTCATTTTCCAAGAAAATAATAATTTGATTTTCCTACGTGTACTCCTTTTAATATTTTTTTATTTTTACTTTTATCTTTTCTTTTCTTTTTTTAAGAATTATGTTTTTAATTATTTTTATTTTCTTTCTTTTCCTTTTCCTTCTTCTACGGCCAATCATCGACCATTGCCAAAACCAATGATAGGCCACAAGTGAGTTGGAGCCTCTCTAACACTAGACATCAACGAGCTAGAGCTTATCCCTCGCCTATGGCTGGTTGTTGACCACCGACTGAGGAAGAAGAAAAAAGAAAAAAAGAAAAGGAATTATAATTTCAATTTTTTAGAAAAATATATTTATAAGACCGAAGAGGGAGAGAGTGCGTGTGAGCTCAGTGGGTTGGAAATGAGTTCCAAACTCAACCCAATCAAACCCATTTATTTTGGGCTTTAAATTTTAAAGTCCATTTAAGGTAGGCTCTTTAAAATTAAAGTGACCTATATATGATCTATTTATTTTTTAAAAGTTTAATATCATGAAAAATCTTAAACTGGTAAACTTGTGACAAAATGCCCCAACTTAATTTTTTGACCATAAAAAATTCCACATTGGTACACTTGTGACAAAGTTACCATAAACTAAATTTTTGACTACTAAAAATCTTAAACTAATATGCTTGTGACAAATTTAGTCTCTGTTAATTTTAGCTAATTTTACTGTTAAATTGTTGAGTTAGATGTCACATAGGAGTTAATAGGTATACTAATTTGGGTGTCACAAGTGTATCGATTTTATGATCGTTTGTAATATTAATCCAATTTAACATAAATTTATTTGTTACAAATGTACTAGTTTGGGGTTTTAAATTTGTTACACATGTATCAAGTCGGGTTTTTGTGATTAAAATTAGTTTTGATCAAATTTATCACAAATGTATCAATTTAGATTTTTTAAAACTGGTCATACATGGGTTTCAGACCCATTTTCACAGCTCTAGCAACCAAGATGATATAAGGACACAAATTATAATTACTAATTGGCACTGTATTGCATTCCTAAGTTTACTGTAAATTCTAGATACATGAACTTAATCTTTAAAAATGCTACCAACATTTTTTACATCATTCTATTAGCCATAGATTCTCTCTCATTTGTGGCAACGCATGGCTATTTTTTGTTAAAACAAAAATATCATATTAAAAATAAAAGGAGAGAGTATTGAGGGAAAGCTTAGTTACAACGACAAGACCATAGAGACGGCGTTCAACAACTCCAAAAGGGGCAGATAGAGTGTAAGGAGAAACCTTCCTACTTGACCCAGCTTTTAATTACCTCCCAAATGGTAATTAGCCATTGTGATTTATTACCAAATATAACCAAAATGTCTCGAAAGGGGCAGAAAGAGTATACGGAGAAACCTTCCTACTTGACCTCGCTTCTAATTTGGAAGAAACCTTCCTACTTGACCCCAACGTTTAATTACCTCCCAAATGGTAATTAGCCATTGTGATTTATTACCTAATATAACCAAAATGTCTCAAAATAAAGAAAAATATCAATGGAAATAGTAGATAAGCACATACTCATCTTTATCTTCATCTCATTTATAGGAATCAATGAAATTCATCAAAATCTTTATTCTAAACACTAAGGTCGATGGTAGAAAAACCTTTAAAAAAAGGATTAATGAACTACAACAAATGTAAATCTATTGTCAACTAAGAGGCTGACAAGAATTCCGTAATTTAGTGGTAAAATCTTCTCGAGATTTGGGAAGATGCGGGTTTTGAAGGACCTTGATGACATGGAGGCACGTGCGAGGCACGTGCTTGAGGTGATCGAGTACGTGGCGGCATCAGGAGGCAGCAATCAAATCGGGGGCAGGCTGAGGGTTGCAGTGATTGGACTGGAGAAGGCCACGGAGGCAATGTCAGAGGGGTTGTACCGGCTGAGGGAGGGGATGAACGAGCTGTTCCAGACAGTGACGATAATGAGGGAGGAGATGGCAGATGAGTTCAGAGTGAGCAAGCAGAAACTACCGTTGCCAAAGAAGCTAATGAATCCAGACAAGAACAACTAAGCAAAGGTGATTTTGCTATAGAGCACAACTTAGCGAGCTGCCTGCGATTAGAGCGGCAGGATGCAGCAGTTCTTGTCATGTACCGAGAAAAAAGAATAAATGAGTAGATAGATATAACTTAATTGCAGAACAGATAGTAGGGCATAGACATGACGACCACGAGGGTGTTGAATAATAATTAAAAGGATTGGAAAATTGTCGTATGGCCCAAATGCATATGAATCAAGTTAGAAATCTCTTGGGAAGGAAGGTCTGATTCGGAGGTTAGAAAAACAAGACGAGAGACATTTTTACCGGTAACCAAAGACTCACGAGAACTCAACCTTGACATAAGTACCTCCAAGTTATCACGAGATAACACTCACGCTGGTGCTTGTTCATCTTAACTATCATAGTTCAGTTTCTCGTCATTGCTAATTCGAAAGAGACATTGATATCTATAAAACTAATTGACCATATGCATTCATCTTAATAAATATTAGTACCAAATATAGTTTTGAAATCATTAAAATTCCATGGGGATATTATCCCAATACAACTATGATGTAAGAACCCAAGTGATAATTAAACATTATGTACTATTTTCATTCCTAAGTTTACAACGTACATGGATCTATTTCTATAAATTTAAGGGATAAATGCACTAAAAGTCTTAAAATTTGTATGAAAGTGTAATGTAGTATTAAAATTTTTAAAAAGTGCAATCAAATACTACAACTTGTTAAATTGGTGAAATCAAGTTCTTCCGTTAACTCCATCCAAATTATTAATAGAAATATTGACGTGACTTTTTTACTATTTTCTTTTTTTATGTGGTGCTAACATGATTAAAGTATAAAGCATAAGAATATTGTTGAGAGGGAACGCACTGAAACAGCCAAGCTGAAGATGCCACCAAAGGTTTTCTTTGCCATAGGACACAAAAAAGTGGAGGTGATACTTGAGATTTGAACGCAAGCAAAAGGATGTAGTAGCTGGGGTTATGTACCGCAATAAAGGGATAAATGAAAGGAAAGTGTGTGTCATTGCAGAAAGAATCGTAGGAAATAGAGATGATGAACGATGACGATAATGACTCATATATGCAGATTCACATGAATAACTGGATGAGGTGGGATTCATAAAATTCAACATTGCATTTGTATTAAATTCACATGCATTGGAATCATGCAATAATATTGTGCCCAAACTCAAAAATATTATCAGTAATAATATCCATGGCGCTGCGTTGCTATTGGTTTTGCTACTGCAAAGTTTTTTTTTTTTTTTTTGGGCGAATGCTACTGCAAAGTTAAACAAATGGAAAGGTTAGGTAAAACATAAATGGCAATTATATCTTGAACCGTGTCCTAGACATGACAAGGTCGGAAAAGCATGAAACGAGACACGGTATTTGACCGCGTCTTATAATTACTTTCCAAGAAGTCTCGTTAACGCATGATTCTTCGGATTTCTTTCCATAGTCATATTTTTCTTGCACTCCTAGGAGGAAACACACACCCTATATAAAGACTATCCGCTCATCACCAGAATCATATCTTCGCCCTTAGGGACAGTCGCCCTCATCCGCATCTCGGGAGTACCCCTCGGGCGACTATATCCTAAGTACCATCTGTATACCCCTTCACCCTCTCCCTCAATCGGTCCAACCCCTCTGACATTGCCTCAGTCGCCTTCCCTAGCCCAATCGCCGCCTCCCTCAGCCTCCCCACCCTCTCTCCGCCGCCTCCCATGCCGCCATCTTGTTAATTGCCCCAAGCTCGTGCCTCGCACATGCTTCCATGTCATCGAGCCCCTTCAAGACTTGGGTCTTCCTGTTTTTTTTCCTTGTTGTGTCCTGTCTCTGCGATAACTACTGACTCACTTTGGATAATGTCACTCTAGTGGATCCGGCGAGGAAAAAGACCGGAAGGTGCAAGTTTTGAAGGAGCCCGATGATGTGTAGGCGTGCCTGAGGCACGTGCTTGAAGCAATCGATGAGATGGCGACATCAGGAGGTGGCAGAGAGAGGATTGGCAGGTTGAGGGAGGTGGTGATTGGCTGGAGAAGACGACTGGGGTGAAATTGAAGGGGTGAACCGATTGGGGGAGGGGGTGAACGGGTTGTTTGTAAAAGCAATTGGGATAAGGAAAAATGTTGTTTACTTGTTATTTCTTCTCTCTTGATTTAGATTTGGATGTTCTATTTTCTTGTCTAGTTCTAGATCAAAGAGTTTGAACTCTTCCGATCTAATTCTAGATTTATGAGTTTGATAAATATACTTTTGGAAATTCAATACACCTCTGTACTATCCGTGTATAAGTCATTTGCCTTCAACTTCAATGATGATCGTTGAAGTTATGGTGTCTTGCTAAATCTTGACAATTTGCTCTTCCAAATAATAGACCTATGTTTGTTCAACCTGGTTTGGTTCTTTCCATACTGCGATAGTGTAAAGGAAGCTGCACCTAGGCATGCATAGCCAACAAGTAACGCCATAATTATAAGAGAAGGAATTCTCGGGGCATGCTCATCGCTCGCGAAGATATGAGATTCAATGATCAACCATCAATTATTTTACTTGACAAATCTGCTCTTGTGGAACACATGTGTGTTAACTTTGATGGTATTTCATTGGTCTTCCTTATTTTTTTATTTGGCTTTGTTTTGCAGTATTTTGGGTTTTGCTCAGTTTCGATTTACTTTGTCATGAAGTCTTTGTACTTATTGTGTATCCTTTTGACTAATGAATATAATTTTCTTTCAAAAATAAATAAATAAATAAACAAGGCAAGAACAAAAAAGCGAAGGAACACAACAATATGAGGGTGATGCCTGTGATTTGAGCACAAACAAAACTACGTAGGAGTTGTTTGAGAAAATCATGCTACAAGTCCTAAACCTTATGTACAAAACGCAATTGAGTCATAAACCTTACAATTGGTTCAATCAAGTTTTAAACATTTACTGGAAGTATAATCGAGTTCTAAACATCTTCATTGGTTCAATCATGTCCCATACCATCTTTGAAAAATGCAATCAATTCCATAAATTATGTTGAAAAGTGCAATTTAAAGATGTCACATAAGCACTTTTTATGTGAAATGCAGGTAATTTTTGGTATTATTTATTGAAAAAGTTTAACACTCAATTATATTTCGTACATGAGGTTTTGGATTTACTGTCCAATTTTTCCCCGTTGTTTTTATGTACCAAAAAGGGATACTCTCACAAAGCCCAATTAGTGAAATTTTTGAAATGTAAATATATATATATACACATACATAGCCAATCGCATGTAGCAAAATATTAAGCTAACTAGAAGGAAATCATCAATGTCACTAGAAAGATCTATTAAAATTCAAAAATGAAAAATGCTTGAGATCTTGACTTTGCAACTTATAACGAAATCATTATGTATTGAATGGCTCTTCATTCTTTTCAATCAAATCAAATTGCTCTAGAAGGATTCTCTAATGACCTAAATCAAGACAAGTGATATTAATTCTACATCAAAATAGATGAATTAAAGACAAGATCTTAATATGAATAATGAATTAGTAGACAAAAAGTTATCTTGTTGATTCGAATCTCATAGATAAAGATGTGCAAGGTCCTAAAACATTACAAGATTAATCTAAGGATCGCATGAGTCAATGTGAATGTTTGGAATAAAAAAAAAAAAAGTCCTTTGATCTAATTCCATACAGATTTTACTTGATATAGCTCAAATGTTTGGTTGATTAAGAAGATTCACATGACCATGACATATGATCCTATATTATTTCATACAAATACGAAAGTCAATGTAGAGTGAAGCAGTTCATTTCAAAACAAAATAATAGTATGTAACAATGATGATTGAAATCCTTCTATTCTTCCTTGATTGCAAATTAGATTTTGAGAGTAGCTACAATGACCCATTTGATTTAAATGCCCAAGTGAGTGAAAATCAGTGAATTCCTTGTGCCCTCATCCTAGCATATTGTTTTCTTCTACAAGAAGTTCAAATGTATTAATTTAGCAACAAATTAATGCTAGAGTTCAAGTTGAAAATAAATATATGAGAAAACTACATTGTGTTATTAGTAGAGGTGTTAAATGGGTTGCACAACCCATTTATGGACCCATGTTTGCTTAAATGGGTCGTTAATGGGTCATACCTTATTTCCCAAGACACCCATGATGGGTTTTAAAAATAAAATGACTAAAATATATGGGTCTTAAATGGATTTACTTAGTACCTAGTTAAGACCCATTTACCAACCCATTAAAAATACCCACTATCTAGTCTACCCTATTAGAGGTGGTAAAATTATAATTATTTTTTTATTTTATTTTTCTTTCCATTTTTTTTTCTTTCTTCTTCCTCTGGTGGCCGGCACAGCGATGGCCAGCGACCAGCCAGGCGAGCCTCAAGTGAAAAAACATTTGTAAGTTTTGAACTTTTTTTCACTAAATTGCATTGAATCTAATTTTAATCCAAACCATACACAGAACTTATTTTTAATGTAAAATCAACAAATCTTCCTTGGTATCAATTAGATTCTTAAATTCATTTTCTCTGGATTGACAAGGTCTCTTTCCTTGGATTGGATCTTTTATTTGGATGCTTGGAGTATTATTCGGATAGAAATTGATTGGGTGCTCTTTAGCTTGATCAAAATTCGCAATTTGAATCTTTTTATTTACTTCCTTCAATACTTGCATAACAAATTTGAAATCCTCTATGGATTTTCGACCTTCTTCTACAATCTAAATGGCACGATTAAATAAGTTATCGTACCAGTTGTTTGGATAGTCAAAATTGACACTCTTAGATATGGAGTTTGAAAGGTACGGATGCTTGAAATATTTTCTCCATAAAGACAATATGTAATTGCTTTGTATCTCATTAGTACTACTAGAGTAACTAAAATAGTGCCAATTAGTACATAATTACTCTACCAAGACAATATATTCTTACACGATATGTCACATTCGGCAGTGATTCGGCCATATAGTGTTACTTGGTCGAGTCATCTTGTCAAGAGCACTATTAGAGTTACTAAAAGTGTCACGAAAGAGTTCTTGCTAAATGGAGTTCATAATTTTCACAACCTTAGACAAAGACAATGACGAAGGACTTGACAAAGAGGAAGACGATATAGAATTCTCGCTAGTTTATAGTAAATTTTGATAGAATTATGTCATGCATGTACTAGTTTAATATTTTTTTGTGAAAAAGTTAATTTGGCATAAATTTATTTCACAAGCATCTCGGTTTGAGATTTTCATGGCATCAACCCATTAATTGATCCACGTAGACTTGCCATGTGCATTCAAATCAGCAATCTAGTGGCGTTATTTAACGAAAGTTAACGGAGGGTAAATATATCACATGTGTATCAATTTAGGGTTTTTGACGGTAAAAAGAAAATTAGTTTAAAATCCAATTAGAGATTTTTCATAGTATTTATCCTTAAAAAAATAACTATTTTTTATTTCTTTTTTCAAAATTTTCATTCTGAATTTTATTTCTGAAAAGATACAACCTTACAAAAGCAAAAATTATAAGTTTGAAACAATAACAAGTTAAAAAATAATCGCCATTATATTTTTTTCGATGTAGGAAGAGACACCTCTTAGTTTGTAACCACCACTCATATCTTTTCAATATGAGATAGACAAGGCACTATATCGACAAAAGATCTATATGTTTTGTATATCAATTAACATACATCCTTGTAACAAAGATTAGGCAACATTATTTTGATGAGAATCAAGTAAACATGGTATATGGAGGTGTCGGGCATGGATTGCAGTGTTACGATTTGAGGATGTAATGAGTAAGTTCGAACACATACGTCCTCAGTTGAAACATACAGTGATCAATCGGCCACTAAGACGTAATAGCGCTTTTCATATTTGAACACTGTTCGTTCGGGCATTTTAACAAACTTATAGCAATCAATTCAACCGAGAAGCAAGAATGCAACATCTAAGCATGAATCTTAACTCAGACTATCACAACAACAACAATGGAGTGTGTTTATATCACTAATAGATCCTGATCCAGCACAATTTTCACAGAAATCTCAGCTGGACTCCTTTGCCTCTGCTATGTATGAAGAACATCCGAAAACAGAGCATGAGCTCCTACCTGAACAAGATGTGATTATGGTCACGGTTGACTGTTAAAACTAGTGAGACGTCCTCAATGCATCACCATTGATGATTGGTGCTGCTGAGAAAGTCTTGAACTAACTCGAAGTACTCCGTGCTCATCAATCACCTCCTTTTGAACTTGATTCCTTCTCCGCGCAGCGACGAAGTGACAAAGTTAGGCAATAAAGCGATTCAGCCATGAAATTGCTCGAGAAAGATATGCAACTGTGACTGGCTTCAACAATGGGCGAGGAGGCTGAACATGATCCAGAGCGCTGAAGATGAGAGAGAGAGAGAGAGAGAGAGAGAGAGAGAGAGAGAGAGAGAGAGAGTTTTACTCGGTCTGTGTGTGTTCTTGCTTTGCTCGGTTCCTCAGCTCTCACGCGTGCTCTAAGCTTCAGAGAGTTTGTTGTGGTTGTTGTTGTGAATTCTCCTGCACAGTATGAAATCTTGAGCTTAAAAGGTATCTCCAGTGCTGCAGACTAGAAAGAAAGAGCATGAGAGAAGTTCAATTGGTGGTGATGAGCGTTGATGCTTTGCTCTGCCACCGCCGAGGCTGTGATGGAGAGCAAGGGGGGTTTGACGGACAGACGGTGGCTGTTCCTGATGAGAGATGGTAGACAATCGGTTGACGGAGCTGAAAGTGAGAGGCATAGATCCGGGGAATCGACTGCCGAGAGAGATATCTCAGGTCCGTCACCTTGTGTGTTCTCTTCTGTGTATTTCTGAGGCATCGATGGCGTTCACGCTCCTCTTGAGCTCTCTGTGAACAGAACTCTCAGGTGTGAGAATGGCGCCCCCTTTAAAAAGCCCAACAACGCATATATGCGCGCAAAGACGAAAATCTGATTCCGCTAGGGTCACCTTCAACTCAGCTCTAGAAAATCCCCTCGCCGGCGGAGGTGCTTCGCTTGCGTAGGTCACTTGGTCGCATCCTCCATCGGGTGCGTAATTTTTTGTTTTTTTACATCGGATGCGTATTTTAGTCTGCCGTTTCGGACGTGAGAAGATCAGAGAAAGAGACTTGAGGATGGGTTCCTTTTAAATCCAATGGGCAAATGGGCTTTCCTTGTCAATTCTCATGTTGTCGGATTGTAATTAGACCTGTCAGAATGGGGTGCATTTCTTGATTCATATAAATATTAAATATGTCATAAATGGCTTTAAATATAATGGGAGCGTTTATTCATAAATGGATTTACAAATTATTCAGACCTAATTCATCTCTATGTCTTTCTTCATTCTTTATGGCTCTCATTCGTTTTTATGCTCATTCATTATGTACTCTTAACTTAGTTTGGGCATGATTTTTCGTACATTGGATTAAATATGGAAGTGTTTTAATTATAAGGGTCGACTCATGTTGGGTATGAGTCATTAAATTAATGGGTCAAAATTGGTTAAATTGGTCTATTTGGATCGACCCATTTTCGATTCAATCCGATCCATTCGATTGACTGGTTTAATTATAACTCATGAGCTAGGAACCATGCGTCTATTAAGCTCACGTGTTGATGAAAGCTTTAAAGGCCCAATGTTTTGGGCACGGGTTTGGGTTTCTTCATGGGCCAATGCAAATGGACAGATGGCTAAATGGGCTGTCTTTTTATTATTATCATTGTTTGTTATTTTTACAAGAACGAAAATTTCAATTGTGGGCTAAAATTCACATATCAACAAGTATAAAACTTTGCTAAAATAATTTTGTTTGAGCTATTGTGAGAATAAAAATATGTTGTCAGTCGCAAATTCTTGAAATAATAGACCCGCACATTATTTATTAGTTTTTGTCTGCGTTTAAGATCAATATATATCATTTTTGGATCATTTCAATACTTTTTACTACAGCATGCTAAATTGTATTTTATGTGGCAAGTCAAATAAAAGGGAAGTTTAGTTAAAAAAGAGAAAGATAAATGGCAAGTATATCTTGAACTGCCTCCTAGAATATGAGGAGTTCATAAAAGCATGAAGAGAGACACCTTATTTGGCCATTCCTTTAATTGCTTTCCAAGAAATTTTTATAAAATTAATGATTCTCTGGATTTTCTTTCCACAGTCACATCTTTCTTACATTCCTAGCAGAAAATACATGCCCTGTAAAAATACTGCCAATGCTCATAGCCCATACGCATCAAAACTTTCTGTCACAAATTCGAGAAGAAGTCGAGAAGAAAGAGAAGTGGGAATTTCGTATGATAGGAAAATTGTATTAGCTTCATTGATTTCTAGAGATAGTGCAATGATGTATATATTGTACAAGAGACTTCAATAAATAAGTAAATAAAATCTTATGATATTTCTAGTCCTAAAGTAAATACATTTCCTATCAATTACAATCAATACAGATGTCAATCAGATCCCAGATCATATATTCTTTCAACACTCCCCCTCAAGCTGGTGGTTTGTATATATCCAAGACGCCTAGCTTGTTTAGAAGATATGTGTGTTGTCTTTGACAAAGAGGTTTAGTGAAGATATTTGTGGGCTGTTCTATGGTCCTGATTCCTCTGGTTTCTATGATTCCTTCTTTGATCTTCTCTCGAGTAAAATGGCAATCAACTTCTATATGTTTCGTCCTTTCATGTAACACAGGATTTGCCACAAGCTTGAGTGTCGAATCATTATCACAGAAAAGCAATGTCGGACCTTTAACTTGTACCCCAAGATCCAGAAGTAAGCCTCGTAGCCATACTATCTCACAAACAATCTTTGCCATAGATCGATATTCAGCTTCTGTCGATGACAAAGATACAGTGGATTGTTTCTTCGTCTTCCATGAAAGTAGTGAATTCCCAAATTGATACAAAATCCAGTAATAGATCTCCTACTCATAGGACACGTAGCATAGTCTGAATCACAATAGGCTGTCATCTCCATATTGCACTTTCTAGAAAGAAGTATCCCCAATCCTGGACATCTCTTCAGATATTTCACTACTTTTAAGGCTGCATTCATGTGTGACTGCTTCGGACTGTGCATGAATTGACTAAGAGTCTGTACTGCATAGCAAATGTCTGGCCTTATCATGGTGAGATAAATAAGCTTCCCAACAAGTCTTTGGTAGCTTGTTGGGTCCTTCAATAATGAATCATTAGAGGAAGACGTCCCAGCGTCATAATCAATACTGGTCAATTTGGCATTCTGTTCAATGGGAATAATTGATGGTTTGCAGCTTGACAACCTTGCTTCTGATATAATTTCCATCACAAATTTTCGTTGACTAAGGGAAATCCCTAAATCAGAACGAGCTATCTCTATTCCAAGAAAATACTTAAGTGACCCTAAGTCTTTGATATGAAAAGACGAATGTAGATGGTCTTTAAGCTTCTTTACAGCAGAAATATCATTTCCCATAATAAGTATGTCATCAACATAAATCATCAGATATATGACCGACGTACCTTTTGCCCAAGTGAACAAAGCATAATCATGCTTGGATTGCTGAAATCCTGCTCCCGTAAGGGCGGTGGTAAACTTGGCATACCACTGTCGAGAAGCTTACTTTAACCCATAAAGAGATTTAAGGAAACGACATACCTTCGACTCCCCCTGTCTCCGTAATCCTTGTGGAATGTCCATGTGAATCTCCTCTTTCAGATCACCATGAAGGAAAGCATTGTGGACATCCATCTGATGTAAAGACCAGTTGCGAAAAGCAGCAATCGATAAGAAGGAACGAACCGTGACATCCTTGGCGACTGGAGAAAAGGTCTCATGGTAATCAAAACCTTCTCGTTGTGTGAAGCCCTTGGCCACCAATCGGGCCTTGTATCTTTCCACAGAGCCATCTACTCTATATTTTATTTTATAGATCCATTTACACCCTATGGGTTTGCGATCAGAAGGCAACAAAACAATATCCCAAGTATGATTATCAACTAGGGCCTTAAGTTCTGCCTCCATTGCCTTTTGCCATTGTTCATCATGTACAGCCTCATTATAACTAGAAGGCTCCTTTTCCTCAGAAAATTTACTAATACAGCATAGATGGTCTGACAATAAGTGGTCGAAAGATACATATGAGGATAAAGGATATCGTGTACCTGATGATAGTGATGAGGAAATGACATAGTCTTTGGTCCATACTGGTGGACGAGTGGCTTGACCAGATCTTCGTGGTGGTTCATCCAACACTCTGGAAGATTCGGGCTGTGATGATCCCTCGATGCGTGTAGATTCTTCATGATTTGTCGCCTGGGATTCTGGCTCCATGAGTTGTGGCTCAATAAAGTCTTCATGAGGAGATACAGCTGGTGATGAAGGTAAGACTATATCCACTATTTGATGTCTTGGAGGAGAATTAATAAGGTAGGAGTCTCTAGAAGATAAGTCATCTTCTGATAGAAATTGATGATTATTTCTCTCATCATCTTCAGACATAGAAGAAGTATCCCGGAAAGGAAAAATATTTTCATGAAAAACCACATCTCTGCTGACAAAGAATTCTCCGGTAGACTGTTCATAAACTCGATACCCCTTTTTTAAGTTAGGGTACCCCATGAAGATACACTGTCTAGCACGAGGGGACATTTTATCCCGGGGACCTACTGTAGCCACATAACATAAGCATCCAAAGATTCTGAGATGACTCAGATCTGGTTTCCTTCCATACAATAATTCAAAAGGAGTTTTCCCTTCTAGAATGTGAGATGGCATACGATTTATCAGATAAGCTGCAGTAAGTACACAATCTCCCCAAAGTTCTGGTATAAATGCTTGGAACTTAAGAGCACGTGCCACTTTTAAGAGATGGCGATGTTTTCGCTCAACTACCCCATTTTGCTGTGGGGTATAAGTACAGGTACTTTCATGTAAAATGCCATTTGAGGTGAGAAAAAAATTGCAATCACCATTGAAGAATTCCCTACCATTATCAGTGCTAATGCGATGAATTAATTTTCCAAACTGAGTTTTGGATAAGGAAAATAAGATTTTGAGGTGAGAGAGAACCTGACTTTTTGATTGTATGAGAAAAACCCAAGTCGCACGTGAGAAATCATCCACGATTGTAAGGAAGAATCTCGAACCATCATGATTTACCGTGTGATAGGGTCCCTAGACATCAGCATGAATCAAGGAAAAAATATCGTCTACTCGAGTCTTACTGTTTTGAAAGGGAACACGAGTTTGTTTTGCCAAAGGGCAAATGGGACAACGAGGACAAGGAAAAGAAGCAGTGTGACCCAATCTTTGATGAAGAAGAAAATTCCTTTCATTGGCAACAATGTTACACAATGGTTTATTGAATGCAACAGAAGGTAATTTCAAATTGTCTGAAATGTTACTCCAAAAATAAAGTCCTTGATAGATTCTACCCAAGCCCATCAGTTTTCCAGTCGAAAGGGCCTGAAATAGACATTTATCATAATCAAAGGAGACATGATAGGAATTTTCTTCACAAGCTCGAGAGACTGATATGAGATTAAAATGGAAAGTGGGAACATAAAGGACATTTTTGAAAGTAATGAGTGGACTAAGATTCACAGTGCAATCATTCCAACATGTGTGGTATTTCCATTGGGAAGTTGCACTGATATTGGAAAAGATAACCTTGTGACATTGGAAAAGAATTTTGGATTGCAAATAATGTGATCGCTAGCTCCTATATCTATGATCCACGCATCCTTTGAAATTGAGTTCATCAGGCAATAAGAAATACCTGTGAAACTGCCTGCCTTGTCAGAAGAGTCTAATTTCTTTAGAGATTCCATCAGCTCCTAATATTCACCATGAGCGATTGGCTTGTCTGCTGCTTTCCCATCACCTGAAAGACAGTTGAAAACTTTCCCTTTTCTTTTTCACCAGGTTTACCATGTAATTTCCAGCAATTTTCTACTGTGTGATGTGGGCGTTTACAGTACTCACAATATAACTTAGCCTTCCCTTTGTAGCTTTTTGCAAAAGAAGAAGGCCTGCTAACAGCATGGGCCGCTGTTCTTCCATACGGCCCTTCGGAAAATTGCGCCTATGGGCTGTCGGGCCCAGAAAGAATTTGGCCGCATGGGCCTTCGAGACCATAAAAGCCCCTTGCACGCAGACCGTCGGATCCAGTGAGCGATCCGTTCTGTGGACCGTTGGATCCAGCGATTCCAAGAATAGAGTGCGAGCTGTTCGATCGATCAGATAGATCGTGGCCATCCGTCGTCCGCATAAAAGGTCTAGGGTTTTCATGAAACCCTAGATTGGGTCTTCGACCTTCTCTTCCTCCGGTGAGTTTCTGTAGCAGGCGAGAGGAAACCCTCACCACCAGAGCCACCCTTTCGCCTTCTTTACCGAGATCTACTGCTCTCTGTTGGCTTTCCTCCTGGATTGTGAGTTGGTAGATTCGGCCAAGGCTTGGCATTGGCTCCATGGTTAAGATTTGCGATCGAAAAGAGAGGTAAGATTCATTCAATATGAGGAGAAATCTGATGGCTTTCTCCCTTTCTCGCATCCTTTTATACTTATGTAAAATCGACTTCGGCTAGTCGAATTTTTCTTCGGCCGCTTCCAATTCATTCCACAGACTCGAAAGTTTGTTAAAAATTGCAGCAACAGTCATGTTGCCTTGCTTTAAATCTGAGATATGTTGCGTCAAGGAGAAAAATTTTACTTGATCTAGTTTTCCGTACATCTCATTGATATTTTCCCAAATTTGTTTCGAATCCTCCGTTGGAGGGAGACCGGCCACAACTTCGGTGGCGATGCTGTTTCCGATCCATGTTCTGACTAGTTGATTACATTTTCTCCAAAGTCTTGCTAGTTGTTCGTCGGATGGAATCGGAACTGTCCCATCTATGAAACCCTCATTGTCTTTCGTTACTAGAGCGCGCCGGAACTCGCGCGACCATCTTGAGTAATTATCAGGTCCAGTTAATTGCTGAGCAACGAGCTTCAGATCTGGTCCGTCGGCATTGGTTGTGAAAAGAGGGTCGCCGGGCTTTGGTCGGCTGCTGGCAGCGTAGATCTGGTATGGGAGGAAACCTGGTGGCGGACTCGGGTAAGGATTTGCTCCTAAACCCGATCCCCCAGATCCTGTTGAAAAACCTGCATTAGGAAAAAAGGGACCCGGATAGGGACTCGATCCCATACTTGGGTCAGGTGATCCGCCCGTCTGTTGTGAACTGGTGTTTGCGCCTGCCCCACTGTTGGCTGGTAGGCCTTCACCATTTTGTTCACCAATTTGAAAAACCGGCAATGATGCATTTGGGCGCGTCCCATAGTACCAAGGATTTGGTACCCATTGGTAAGGTTGGCTCGAATAGGATTGCCCCAAATTAGCCTGAGCCGGAACAGGTATCCACTGAGAATGTTGAGGTTGGATCTGTCCTTTGGGTAAGGTGATGACTAGTGGTCCCTGGATTTGTGAGACTTGTGGTGATCTCTGAATCTGCGAGATTTATGGTGTTGTTTCTCCTGCAGATTGATCACCAAATCCTGAGGTAAGTGCTTGTGAATTTGCCATGTAAACAATCTTCTAAAGACCTGCAACAATTCTGTTTTGCAGATTAATCTTTTGATCAAGGAATTGAAGGACTTTCTTCCGGATGCTGTTCTGTTCTGCGAGAATTGCAGCAATGAGAAACAGAGAGGAATGTATGATGTTCTGTTCTGCAAGAGTTACAGCAACGAGAAATAGAAAAAGAACAGAGGCTGATTTAGAGCGGAAGGCTATGTCAGAATCAAGACCGCTTTGATACCATGTCACGAATCCGAGAAGAAGTTGAGAAGAAAGAGAAGTGGGAATTTCGTATGATAGGAAAACTGTATTAGCTTCATTGATTTCTAGAGATAGTACAATGATGTATATATTGTACAAGAGACTTCAATAAATAAGTAAATAAAATCTTATGATATTTCTAGTCTTAAAGTAAATACATTTCCTATCAATTACAATCAATACATATGTCAATCAGATCCCAGATCATATCTTCTTTCAACACTTTCCACCCCTTTCTTTTCTCAGTTTGCTCCCTCTTTCCCGGCAACAAGAAGGGTCGCCAGCAAGGAGCTGGAATCCACCTCCATTTTCCTTCTACGAGTCCCTCCTCTTCCACCTCGGGGACCCGATCCCTGCCTCTGTGGGCTTGCCCCGGCTCTCTGCCGCCGTGGACCTACTTTCCTTTGCTTACTCTGTGGTGAAATGCTTGATCTGCAGCGTTAAATTAGACGGCCACAATGGCATCTCGCCTGCTCTAGCTGTCCACCGCGCAATCCACACTTCGTGATGGTGTTTGTCATCCGAGTCATATCTTCGGCCCTTGCGCGCTTCCTTGAGGGCGTTCGTCCGCGTCCGCATGCGCATCCTGGAGGAGTTCCAAGGGGCGACTCTGTCCACGAGATCGAGTTGGCGATTCTTGCGGTGTCAGGACTTGGTAAGGAAAGAGACAGGAAGACGCTTTCTTGAAGGAGCCCATGCCTAATGCTATTGATGAGGTTTGATAATCCAAATGATCCAAACGAATTACATATTTATGTTTTTTTATTTATTTCCTAACTAAACTTTCTTTTCATTTTGACTTGCCGCAGCAGAAGCAAATTGGCAGCGGCTGGTCAACCGGGGATGACTAAAAGTTTCGGTAACTTAAACTATCCAGGTAATTACATACTGACGATTGTGGTTGTTGAATGCGGCACTACAAACTCTTGTATTTTTAAAACATTTATTTCCTTCCATTTTGTGTGGCAGAGCGACGGGGCAAATGAGAGAATTTATTGATGATCGAATTAGGATGATAGATGCTAGCGACATAATTAACTATTACTATATCGATGTGATTAGTATTTATATCGATGCGCTTACTAAATTTAGGCAATGCAAATAGCGGCAAATATTTATTTGAATCGTTATGTCCCGCTTGATATGCTTAGTCGGTTACTTATGAAGTTGTCGATTCATTTGCATGGGAAGATTTTATTGGAAAAATAATATATTAATTTTGGCCAAGGTTAATTAGTGACCTCTAAATACGAGATTCTAGTTAAATATCTAACAAGAACTCCGTAATTAATCTTAGCCCGGCAAATAGTCTTGCAGATAAAAATCTTCCCATGTGATTGACTCCGCAACTTAGTAACTAGCGAACCAAGATATCAAGCAAGCGAGGCAATCCAATCAATAAAAAGCCTCTACTTTCATTACCTAAACTTACTACGCAAATCAATGTAAATACAAAATACATCGACATATTAATCTTTAAACATGTTAATAATATCTAATTTCCTAATTCAATTATTGACAAAATTCTTCTCATTTGTGTCACCGTGCCACAGCACCAAACAAAAGGAAATAATGGTTTAAAAAAATATAAGGTTTGTGTTTGTAGTGTCGCATTCAAATTCAACAACATTCATCAATATGCAACTTATTTGGCAATGTGTTGTTGCTGTTTTGTTTATTCTATTGCAAGTCAAATAAAAGGAAAGTTTACTTAAGAAATAGATGGCAACTATGTCTTGAATCTCGTTCAACAATACTTTATTTGATCGCGTCTATTTTAACTTTCCAAGAACTGTCTTATTCACTAATATTGCTTTGGATTTTTTTTTTCCATGTTCACTTTTTTCTTGCATTCCTAGGAGACGCCCTGCATAGATACTACCCTTACTCAAAACGTGTTCATCATTGGAATCATATCCTCGGCCTTGCACGCTTGCCATGGGCGGTCGTCCGCATCCACATCCCATCCCCTAGCTCGACTATCTCCATGTGATCAAGTCAGCTGTTGTGTCTTTCTATCTCTTTCCTCCGTATGTCCCCCAGGGCGACAATGTCCGCACGGTAAATTAAATGTTTATCGCGAAGCCGGGATGCGGCAAGGAAAGAGACAGGAAAACGTAAGTCTTGAAGGAGCTCGACGACGTGGAGGCGTGCAGGAGGCATATGCTTGAGACAATTGACGGGATGGCAGCATCAAGGAGCGGCGGAGAGAGGGTGAGAAGGCTGCAGGAGGCAGCAGGAGGCAGCGATTGGGCTAGAGAATTTTTCGTATTGTTCATAATCCATTAGCAACCTAAGCCTCAGTCGCCTTCTCCAGCCCAATCACCGCCTCCTTCAACCTCCCCACCATCTCTCAGCTGTCTCCGAATGCCCCATCTATTCATCGCTTCAAGCACGTCCCTCGCGCATACTTCCATGTTGTCAAGCTCCTTTTTGACTAGCGTCTTCATGTCTCTTTCCTCCCCACATCTTGACTCTATGATAACCGCCGACTCTATCATGCGAACATAGTCGCCCCGGGGGACACAATGAGGAAAGAGACAGGAAGATGCAACTTCCAACTTGATCGCATGGTGATAGTTAAGCCAGGGGATATCCTTGGGATGCGGATGCGGACAACTGCCCTTGGGGAAGCACACAAGGCCAAAGATGTGATTCCATGACAAACGTGTCATGAGTACAGATAATATTTATATAGGGTGCATGTTTTCTCCTAGGAATAAGAAGAATGTGATACGGAAAAAATCCAAAACATATTAGTTAATAAGAGATTTCTTGAATGCAAATAAATGACATGATAAATAAAGTGTCTCGTCATTGCGCAAAGCGAATGAAAATAATTATTCGAGAAATATAAGCAAAGTTTATCTAGGGCCAAATTGACACCTAATTTTCTCTCGTTTAGGCCACCGCTCTACCACGAAAAGCAAAAGGAGATATTGCTTAAAAAACATAAGGAAAGTGTATCTAGGGCCGATGAAATACACGTGACCATTGTGATACTGAAGACGTCTGTGGCATCCCAAAATTCATGACGACCTCTAGTTACATTAAGGTCTATGAATAGGTGATGGAAGTACCATCAAGATGTATTGTAGCCATTTGATCCATAATTTTGCAATGAGATTTGTGGCCAAACTTTTAATGGATAATTAATTGATAGGAAAGAAAATCCTATCATTGGCCATGTGTTTTATAAATTGGAATTTATGGATTTATATTACAAAATTTTATGGCCATGTAAGTATTTGAGATTATGAAATTTAGTGGGGATTAAAGTAAATTGTTGAGAGCAATTATGGGCTTATTTAGAATTGTTTTGGGTCATTTAAAAGTGGACTTTAGACCCAAAAGTGTTGGACCCAAAGTGGGCCAAGAGGCCCGGCCTAAGGAGCCCATGAAGTAGTCGACCAAGGCTGGCCCAAGCCCGGCCCAAATGAGGCCCATTAGCCTTGCATGAAGATCAACAAGTGGCGAGAGGGGCTCTACAAGTGTCCTTCCCATGAAGCCAAGTGTCCTTCTTACAAAGACAAGTGTCCTTCCATGCAAAATTAACCAAATGCAAGTAATTAAACAACTAAAAGGAATAGGGGGAGGGGGATTTCGACCAAGAGAGAGAGAAGAGAGAAAGAGAGGAAGAGAGGAAGAAAGGAAGAGGAGACGCCGTCGAGCCCGCCTAGTCCCGCCGTCGTTCTTGCTGTGTTTTCCTTTGATTTGAGGCAAGTGGAGTCCTTTAACTTCTCTTGCATGTTTGTGTATGGTTTGCATGCTCGATTTTGGGTGTTTTTAGTGAAGAAAACCGAGGTAAGGTTGGTTGTTCTCAAGCCGTGTGACTGTTCTTGCTCGGGTTGTGGGACTCAGTAAATTGTTTGAGCTTGCATGTGTGTTTGGAGTCCGATTTTGGCTTCGATGTCTTCATGGAAGTTGTAGCTAACACCTTGTACTATAACATACTAAAATTTCGTGGAAAATGATGGAGATATGAGGGGTTAAAGTTCTATTATACGGAGACCCTAGATCTGTGAAGTTTTCACTGACCTCTTGCTGGATTCTTGATTGCATGTTGATTTATGTTGAAAATCTCACTTCGTTGTCTTCATGGAAGTTGTGGGAACATCTTAAACTACAATATACTCAATTTTGAAGTGAAATGAACGAGTATAGCCTAGTGAAATGACTTGATCTTGAAGACGATTGATTCTGGTGATGTGTTCCGAGACACCCGAGAATTCAAGGACTTCAAAGATGACCATAATTTGGTTATTCGACCTAGATGTCTTCATGAAACTTGTAGAGGACACCTTGATACATAACATATCCAAATTTCAGAGGAAAAAAAAGAGAATAGATGGGTGAAATCTTAATATTTCGGAGATGTGTAATCTGGACGAAGCGGTAGTGGTTCCAGAAGCTTCGTGAGGTCGTGTAAACTAATCTAAAAATAATATGACTTGGAGTTCTTCATGAAAGTTTCACGAAAATGTCTTGGCTATCACCCTGTAAAATTTCATAATTTTTGGAGGCCTTTTGGGTATTTAAATTGAAATATTTCAAGAACGGTGCAATCTGACTTTATCCGAATTTTGCAAGCTGTAATGTGTGAACTATATCTTTTTGTGTGAAGTTCTTTTGGGAATGTGTTCTTCATGGAGTTGTTACCTTTATGTCTTGCCTATCACATGTTCGGATTTTATAATTTTTGAAGATCATATGGATATTTAATTTAAGTGTTTTCCGAAATTGTGCAAGCTGGAATTTGGTAAATTTCAAAAAGACATGATGTATGGATTATTCTAAGTTGTATGGGCCCCATGGATTGTGTTGTTATAAGTGATTAGATCTTGCTGCATATATGATGATGATTGGAACTACATATAGGAATCAAATGCTGAAAATGATCTTGTTTGCCATCATAACATATGCCATGTTGAAATTGGGCTATAATGGTGAACGTGAACCATGATAAATGAGAAGGCCGTCGGAGGTGTGAGCCGACGATGCCCCGGGAGTGTCGTAATGCCTGGCTAGGGAGTGCCAGATGCCCGGTGGCCTAGTGGCATAATTCCGGAGGGTCCTCGGGAGTTTCGAGATGCCCGGTGGTATACGGTACGTAATTCCAGAGGGGGGGGATCCTGGTGGTATGTCGGTACGTGATTCCGGAAGCCTCGGAGGTCTTTGCCCGAGGGGATGCCTCGTGATGCTAGTTGGGATGCGAGATGCCCGGAGCGGTGGGGGTGCCGGATGCCCGGTGGCCATGATTGGCATAATTCCGGAGGTTCTTCTCGTAATGCCTGGATAGGGCGCGAGTGTAAAGTATGGGATGGATGATCCCGAGAAAGAGTGATGTGTTGATCAATCGTGAATTAAAAGTGGAAATTACATCATGCATATGTGACATGACTTGATGATGACTACCTATGGCATGATGATATGCAGGTGTGACATGCACGGATGATGGCATGATGACATGATGACATGATGGCATGTACATAAGATATGATGATGACATGCATGTGAAATATGACATGATGACGTGATGGCATGTACATAAGATATGATGATGTATGATGGTATATACATGGCTTCGAGGTAAGTATGCTTGAATGCATGATATGATGATGGTGAGTGCATGGATGTATGTGCACCTATGGCATGATGGTAAATGTATGACATGATGGTGATGATTACATAAGGATGTTTGTACATGTGGTATGATGACATATGCATAGCTTCAAGGTAAGTTACGCATGGGTGCATGAATGACATGTGTTATGCTATGATTGTTATGATTGTATTGTGTGATGCATTGAGTAGTTTATTGGATCTTTTACCTGCTGAGTGGCTGTACTCACCCCTTTTGGGGAATAACATTTCAGACTAGATAAGATACCTCTGCTGCCACTGCCACCGGTAGGTGGATCAAGTGGTTGGGTATGACCGCGAGGAGGAGGATAGCAAAGGAAGGAACTTTTGGACGCCGACACTGATCGATGGACTTTAAGTATACGACTGCTGGAGGAGATGTCGGTCATCTTTTGAAGTATAGCCGAGTATAGAAGACTACGGCATTTTGATGTACCGATGGATGATGTCCATATGGTTTAAGTAAATAAAAGTGTTCAGCTTTTACCTATAACCGTTTAGTAGGTGTGCATCGTTTTCTTAATATAAGGAAGGGAGTTGTTGGTTATGCTTCCGTTATATGAATTGCGCAAGGGACCAATCTAAAAGATGTAAACCCCCAGTAAGAATGGACCCGCTGCAATTGAAATGGTATTAGAGTGACATGTTAATTCGAGAAAGGGAAAGGTAAGCGAACTGTGGTGACCCTAACGGATCGGGGGCCGTCAAGGGGTGCCACAACGTCACGGTCCTTTACTCATTTATTTCAAACGTTTCAATTATCAAATAAATAGTTTTTTTTTTTGGTCGGTCTTACTCTACTCCTATACTAACTTTTGCCCTACCTCCTTGCAGGGCGTAGGAGTCGAAATCCATTCCTGAAACTAATTCGTCCCCACCCCAACTTCCACCCCAACCTCCCTGAGAAGGTGATGTTTCGAACCTCCCACCTCCCCCTTCCAAGTTGGAAGGGTGGCCACTGGAGTAAACCCCAATGGTTATCAAATAAATAGTTTATACGCAGGAAAACGATCAATATGTTCCTTAATCGGGACGTTTAAGTTATCAATATTTTCCTTATCAATGGTGGCTTATTGCCGCTATTGTTAACAGGGTATTGATAAGCCAACTATGCCGTTACTCTTGAAAGAGCGACGGTGCATTCTCCACCTCATATCTTTGCAAGGATGTGGGCCCTCACTGACAGATTTTATGCGTGCGCTCCGGATGCATGGTCCTTTTTGGATCGTTACAAATTTCTCGTGACGGTGTTGTTATGCTAGTCAGGTCCTCTTTTAGTATTGCCGGCCAAATAAAAAGGTAAGTATGGTTAGGAAATAAAAATGTCTAGATGTGTATCGAGGCGCGTCCTTACCATATGAGGAGGCCAGAAAAGCATGAAGAGAGATGCTTCATTTGGCCTTATCTTTTTGATTACCTTCCAAGAAATCTCTTCTTGATTAATGGTTTGGATTTATTTCCATAGTCACATTTCTCTTGCATTCCTAGGAGAGAAAACCCTCCTCCGTATAAATGCAGCCCGTGCTCACTGCCTGCAAGCATCCAAACTTTCCAATCGCTTTCTCGTCTCAGTTTTCCAGGAAAGAAGAAAGCAAGTTCCTTCCTTCTTCATATTTGAGAAAATGCATATCGACCTGAGCAGCTTGTCGCGCCTTTTCTCTCCCCGTTCCGGTGACAAGAAGGAAGAGAAGCTCACCCCCGAGGAGCTGGAATCTATCACCAGCTCCTTTGATGAGTCCCTCCTCGCTTGCCTCCAGGGCCTGAGCCCCGCTTCTGTCAGCCTTGCCTGGCTCTCCTCTGCCGTTGACGCGCTCAACTTCGCTCATTCTGCAGTGAGGGCCTTACTCCCCAACCTCGAATTGGACAAACCTGATGGCCTCTCGTCGTGGTATTACGACTATAGCAGGAAGGTCCTGGGCATCCGCTCCGAGATCGCTCAACTGCGTCGCCACCACGAGAAGCTGAGGATCGTGATTGAGCCCCTCCACTCAAATCCCAACCCGTTGGTGGAGGACATTCGCCGAGTGAGAGATTTGCTAGTAGGTTTGGAGGAAGAAGACAGCGATGGGGTTGTGAAGTCCTCCGGCAACATTGACGAGCTGATCAGAGACCTGGCTCATACCTTCAGGACATCGGGTATACAAGAAGAGGTCTGGCCGGTGGAGAGACCCATCCGCCACATGTTCCATGCTGCCGTCTTCATGATGGATTTCGTTGCTGGAGTCGTGATTGTAGCCATTTATCCTTCCCCGGTGTCAATTACCAGTATCTGTGTCCGGGAGGAGTTCCCTTGGCGAGACTCTCTTCGCATGATTGAGAAGGCAATTACCGTGAACTTGGGGCGCAACCAGGAAAAGGAAAGGAAGACGTCCATGTTGAAGGAGTTTGAGGATGTGGAGGCGCGCCTTAGTCACCTGATCAAGGCGATAGATGAGGTTGCAGCATCAGGAAGCAGCGGAGAGATCACTAGGAGGATAAGGGAGATAGCGGCCGGGTTGGAGAAGGCAAACGAGCTGTTACTGGAGGGGGTGGACCGTCTGACAAAGGCGGTGGACGGGCTGCTCGTAACGGCCATGGAGATGGTGGATGGGCTTAGAGAGCGGCTGTCGCTGGAAATGCCATTGAAGGCGTACTTTGCAATGGAGAAAGACAAAGTGAAAGTGATTTCTAAGATTTGAGTGCGAGCAAGAGAATGTAACGGTTGTTGTTATGAACCGCAAATAAGGGAATAAAAGATGAACGGAGATTTTTTTTTCATTGATGTGAAAGAATTGTTGTGAATAGAGATGAGGGAAAATTCCAAATAAGGACCCAAAGTTGACCAATTTTCTCAAATAAGGATCCGAAATGAATTTAGTGTCAAATAAAGACCTAAAGTGAACCCATTGTCTCAAATAAGGACCCGAAGTTGACCAATTTTCTCAAATAAGGACTCAAAATAAATTTTGTGTCAGATAAAGACCTAAAGTGGACCAATTGTCTCAAATAAAGACCTCAATTCCAAATAAGAACCTGAGCTTACTGGTCAGCCAAATATTTGCCGACTATCAAGCATGTGACATTTCCGACGATTGGAGTTTGGGCAATTTTGTCCAAAAGAATATAGGGAAAATTAACAAATCCTAAAACATAAACAAAAAAAACCCTGGGTTTTCTATGGTCTCCCTGTTCCTTGTACCCATCCTCCGCAAAGTCGAAGACCCAAATTCTCCGTCGGTTGAGGCACAAATTCAAAAACAAGAAGAAAACTAGACGCTTCTTGCTTTTTTTTTTTTTTTGCGAAGACCCAAATTCTCTGTTGGTCGAGCAAGGTGAGGAGCAGCGAGGGAGAAAAAAGAAGAAAACGTAAACATCTAAATAGATAACCTAAACTTAATTAATATAGAATTTTCCCTTTTTTTTTTCCAATCACAAATTTCTAACAAAATTGCCCCTATTTTAATTGTCGGAAAATGTTTACCGGCGAGCTAAGGTTCTCAATAGAGATTAACTTGATCACTTCGAGTCCTTATTTGACACAAAATTTACTTCGGGTTCTTATTTGAAACAATGGGTCCACTTTAGGTCCTTATATGACACAAAGTTCACTTTAGATCCTTATTTGAGAAAATAGATTCACTTTGGGTCCTTATTTGGAATTTTCCCTAGAGATGACGAAGATGACGACAATCAATAATCTAGTTTAAAGGCTCGAAAGTTAGGGCACGACATCGATGTGTCTAAGTCTGGTTCATATGAATTGTTGAATAAGATGAGATCGACGTAATTCAACGTTGCATCTGTATTAAATTCGTGTGCATTGGGATCATGCAATAAGATGGCTGAGTTAAGGTCAAATTCATAGATAAGTGTTTTGTGCACACGATATTAAACTTTACAAAGAATCGTTCGACCAAGCAACATTAGAAAAGAAATCGCTCAAATCAAATAACGCAATTAATTTTGTGAGGTAGGGTTTATATTTCATATAAGTTCAAACTTTAAATGAGTTCCGATACCATTTTGTAAGATAATTTTTCAGATAAACTTGCTTTGAGATAAATCACAAGAGCAAACAAAAATTTTTAGGACCAAAATATAGCATTCAGTTCATGTATTGGCTATATTTGAGAAAGTAAAAAGAAATGAGGGATTAAAAAAGTTTGGATAGAATATGAAGAAATTAAATTAAATTCTTTATGAAAGAGAGAAAATATAATTTTATGCATTTTTTTCCATATTTTCATCACCCTTCTCTAAAACATAGCATAAATTCATCCGATAAATACACACACAACATAAGATGTATTCAATGAAAGGACTGAGGCAAATAATTTCATTTTTACGATAATTTTTTTGACTTTATTGCATTTTTTTATGATTTATAATTCAATTTTACTTTTGTGATAAATTTTAAAATTATTTTTGTATTTATCATTAACTTTAAAGACTAAGACTCCAGATACCGTATTGTTGGGGGTAGAACAGAGATGGTATTTCTTTGATGTCCCATTTAAATACAGCAACATTCATGTGCACATCACACATAATTGCATTCTCAATTTAAACACCAGTGTGACATTTTTTTTTTCGGTTATTAAAAGCTGAATGGTAGAAGATAATAAACCACATGACAATCACCTAGAGACCTTTATCAAAATAAAATTCGAAAATAATTTAGCTAAAATAAAGTGAGAAACCTAAATTACTGATCTGTAATGGGTGAGAAGTTTCACAGATTGTTAAAATATCTTACAAAAGAAACAAAAATTTTTCCTCGGGATAGATATGGCTCAAACCATTGAACTATCCAAAAGATTAATATATAGAAAATAAATTTCTTTTCCGAAAAGTAACATCTTTTTTATTGTTTCATTTTAGTCAATTTTCAAGATCATGAAATTGCAATTTCGATTTCTTTTTTCAAAATTTCCTGGGCAAAGAACTTGTTAATGGCAAAGCACCTCTTCTTGCAACTTTCTTTATGCACACTCAGGTCGATTATCTTATTCTACTCTTCGTTATTTTAGGTTTTTGATTTTTGCGAACCTTCTATTGACTTAATTTTAATTTAATGTACAATTTATACATAAAGTTTTCATGATTTTCTTAAATTTGAAATTTTTTTCCTCAAATTTTTGAAATTTGAAGGACAATTCATACATAAACAAATAAAAAGTGTATTCTTACAATTTACCCATTTAATAAAATCATTCAATTCAAATAGAATCGGACAAGACACCAAGCGGGCCCATACCCTTTCCCTCACTACATTGTCTATCTACCGAGGTAGGAAGGTGACATTGACGGAGTTGTGGAGTCTGATATAGGAAAATAACATTCAAGTGCAGGAACAATTTATTTTAGGTAGCCACCCATCTTGTAATGTTAAAGCAGACAATAGGGATTTTATTATTGCTAATGACATACATATTATGTATGCCCTAAACTCTTGCTATATATAGGGCAATATCTTTTATAGTTATAACGCTGAGCTTATAACACTAATACTAATAGTGGAAAGATTGCCTAATGCAACACTTGGTTTTTCTGGTGTTTTTATTTTTACAAAGTCCCTTTCTGCAGGAATTTTCGTTTGCTTCAAAAGGAATAGAAGTCTTTTTCAAAATTTGTTACAATTCATGCTTTCTTTGCCTTTCAAATTGAATATCCTTTTAGTCCATGCTAACATGTCACATGCCTTTTTTCAATCCATACTTAGGAAATCCTCTACATGTACAAACTTTTCATAAATAAACAAAAGGATAGGATTAGGTCGTCATCATGGACTGACTCCTTATTTATGCCCTATGTTTATGCATGCTTGTTTATTCATGACCAGGTAATCACAGAATGTCAACATTCGTCGATCCAGACTCGTTCAAAAGCAAGAGCAAGAATGGCCCAAGATGATGTACCAAGCTGTGTTGCAGTCATGGAAAGCGAAATAAAGCAAGTCTTCAATGTGTTTCAATATCTCTCAAAGCAAATAGACTCCATTGAGGGCAAACTTACTCCCGCCCCAGCCTCAGTCGAGGTATTGTTACCACAATCATCCACCAGAGGTGATCAAGATAGAGATACCGACAATAACATGCTCGAATTGGAGGAGGATTCGTACGAAACCGCGATTTAGAAAGCTAAGCCAAACAATTTGTTTAAAACTGAGAATGACAAACGCCTCGAAAAACTTGAGGAGAGGCTGAAACAACTGCAAGGCCTCTAAGATCCTACTTTGACGGACCTCTCCATTTATTCCAAAGTCAAAATGTCGGAAAAATTCAAAATGCCTGAGTTTGAGAAGTACAATGGCACGACTTGCCCGAGGGCTCATTTGCAAATGTACTTAGTTTGATGACCAAACACGTTAATAATGCACCATTAATAATCCAGTTGTTCCAATCAAGTCTAGTAGGCCCTGCCCTGAGGTGGTACATTACGAAGAACATGAACCTCCTCGAAACATGAAGCGAAGTGAGTGAGGCATTCCTCAAGCAGTACAAGTTCATAATGGACATTACCCCTTCTCATGAGGATCTTGAGCATACCAAAAAGAAAAAAAAAACACGAATCATTCAAAGAATATGCCATTAGATGGAGGAATCTGGCCGCCTAAATCAGTCCTGAACCCAACAATTTCGAGTTGAGAAAGATGTTTATCAAAACCCTCCCCTACGAGTACCGCAATCAAATGGTAACTACGATTGCCCAATCATTTAATCAACTCATTCTAGTAGGGGAACAAATCGAGATAGGTTGAGAGATGGTTGGTTCACTGAACCTGTACCCTCGAGTAGGAGGCTCAACATGAAGAAAGAACCCCTGGTGGATGTCAATGCGACCTACATCGCAAACACCAGTCATCCCTCGACCATTCAGATAAACACGGGATAGCGACATACCACCAGCCGTCAACCGTCCCAGCATTACAACAACAGGAGGCAATTTACTTCGCTCTTGGATCTCTATCCCAGGTGCCAGCAATCCTCTAGAAGAAAAACTTCCTTTCGATTGAGCCAAAACAACCCAATGCCAAAAGCTTTTCTAACTATGACTCGTCTAAAAAATGCGACCATCACATGGGAGAAGCGGGGCACTCGACTGATGAGTGCTTCTCCCTTAAGAATCAAGTCCAGAACCTATTGGACACTGAAGCTTTCTGGTTCCAAAGCACTGAATCAAATGTCTAGAGCAATCTGCTCCCTAACCACATCGACAAAGTAAACACGGTATTCAGTTATGAAGTCAGGCAAATAAGAAATGTCAAAGCACATACCTCTAACATTTATCAAGGGCTGGTAAAGGTCGGGTATTATTCAGGTAATGAAGTACCACCCTTAGCAACAAAGAAAGAAGGGCCATATGACATGACCACCATGTTTGGGGACTTTTCATAGGTGCCATTGAGGAGGAACAATTAGAAGAAATAGGCGATAACTTCTTGTTTACCTAGTTTCAATGTCAAGTCAATGAACTATGTGAGACAATACACCACTTGACGGAAAATTCCACTCAAGCTGCTCGTGCATTCTGCTCTCGTCGCAATGAAGAGTTGGCGGCTGAAATAAATGAAGAAGACCCTACTAACACGATCTGGCAAGAGGAGCGGCTACCCCAGTCCTCAAGCAACACACGGCCATATTTGCCTCTTCCTAAATTGATGGCCACTATTTTCCCCATCCTCCTAGAGCAAGGAATGATCTTTAAGGAACTAAGACACCCTGCCCCCAAGTACTTCCCTACTTATGATCCATCCAAGTATTGTGACTACCATTCGAGGGAGTTGGGGCACTCATTAAATGACTGTACTATTATGAAAAACAAGGTTCAAGATCTTTTGGATGTTGGGGTATTCATGTTCCGCTCTCCATGGCTATGTTATGGCAAATATGACCTCCTCATGGTACCTAGCACCCGTACCATATTCCCTGAACATGCTACGGAGATGCGTAGAGGAAATGCAATCATGGACACTTTAGGCCAACCGAGTGGTAAATTCGACTACTATGTCAACTATTCAATCCCCCAAGGTTTCTATGACCATCATCAGAGTATCATCCTTGATGGATGGGGAGGCATGGATGATTTGAAATTCATAGAGCTGGGAGCACAAGGAGGTGCGACTAGTGATTGGTATGAAGATTTCTTCTTGAGCGCCATCGATGAAGGACCATTAGGGGAAATGGGTGCAGGCCCGCTCAAGTAGAACCCTTTTTAATTTCCTTGCATATTTCCCTACGTGAGAACCTATACATCTTTCTTAAGTCTGACTTGTTTTGTTTTCAACATCAGCTTTGCTTGAGAAACTAACTTTTGAAATCACTCTTCCAAAATGTAAACCCACCTATTACTAAATAAAGTTGAAAACATTCTAAGGGCATGAGGAGACATACCAAACCAGCCCGATGATGTTATCCAACCATGAAAATAAAATATCATCCAAGGAGAATACTGAGGCCTGGGCTTCCTCATGCTTTCTCCCAAAAGATATATACTTTAAAAAAAAAAAAAACATTTCATTACCAAAAGCTTTTGTCCAAACAAGATGTTAAATTTTATCCTGTTTATTTTTCTTATTCACTTTGTGTCTCAGAAATATCATCCCCTTTGACTTAGCTGACAAGGGGCATTTGAAGCCAACACATCATATGAACGTGTCAAATTCAAAGACACCTGTCCAAGATAGCAGGGGCAAACGGCAAAGATCATCCCATTTCAAAAAGGGTAAGTTTTATTCCCGGAACGTAATGTTACAAATGATGTCCTCTCTCTTCTATTTATAGGAAATGAAAGATCGGATGTAAAGAGCATAAGCATACGATTAAACTTGAAGCATGCACACTATGGTAGCTCGAGGCAAGATAACCTCCCCCATGCCGCTCTTGACCTTCCCATTTTGCAAGCCATCCCCAGGAGCTCTATGCACTCCGCCCCGCTCCTGCACAACTCTGTCCCAAATCAAAGCAATATCTTCTCTCCACAACGTCCTCGAGCAACTAGATGCTGAGGTTTCGTTAATAGGATTTCCAGCTTCGACAAGCCAAGAAGCGCAGAGAATGAATTTCTTCTCTTAAATGGGCTATTGTCAGTAGGGAGAAAATCCAGACACTCGAAGTGGTCTCTAGCCCCCTATTTCAGATGATGACATTAGAGCCTAGAAACCTCACTTCTTGCTCCAGACGCATGCTCTCCTAAGAAGTGACTGCCATCGGAGAATTCGAGGTTTTGATTGTCCATCTCAGATTCCATGGAAGCTTGAGGTACATGACCTTGCCTAATGCTACTAATGATCAAATAGTCAAAGACAGATAGAAAAAAATTCCACAGAAGGAGAGCATTGAAGATGAATCAACAACCATCAATCGTACACGCATGGCCACAAACAACAAGGGCCAATCAAAGGAGACGTTAAACTGTGTCAAGACAAAAGACTGTCATCGACATTCAAATATCCCTAGGGGACAGCAAATACAAACTCTGAGGAAGGGTAATTTGGTATTTGTTTCCAATACTCCATTTCTCTTGAACTCGTTTTTGACATATTTTCCCTATCGGCAGGAAGCATCGGGATTCAAGAGCCAAACTTGATGGTTAGGTTTGGCAAATCAATATTGGCCAAGCTAGTACATGGAAATGACCCGTATTGAATTCACCTAACTTGGTGTAAAAGGACATGTCATCCAGAAACTAGTTCAATCAAATGGAAAAATAAACGCTCCATGAACGTTACTAATGCCATAGCCTAGTAGTATCGGGAATGAAATGATCCAAAGGCGTTTAGAGTTCAAATGATAATTAATTGCCATGTGTAAATACTAATAATTTTTTTTGCTTCTCCTACAACTGCAAAAATAGGAGAATAATTGACCTGACAAAATGAGAAACGTAGGACTTTGTGTCCTCCTCGTACTCCAAGTCCACTCAATCATTTGCAAACCAGTGAAGGGTAATGTTGTATTGGTTCTAGTCATTCGACTCCCGAAAGAGTTCGTGACTAACACATTCCCTCTTGTCTGTTGCAAGATCACTTGATCGTCAAACATGCGGAAAACAAATCAATGCGATGCATGTCAGACTCTGATGAGCTCTCCCAAGCAAAATGGCGTCTCAAGTATCGTCAAAGCAAGTGATAGAGATCCTTTAGGCCTCAATTTCCCTTTAATTTTGGCCTTGTTGATTGATCCATTTTTGTCTTCTCTCTTGCAGGGGCAAAAGTAGAAGTGCCCGTCAAATCAATGATCAGATTTCCAACCCCGGTTGATCATTCTTGTGTTATCTCCCTATTGAATAGGGATAATTCATCGACACCCATTTGTGAATAACTTTTTTGATGTTCAAAATTTAACACATTTGTAAATACAATTTTGTTAAATAAACATCCCAAAAGTTGTTAGTAAGGTTTTTTGAGTAAAAACCATTCATTTATTTTAAATGTTGTGAATAACTTTTTTGATGTTCAAAATTTAACACATTTGTAAATACAATTTTGTTAAATAAACATCCCAAAAGTTGTTAGTAAGGTTTTTTGAGTAAAAACCATTCATTTATTTTAAATGTACGAACTCCATCATATTTGAAATGATGCATGCCCTTTCAAAATGGATTTTTGCACAATGATTTTATTTGTCTAAATCACTGATTCCACTGAGAATTATTAGAATAGACAACTAATTGAAGAATATAAGATTGATTGAGCATGTTGGATGAGGCACGTTAGGATGACAAAGGGCAAGCCATATCATACACACAGTCCCCCATCTATACACTTGCGAGATGAGTGCAAAAAATTCCACGACTGTAGGTAAAGAGTTCTCTCGCAAATGGTATGATGATCAAAATAGTGAAAGGCATTTAATTGCTTACCCCACTTTTTGAGCCCCATACACTGGTGAAATTTTTGTCCTACCCCCGTCAAAGAACCACTCCACACTGGGGAAAATCGGAGGCAAAGCAGCATCACAAGGTGAGAAGAGGGATATAAATTTTCTTGCTCACACTTGCATCAATCTTTAGGTGTCCTTATTGCATATGAACACTCGCATTAATTTAAGTGCCTTAGAATGACGAAGAACAATTCTTTCTCTATGCACTTGTATTCATTGTACAACCAAATTGAGTCTGTAGTTTCACCCTCACATGGAGGTAAAACAAAAGTTACTGCCATTCAAGCAGTATAGCCTAGAGCATCGACTGAAGATGAAGACTCAAGAGTCTAATAGCAGTGCTTCGTTTGAACTTGCCTAGGCCAGTCCCTCTAACGAGAAGAAAAAGCAGGGGCATAAAAAACAGTGTATCTGGTGAAAGCAAGGTCAATGCGCATAAGTGAAAAACTGGAATAAAAACTAGGGCCATGAAAAAAAGCAGTGTGCCTGGTAAAAATAAGGCCAATGTCCCCCAGGCAAAAATATACAACCAACAAAAATTTCTGTTGTGGTTCAATTAATAGAGCCTTCATTTGATAGTGGGAGAAAAGACTGGTGATAATGCCAAGGCAATTACCGACTCTCACCCTTTTACACATGAGCCAAGTCCACGTTGCATCCCTCTCGTAAAAGTCTCTTCAGACTAGGGCACTTCAATTAACGTATGATTTCATATGTTTATAAGTATCGCTTGAAGAAGTACGTGTTAGGACTAGAATTAGCACCTAGAGGGGGGTGAATAGGTGTTTAAAGCAATTTTGATAAATTAATCCGAATAACGTAAAACCAACAATTGCAGCAAATGAAAGCAGTTAAAGATAAAAGGATTAGGGATAGAGAATCAAGACTCCAGATTTATAGTGGTTCGGCTTAGACCAAGCCTACGTCCACTCTCCCGCATGGACAGCCCTTCTGGCTGGATTTCACTAAGAATCAATAAGAGTGATTACAGTCTCACACTCTTGAGTCCACAGTGTAGATTACTCTACTACACTTCCTCAAGGTCTCACTACAATATGATCTCTCTTTTGATTACATGTAACGCTCGAAGAATGATATCGCGAAATAGAAAAGGAGATTCAGACTTTGGAATTCTTCTATCCGCACCCTTCAACAACTAGAGCATCTCTCTTATATACTTCTTCATGCCTTCAATACCGTTGGCACCTTCCAAAGAAGTTCTTCCAATCAACCCGTTTGACAGAATCAATTAGAGAGATCTCGAGCTCTTTAAGGTAAGTGTTGATAGCCCATCAATCCTGCTCGCCCATACAATCAGGATCTCGGTTTCCATAAGTAGATCATTCCAAATATAAGTTGCGAAATCTTTAGAAAATCTATACATATTCCATATGAAACTAAGATCGTTTAGTGCTGAATCCAGTAGAAAGATATCCACTTGTTGTTAGAATAAAGATCATATAAGATCAGAATAAACGTCGTTTTGGAAACTGTCAATGTGAGTAGACTTTGAAATATAAGTCTTGAGTCTTGCTAGCTTCAGACTTTGATCTTCAGACTTTGTCAATAGAGTATGTAAGTCTTCAGACTAGACTGATAAAAATGTTTTGTCAACTTCAAAATACTTTAAGAGAATTCATCCAACAATACGAGCGAGATTATTCTATCTCTTTTCGCAGGATTCTTCACTTGCAAACCCGGAGATGATCGTGTGGCACTTCGTTCGTAAGCCTTGACCTTGACGGTCCCTTTTGATGGGCCATTGCCCAGGCCCACATTACAACCTCGGCGAAGACCTCTCACACTAGTAAAGTCGTATAGCTTGTGAGAATATTCGGACCCCTGCTGATATGATGACAATGAGATAGTGTGGTCCTTATAAATCTTGCATCAATGGTCAAGATAGCCTTTTCCATGAGAGTGAGTGAAAAGTCCTTTCAGACTGAAAGTCCCTCATCTGGCATGTTCAAGACATCTACATTCTGAATGAAGGGTGTTTTTCAAAAATTTTCCCCATTGGAACTCAAATGATGCGGAATTCACGAAATTGTCATGCATGAATCACATTTAAATTCACGAATTTACAGCACGTACAATCGGTGTGTGCATATTGCAAGTTACTCAATAGCAGACATACTTTTAGAGATTAGAGATATTATCAGGTAAGCTTATCTCTACCTTTATTTCCAAAATTTTGTTTTTGAGTGCCGGCCATCACTGAGATACTTTGTCTCCTTGACACTCGACCTGTTCGAGCTATCTCCAGAGTTCTGATACTTGTGACTGTCCAAGTATCTCCTTTGTCTTTGAGTACCAGCCACCGTTCGGATACTCCCTTTTCCTGACACTCGACCTGTTCGAGTTGTCTTCATAGTAGGATGCCTGCAATTGACCAAGTATCCCATTATTAGGTACCTATCACTGTCTAGGTACTCTCTTATCGATGCTCGACCCATTTGAGTCATCTCCTGAGTATAGGAGCTTTCAATTATCCAAGTATTCCTTTGTCTTTGAGTACCCACCACTATTCGAGTACTCCTCCTTATCGACACTCGACCAATTCGAGTTGTCCTCAGAGTATTGATACTTGGCGATTGTCCATGTATCCCTTTGTCCTCAAGTACCTATCACTGTTTAGGTACTCTCTCATTGACACTTGACCTGCTCAAGTTGTCTTCCGAGTTTGGAAGCTCGTTGTTGTCCAAGTATTTCTTTGACATTAAGTACCATCACTGTCCAGGTACTCCCTCTCATCGACACTTGACTTGTTCGAGCTGTCCCCATAGTATGGATGCTAGTGACTAATCAAGCAGCCCAATGTCCTCAAGTACCTAATACTATCCAGGTACTCCTTTCCGTGCACTCGACCTGTCCGAGTTGTCCTCAAAATTGTGTCATTGAATACTAGTAGTTGTTCAAGTATTCCACTGCTTAGTGTGCCTGCGGTTACGCTAGTATGTTTCTTATCATCATGACACTTGGACCTGCCTAAGTGGTCCTAGATTATATCATTAAATACTTGTGTTAATCCAAGTATCCCGCTACTTTGTATACCTGCTGCTACCCAGGTGTTTCAGCCCTTTTAAGTGCCTGCGGCCATCCAAGTAAGCCTCATGCTACATTCAAATTCGTTTTACCAGGAGGTGAGAGACCTTCACGAATATGCGAGGCGCGTCCTCGATATTCCATTTACCAGAAGGTGGGAGACCTTCATGAATATGCAACATGCATCCTCGATATTCCACATACCAGGAGGTGGGAGACCTTCACGAATATCTCAAGTATGTCCTCAATATTCCCAATTACTAGGAGGGGAGAGACCTTAACGAATATGCGAGGGACGTCCTCGATATTCCGTTTACTGGAAGGTAGGAGACCTTCACGAATATGCGAGGCACATCATCGATATTCCACATACCAGAAGGTGAGAGACCTTCACGAATATCTCAGGTACGTCCTCGATATTCTTAATTATTAGGATATGAGAGACCTTCACGAATATGTAAGGTGCGTCCTCGATATTCCAACTGACAGGAGGTGGGAGACCTTCACGAATATATGAGTCGTGTCCTCGATATTTCACATTACCAGGAGATAAGAGACCTTCACAAATATCCCAGGTACGTCCTCGATATTCCCAATTGCGAGGAGGTGGGAGACCTTCACGAATAGGGGAGGCGTGTCCTCAATATTCCAACTACTACGAGGTGGGAGACCTTCACGAATATGCGAGGCGCGTCCTCAATATTCCCTTTACCAGGAGGTGGGAGACCTCCACGAATATCCCAGGTACATCCTCGATATTCCCAATTACTAGGAGGTGAGAGATCTTCACGAATATCTTAGGTTCCCCTTCGATGCTTGCGAACGTCCAAGTATCATTCAGAAGTTCGTACTTGTGATTATCCAAGTACCCCCTTCGATGCTTGCGAACGTTCAGGCACCCTTGAGAGTTCGTACTTGTGATTGTCCAAGTACTCTTTAGATACTTGCAAGCAATTAGGTATTCTCTAGTATCTAGTACTTGTGATCATCTGGGTACTCCTTCAACACCTGTGAACGTCCAGGCACCCTCCATAATTCGTACTTGTGATCATCCAAATACCTATTTGATGCCTGCAAATAACCAAGTATCCTCTAGGTTTGTACTTGTGATCATCCAAGTACCTTTCAATACTTGTGAACAACCAGGTATCCTTCATGTTAGTACTTGTGAATATCCAAGTACTCCTTCAATGCTTGTGAATGTTTAGGTATCTCCTGAAGAAATAGATGCTCTGAGAAAGGTCAACGCATCCCCTGAGAAAGGTCGGGTTCCAACTTGTGTCCTTGACAAGGATCAGGCACCAGCAAACATATGCCTTGAGAAAAGTTAGGTACCATTCGGTGTCCTTGATGAAGATTAGGCACTAACAAATAGATGCCCTAAGAAAAGTCGGCGCATCTCGAGAAAGGTTGGGTAACCAACCGGTGTCCTTGACAAAAATCAAGCACCAACAAACAGATGCCCTGAGAAAGGTCGGCGCATCCCCCGAGAAAGGTTGGGTAATCAATTGGTGTCCTTGACAGAGGATCAGGCACCCCACAAACAAATGCCCTGAGAAAGGTTGGCACGTCTCCCGAGAAAGGCCGGGTAATCAACCAGTGTCCTTGATAGAGGATCAGGCACCCCATAAATAGATGGATGCCTTGAGAAAGGTCGGCACATCCCTCGAGAAAGGTCGAGTAACCAACTGGTGTCCTTGATAGAGGATCAGGCACCCCAGAAACAGATGCCCTGAAAAATGTCGGGGCATCCCCTAAGAAAGGTTAGGTAATTAACCGATGTCCTTGATAGAGGATCAAATACCCCACAAACAAATGCCTTGAGAAAGGTCGGCGCATCCCTTGAGAAAGGTTGAGTAACCAACTGGTGTCCTTGATAGAGGATCAAGCATTCCACAAACATATGCCTTGAGAAAGGTTGGCGCATCCCTCAAGAAAGGTTGGGTAACCAACTAGTGTCATTGACAGAGGATCAGGCATCCCACAAACAGATGTCCCGAGAAAGGTCGGCACATCCTCTGAGAAAGGTCAGGTAAACAACTTATTGCTTTAACAGGCGATCGAAGAATGGTTCGGGTCTTGGAAAAGCAATTTCCAGTCAAGGTGACCGAAGAAAGGTTTAGGTCCTTGACAAAACTACTTATTGCTCTAACAAGCGATCGAAGAATGGTTCGGGTCCTAGAAAAATAATTTTCCATCAAGGCGATCGAAGAAAGGTTCGGGTCTTGGAGAAGCAACCTCCTCACATCACTAGGTAAGATGATGCCCTGATACTTGCCAAACTTGAGAATCGCACCCTACCTCACTCGTGTTCGATAGGTAACTACAGGTATCTTCTTATCTATCTTATTACATATAATACTATATTGCTATTTTTCTGCATATGACAATAGGTCCCAAATGAAATATAATCTATTGCACATGCATGGACAAAATTTAGGCATCGGTTTGTTTTTGAATGCAACATATGCAAGCTCACCTTCAAAGAGGGGTAGTTGTTAACGCCTAAATTTTGATTAGTTTTTTTAATTAAGCCTTATTTTCTTTTTTCCTTTCTTCGGATAAGTTAATAATAATTATACAAATAATAGTAATAAAAAGAAAAAGAAAAATAGCAGCCTCGTTCGGACTTGGCCTTTTGTGCTCAGCCCCTCTTTTCCCCTTCCACATGGGCCCTCAAGGCCCTTCTCTTCCTAACCTAGCCCAGCCCCCTAGCTCCCTTGTCATCTTCTTCCCCTCCCTTTGCAATGCATGCGCTGGAAGCCAAATGCGCGTGAGGCCATACAAGCAGGTGGACAACGATGCACATGGAGCAGCTGGCGATGGATGGGACGTGCCAAAGGACAGATAGGTGGCTGAGGTGACGTTGGTTCGGCCGCCTCAAGGTCGATCAATGTGTGAGGATCGGCGATTGGTGCTTCGTCGACCGGCCGCCCCATCGCCTATAAATAGCCCCTATGATGGCAAAGGGAACCCAAGAACATGAAGCAAGATCGACGCAGGCGAGCATCGAAAGCTTCCCCTGAGAGATTTTGGGGGAGGCCCGAACACTCACAAGTGGAGATTGAAGGCCTCACGACCAGAGGGAGGGGCACGAGTCCGAGGGGGTTCGAGATCTGAGTAGAGGCCAGAGGAAGAAGGGTTAAGATCTGAGCACAAATCTAGAAATCTGTTGAGCCAGGCTGCCGTCGTCCCCAACATCGCAGCACCAGATCTCTGCCGAAGCCAAGTTGCTGCCGTCGCCGTGACCGAGCCTCAGACTAACTGCTTCAAGTCGAGCCGTCGTCCTTCGACCCCACTTGCATCAGCGTCGCTGTGCCGTTGATCCACTACTGACCACCGCCCTGCCGTCGGACTTGTGGTCGCCCAATGATGGGTTGTTGCCGCTTTAGATCTGTGGTTACTCAAGAGCTTAAAATCCAAATACAAGTCGAAGCCCTGTCGCAAAGTCCCCCCCAGTTGTGCCAGGCTGTCATCGCTTCACACGTTGTCGTGCCGACGCTACAGATAGGTAATCATCACCACATCATCGCCGTGACTTTCCTCCTGCTTGAAACCCTAATCACCGTCGCCACTCGCCGTGTCATCGCCGCTGCTCCACCCCTCTAAACCTTAACCGTCATCCCCATTGGATAGCTGGCTACCGCCGCTCGTAGTGTCGTCGTTCCCCCCATTCCGATGACGCAAAGAGGCCCTGGAGATGAGGGCTGCAAAATTGGGTCGCGGTCTGGTCAAACGAAAGCCCTGCTGGGTAGGGTTTTGACCAAGAATTGGGTCGGGCTTGGGTTGCGAGCCGAGCTGGGTATAATCGTTCGAGTTTGGCTAAAACGTGGGCTTGTGGGCGGGCCGTTTTTAGGGGATGAGACCCGGACTAGGCCCTTGTTTCTGGCCCATCTCGGCCAGTTGCTGGCGACTCGAGTCGGTCCCAACTCGGTGTTTCGACCCGGGTCGTCTTTATATTATATTATTACAATATTATAATTTTTAAGAAAAAAAGAAATAGGAAAAATCTAGGATCGGGCCTACAATGTAGGCCCGTCTGGGTCTCGGGCGGACGACCTGAGCCGACCCAACTCGAGGATCCAACGTGGCTCGTTTTTTAAATATATTAATATATAATAATAATAAATAATATTTCAAAAAAAATTATTTTCTAGAAAAAACAAAATAAAAAATGTCCCATATTTTCCCAAAAAACTCTATGTTTTTCCAAAAAAGCAAAAAAAAAAAAAAGTCAGAAAAAAAGCCAAAAATGATTTATATTTTCAGAAAAGATCAAAAATCCAAAAAAAAAAGAAGGCTTTTTATGTCCAAAACATGAGAAAAAGACCCAAAAAAATGTTTTTCCTCCACAAATGCATGGAAAATCCCTTAAAAATCCAAAAAGCCTTAGGGTTTAAAAAAGATTAGGTACCGGAAGGGCATTAGTGATTAACTAGTGTAATCAAGTCTCCAAACCTAGTTTCTCTAGTTGCTTAGGAGCGAATATTCCTCCCAATATTTCGCTTGGGTTTCTAATCAGCCCACCCCAAATCGATTAGTGGCAACTCCTTTTAAAATTAACTTATAAATTAAAATATCAAATCATTAAGTTGTGAAATGGTGGGCTTGAGAGAGCCCGGGCTAAGCCTGATAGACTTAGCTGAACCATTAGCCTCTGCAAGCGCCCGTCCCTGATCGGGCGCCGAAAAAAGAGGTCGCGACAATATGTATGAGAAGCCTTCTGCATCAAACAAGGTATATTTGATGCGTCGTCTTTTCAACTTGAAGATGGGTCCTTATGACAAATCACATCATCAAATTCAACGTAATTAAGACTCAATTGTGGTAGATATCAAATTCGATGACAAGGTGAAGACTTTAATCTTATTATTTTCTCTACCTGAAAGTTGAAGTGCAACTGTGATTGCAGTGAGTAGTTTGTCTAGAAAGAAAAAGGTGAAGCTTCAAGCAATTTGAGATTTGATTCTTAGCGAGGATATTTGCAAAAGAGAATCGGGTAAATTTTCAGGTGTTGCCTTAAATACTAAAGGTAGAGGAAGAAAATGAGATTGTGGAGCCCTCAAGAAAAATTTTCAATATCGAGACCTAAATTGAGAGGAAGAAAAATTTGTGAATGCAACTCTTGAAGAGATGCATGATAGCGATGCTTTAATTTTTAGCATTGACAGGCCAATTGAATCTTGGATTATTGACTCATATGCATTGTTTCACTCTGCTTCATGCAAAGAATTAATACACAAATGTATTGCTAGAAAATTTGGAAAGTTTTATCTTGCTGATGATGAACTTTTGGATATTATGGGAAGGGTGATGTTTATGTAATATCTACTAACGGATATCAATGGAAGTTACATGATGTCAGATATGTTCCAAGACTTAAGAGAAAGCTAATCTCTAGATAGCACATGATACAAAACTATTTTTGGGGATAGCTCTTGGGAAATAGTTAAAGGTGTTTTGGTTGTAGCAATGGGAACAAAGTTAGGAACACTCTACGTAATTGAAAATGGTAGAGAAACTGCAATAGTTGTTGAGTCCGAAGCTGATTTCCAAATCATGGCACCATAGGCTTGGGCACATGAGCGATAAGGGGATGAAATTATTAGCATCTAGGGTAAAACTGCCTAGTTTGAAGTTCATAGATATTGGTCTATGTGCAGATTGTGTTTTGGACAACCAGAAATATGTTAGTTTTTCGAAGATTGTGAGAAAACTAAAGAAATGAAAGTTAGAGTTAATGCTTACAGATATGTGGAGACTAGCTCCTGTGAATTCCTTTAAAGGCTCGCGCTATTATGTCGCATTCATTGATGAATACATTAGAAAGGTATGGATTTATTTTTTGAAAAATAAATCTGATGTGTTTGCTACTTTTAAAAGATGGAAAATTGAAGTGGAGAATGAGACTTGCCTAAGATAAAATGTCTGAGGTTCAATAATATTGGTGAGTATGATAGCAAGGAGTTCAGGCAATTTTGTGCAGAGAGAACGGAATCAGAATGACAAGAACTATTCTAAATAGACCACAGTAAGATGGTGTTACTAAAAGGATGAATGGAACTTTGAATAAGCGTGCAAGGAGTATGAGGTTGCATGCAAGATTACCCAAGATGTTTTAGGTGGATGCAATTAACATTGCAACATATCTGATTAACAAAGGACCTTAAGTTCCACTTGATTTTAAGCTACCAAAAGAAGAATGGAGTGGAAAGAAGGTAAATCTCTCGCATCTTAAAGTTTTTGGTTATGTTTCATATATTCATGTATTCTAAAAGTAGAGGTAAGCTCGATGTAAAAGCTAATATATATATATATATCCACTGAACATGATTATGATTATTTCAGTTATCGATTTGGGATGAATAGAATAGGAAAATAATAAGAACTACTGATCTTGCATTCAATGAAAACATGTTGTATAAGGACAAATCTACAATAGAATCTAGTGTGAAAAAACAAACAGTGGAGACTAGAGAGATTAAATCAGAGGAGGTTTCTAAGAGTATTCTGGTTGAAATTACTGAAACTGTTATTTTGGACTCTGATCCAAAACCAGAACAAGAATTACATACATCTGAACCCACTTTGAGAAGATCCGGTAGAACACCTAAACCTGTACAAAGATATTCTCCGTCATTACATTATTCGCTCTTGACTGATGCTAGCAAACCAGAAAATTTTTCGGAAGCAATGTTGGTTAAAGATTTTGTTAAGTGGGGATTAGCAATGTAGGATGAGTTAGATTCACTCAAGAAAAATAGAACTTCGGTGTCAACTCAATTACTAGATAGGAAGAAAGTATTGTAGAATAAGTGGGTGTATTGGGCAAAAAAAAAACCTAATGGCAACAAAAGGTACAAAGCAAGGTTAGTAGTAACAAGGTCTTAGCAAAATGAAAGAATTGATTACATAGAGATTTTTTCTCTAGTTGTGAAATTGACTACTATCAAGTTAGTATTAAGTATTGTTGCCACTAAGAATTTACATCTGGAGCAGTTAAATGTTAAGATTGCATTCCTCCATGGTAATTTGGAGGATGATATTTCATGATACAGCCAAAAGGTTTTTAAGTTTTTGAAAAAGAAAATTATGTATGCAAATTGAAAAAAGTTTGTATGACTTGAAACAGGCTCTTAGATAGTAGTGCAAAAAAATATTTTTTTGTGTGGTAACGGGTTCATTAGAAGTGATATGGATCAGTATTGTTACTTCAAGAAATTTAACGATTGCTATATTATTTTATTGTTATATGTGGATGATATGCTAGTTGTAGAATCTAGCATAAGGGAGATTAGCATACTAAAGCAACAATTGTCAAAAGAGTTTGAGATGAAGGACTTGCACGTAGGGAATCAGATTCATGGAATGAGGATCACGCGAGATAGATCTAAAGGAATTTTAAAATTATCTTAAAAAAAGTACATTGAAAAGGTGCTAAACAGATTCAGAGATCAAAATGCAAAGCCCAAAAGTATTCTTTTAGGAAGTCACTTCAAGCTCTCAAAGAAGTAGTCATTGAAGATAGGTGAAGAGTAGGAGTACATGACTAAAGTGCCTTATAAATCAGCTATTGACATTTTGATATACGCTATGGTACGTACTTGGCTAGAAATAGCTCACGCAGTGGGAGTTGTGAGCAAATACATGGCGAATGCATGAATAAGGAATTGAGAAACTGTAAAGTAGTTATTAAGATATCTGAGAGATACGTCAAGGGGAGAAGTACACTATTGGTGCCATAAGTTGTGTACGGTGTTCACTTTGGTGCCAAAAGTTTTCGTCGGATTACTTAAGTGCCAAAAAATTTGAAAAACGCTTACTTTGGTGCCAACGCCGATCTGATCGGCCGGAAATCCGACGTGGCCTTTTATTTATTTATTTATTAATTTCTTATGCTGATGTGGCTTGCCGAAGTTTCCATTGGATCACTTAGGCCTTCAAACGACGTCGTTTTAGCATCCTAACACCAAAACGACGCCGTTTGGTGTCTCCCCCAATCCAAACCCTAAATCTTCGGCCAATCACCGTCCTCGACGGCCCCCGCGCTCGGCGGCCGCGTCTCCAACCCTGACCCCGACCCCGACCCCGATGATGGCCACTCAGCAGCCGTAGCTCCGACCCCGACCCCAACCCCGACCCCGACCGCGACGATGGCCACTCGGCGGCCGTGGCTCCGACCCCGACCCCGATCCCAATGACGGCCACTTGACGGCCAAGTCGAAGGCCGTGATCTAGCCGATGCTCGAGGAGGCCACCGATGAGTGCGCCGCCATTGATGTCTCCCTCTCCATCTCCGATCTCCTCGACCAGTGCTCGGCTGAGCGAGCAACGGTGGCCCAACGACGGCGGAGGCCGAGCGAGCTAGGTCGGAAAAATCCCCAAATGAGTTAAACGGCGTCGTTTTTGCGAGGCCATCCATGTAGGACGGCAAAACAACGTCGTTTTCTTAAGGAGGACCGAAAATGACATCGTTTGAAGGCCTTGTTGATTTTTTTCTTCATTTTGGCCGGAATCTTTCGCCGGTGGCACCAAAGTGATCGTTTTTCCTCCGATTTGGCACTTAAGTGATCCGACGGAAACTTTTGGCACAAAAGTGAGCACCGTACACAACTTATGGCACTGATAGTGTACTTCTCCCATACGTCAAGTATGTCATTATGTTTTATGGAAAATGGTGTAACTTTACAAGGTTTTGTTGATGCAGATCTTGGTGGTGACTTGAATAATAGGAAGAGCACCTCAAGTTATGGTTTTTACCATAGGTGGCATTGCAATTAGTTGGATGTCTAGACTTCAGACATGTTTGTCTCTCTAAACTACCAAGGCGGAGTATGTTGCTATATCTGAAGCTTGTAATGAGATGATTAGGTTGAAAAATATTCTGAAGGAGATAGACAAGAAGCAGGATAACAATGTTATTTTCGGTGAGAGTCAGAGTGCTATTTGTTTTGCAAAGAATCCGGTATTTCATTCAAGGACAAAACATATTGATTTAAAGTATCATCAAATTTGTCAATTGATAGATGATGGGACTTTATCATTGAAGAAGATTCTTGATGTAGAAAATTCCGCAGATATATTAACAAAGGTTGTCACCACTGAGAAATTAAGGTTGTGCATTACCTCAGTTGGCCTCTATGGTAAGTGATGAGGGAGGTCGCTGCACTAGAACAATTTGGACTATAAAGATAAAGACTGAAAAACTATTGTTGTTGTTATAAATATTATTATTATTATTATTATTAGGGAAAATTTTAAATAAGGGCCTGAAATGAGTTCATTTTCTAAAAAAAGGACCCAAAGTGAACACTATATTAAATAAGGACCCAAAATGGCTAATTGTCTCAAATAAGGACCCAAACTTCCAATCTTATTTACAGCTTGGGGTAGTTTTGTCAAAGAACATTTTTTCTTTAATTTTTTTTCTTTCTTCATCTTCCTTACACCTCCTCCTTCGCTCTACATTGCCTCCTTCAACACCATAATTAGGGTCCCTTCCAACGACCTCGTGAGTTTCATGTCATCACGTAGTTGATCCCAGTGACAAGAAGTCGGGTTGGAGTTATTTGCTACTAGCCACCTTCTTGGATGCTAAAATCCTCAGTTCCTCAAGATGCGTCAAATCTTGGCTCGCTTGTGCTCAGCCTAAAGCTCGGATTGACCTCCATTTGACGACGACGATGCTGGATTTTCTATCAGGGGCAGTGGTCAATGAGGTTGAGAGCTCGAATAGGACTTGTCAATGGCGGCCATGGGGCAACGAAGTACAACAGTTTCTACAATTAATTATGTCAGATACGACTAATGATCAATCTCAAGATGGGGTATCGATTGAGGAGAAGAGCTGTGTCGATGAGAATGCAAGAGTGTGAGTGGATGTCTCCATACTAGGGATTATTGAAAGGAGCCATTGGCATTGCAAAAGGGAGTTGGATATTTGAAAGATTGAATTTACGCAAGAGAGGCAAACCCAACTTTGAAATTGATGAGGCAAACATTTGCCGAGGTTGAAATAGTCGCTAGCTGTAACAAAATTGTTCTTTGGCGTGAAATTGTTGATCACCAAGTGTTAATTGAATAGAGGCACAAGTTAGTCAAACAAGACGATCTGGTGATGCTTGGATATTGCTACTCTATTGTTGGCAAGCAGGACCGAAAACAGTACAACAAATTGCAGTTGTTGGGTTAGCGGAAGGCCAGAAATAAGTGGAGTTTGATGCACTCTCGAGGTGAGAGAAATACGTCGCCAAAGGGATTAGTTGCATAGCTTGGGAGTTGGACAAGAAGTTGAGTCTCAGCAAAAATAGATTCATATTATGGCTTTGAGATCAGAATTTGGAGATCAGAATTTGCAATGAATGTTGGAATAAAAAGAACTTATTTTTGAAAGCTCATTTTAGTTTCGTGGAACTGTCTACAAACCATTTTGAGGAACGAAATTTAAAATTTTCAATGAGTTAGACTATGTTGTAATGACTTGTATTAAACGAAACCCAATCTTGGTCATACAACGAGACGACACAGAGAGTGATTGAGGGGCTGATAATGGAGGTGATATAGAGAGTGAGAAAAATGATGAAAGAGAGAGATAAAAAATAAACAACAATGTTCTTGGACAAAAGTACCCCTAGCTATGAATAAAATTAGAAGTTCAAGTCCTTAATTGAGAATAAGTTAGCCACTCCGGATCCTTATTTGAGATAGTGTCTACTTTAGGTTCTTTTTTGAGAAAATAGCTCCATTTCAGGTCCTTATTTGAGATTTTCCCTTATTATTATTATTATTATTATTATTAAGTGTAGAAAAACAATTTATTTTAGGCAGTCACCCATCCTGTAATGTTAAAGCACTCCAATAGGGATTTTTTTGCTATTGATGGCATACATATAATTTTTTAATAGTAATATATCATAAAGCGATATCATTTACAGTTGTAACGTTGAGCTTGTAATACTGATACTGATAGCGGAAAGATTACCTAGTGCAGCACCAATGATTTTTCCCCTTCTTGATTTTGAGAAGAGTTTTCCACGTAAAAGTTCTGGCTTGTTTTTCTTATATTTTTTCTCTTCATATATTTGCGTTCCTAATAGACATGACTTCTTCACTCCCATTGCTTTGACTCAAGTGTGGGCAGAAGAACCCAAAGCGGATTTGATGAAAGTAGAGATGAAGAGATAACACACCCAGGGAGAAAATATTAGATGGTCCCGGTGCACCAGCTCAGCGTGTCCCGGACCAATCATGGAGCGCCACATTGGTCCACGTGGGGCTGTGGGGTCGGCTCGCCAAGATCGAATTTCTGCAGGTAAAATAATCTTCTTTCTCTCTCCTCTAGTGCCTACACGCTAGCCTTGCGCTCTCTCTCTCCTCTGCAGAGTCTGCACACATTTATGATGTTCTCTTTCCTCTTCCCTCATTCTTTCCTCCTGAGATGAAGAAAAGCCATTCCAAGCGAGCGGATCTTTCAAATTTTGAATCTCTGGTTTTGCTCTTGTTTGCTACTCTGCGCTCATTGTTGCTGCTTTGGCATTGCGTTTGTCAAGCGGCCGTTCCTCGCCGTCGCCCGGCGCTCGCTCGCTCGCTGGTCCTGTCGCTTTCTCCATCTCTGCTTCGGTGGTCGCTCTTTGCTCCATTGCTCGCTCCATCTCTGCTCCGGCACCGCTTTCCTTGGCGCATTAATCTACTTGGGCGGCCGAGATTTGGGGGATCCCATTTCTGGAACCACCTGCAGAGCAACGTCGATGCCTTCCAGGCCGGCTACAAGATTTGTGGGATGTATACACGCAGAGCAAGAGCAATAAATTGCCCAAGTTCTAGCGGGACGCCTTCCAGGCCGGTTACGAGTTCTTAACGAGTGATGTGCCGGGTGTTCGCGACGCCACCGTTTTGGAGATCACGAAGATGTCCCTTCACTCCTTCACCTTCTCTGACCCTCTCGCTGCTCATTCTTGTCCTGCGGTAACCCATCCTCTCCCTTCAACACCCCCTTCTTCTATAATGCTTTCGTCGCTAGCTTCATTTGCTTGCAGAACTTTTAGTGCTGAGAAGTTGGGCATTTCTTGTGAAATTTTGGGAGTTTGGTCGCTGACTTGTCCTTTCGGAGATTGGATGGAAGTCATGAGTTTATGAGGTCTTGGTTCTTGTCATTGAGCCCTCTCTTGTTTTTTATTGATACGGATTTATGATGACTTAAGCGTTAAGCTGCAAAGCTGCCCTTTTCATCACCTGGCAAATGGTTGAGAAACTGAGATGTTTTGATGCTTGAATTTGGATGATTTCTGTCAGAATTCAGCAATTATATCTCTGCCATCAAAGAACTATACTCGTGTCTCATCCGTGCCCAATGGGAAATCTGAATACTAAGAAGCATGCGGTAGATCTAATGATTTTCATAGGTGTTCAAGAGAGTATGAGAATTACAAAATCAAATTTTTATTCTTTCTGTGGGTAGGTCAAACTCTTTCGGGTGCAGGGCATTCATGTTTTTGCAGGGCTTGTGATTGTTATACCCTTCAAATGCCAATTGTCTCATCATTTTTCATATTCCTATTAGTTTATTGTTCGTTGAAATTCTCTTGAATATGCAAAATTTACGTCGGAATCTGACCTTGTTGATGTGCACAGGTTACGCTTTTGAATTGGCTTTCTGTTTTGGCTTATTCTTTGGCTTTTGTATTTTGTATCATCCCAAGGGTGTAATAGAATAAAACAATAAGTGGACTGGGAGATTTTCTTGTCCTTTTTATCATCTACTGGTGTTGTAACTCATTATTTTTGTTACAATTGAAGTTTTAAAATGTAAGACTACCAGCTACTTGTTTATGAACTTGATGTACGAGGTCCCTGTGAAGAAGAAAGATCTTCCGACATCTGGACCTTGATAAAAAAATGAAGCAAATTTTTGTTTTGGCTCGATGCTGGGAACTTTGGCTCTGCTGCTGTTAATATAAGATCAGCATATGCCCGTAATATATGGGCTACTACTAAATGGTCAACGTGATTTACATGTCTTTTTGATTGTTTATGCCATTTTTCATTCAAGTACTTTTTCTTGAAGATTATATGGTGGGAATTTAGTAATTATTGGGAGATTTAGGGCCTTAAACCGAAGAATCTGATCTTGGCTGCAGATGTTATGTTTTTTCCCCTTTGGAAAGCAACAAACATTTTCTTGTTTTTCTTTCTTAGACAACAAGGTTAATCGTGGATCATAGTAATGACTATTTGTAAAGTTACATGATAATTGTTGAAACAATGCCTCGTTATTCTTAATAATCGAAGGACAGTTACAAGAAGATGCGTGTTCTTGATGATTCTGCTTATGAATCAATTTGATTCATAAACTGAGTGATCTGATTCTCGATCGTCTTGTCTTATGCAGAATGACGACAACCAAAGAGAGACTTCTGCGACAATGCTCAAAGCAGGACAGGGTGCTTGTTTTGCGAGGATGCTATAACTAGAATCTCTCTTCTGCACAATGCACCTCACCGGAATGCCTGGCTAGCTGCTTCTGGTTTTTACTGAAGATGGCTTGAATACACACATAAAATCCATCGTTTGGAGGTAAATAATCCACATGGAATACATTACACCTATTTCGGAATCCCGTGTTCTTGTACTGTACTTCCGTTCTCTCAGTCGGAAGGCAATAACATCGAGCTATGTAGGAGCTTATGTTGAACTAGAAAGCCCATGAAGATATGGGTTTCAATTTACATTACATGTGTGCACGAGTGACTCTCTCAGGAGTTTCATCCGGAGATCAGATGTAACACATACTTATGTTTAGTCCATCAGAAATAAAAAAAAACAGATCAAACTTCAGAGCTTAATGGAGGTTTGCGTGCATGGTTTTTCTTTTGTTTTGCCAGGAGCATTGAGTTGTCTTTCCCTCTCTTTCTAAAAGCAACTTAAAGTTCCATGAAGTGATCACTGGAGTCATGAAAATTCATTATTTAGATTGAGTACAGACTGGAATGCTTCAATCCACATTCTCCTTGTAAAGCTAATCTTTTGACTAGAAAAAGAGGAGATTTTATGAATCAGGATCGGCACCGATACTCATGAGTCGCCCCTTTCGCTTCATGCATTGCCATCACCTCTGGCAAAGCAGTGTGCAATCTCTTCTTTAAGCCACACTGTCCTCCATACTCCTTGATGATGATGAGTGTAAAGCTAATTAGGCGGGAAAGTTAAACGTCTCATTTGATCAAGTGTTCACTTGAAAAGAAAAGTGCGTTATATTTCAATTCGCTAGTGAAAGGGGAAACGGAAAAGAGCGAAGTAACAAATTGCTTTTGAGAAAAGAGACCATGGCGTCAAGAATCAACAGAGATTAACATCAATCGCATTGACAAAATTTGGTGGAGAAGCTGATACATGCATCCCCATGAAATGTCAACAAGCATTAAAACGCATGCCAACAACTTGGCGAGTTCATCAACCCTCAAGCTTCCTAGTGGTGATACATTCAAGTGGTGTTCATCCAACTCTTTTTTCCTTTGAATTTTCGTATCTCTCTGCTTGTTTCCTCTCTCCGTAAGTGTAGAAGAAGGTTCGCCTTCGGCATCTACATTTCCATCTTCTTCCTTCACAATCTTCTTGGACACAGCTCTCCTAGGTCGGTGCCTGAAAATGGGGCCAGGTGGTGCAGTCTTTGCAAAAGCAACCACCCTTTGGTAAGAAATGTCAACATCCAATGAATTAGTATCCAAGATAAGTGCACTGCCGTTCTCGACAGCCTGCCTTAACAGTAAAAGCAGTTGTTCTGAGCAAGGTGGCATTGACCTAGTGGGTTGAACTTGATCAGGCAAAGCTTCTGAAACATCGTGCAGTTTCTCTGTTTCCACCATGGTCTCGGATTCTTCCGCAACAACATCGGGCATAGCAGCAGCTGCATTGATGCTCTTTGCATCTTCTGATTCTTCTGCTTCACTGCTTTTGCCGCCTACAGTGATTTTATTTCCATCAACCTCCCCCAAAATTGAATCTGCATCAGTAACTCCATATACCTCGTTTTCTTGAACAGAAGGAGGACTGGTTTTGCCAGGAACTTCCTGCTTTTCATCTTGTTCTGAGATTACTGGAAGAGGAGATCCTTCAGATGCACGATCAACACTAGATGGATAATCCTTGTAATAAACTTAAGGAGTTGGAAAGGAAGACTTCCACTCTCTTCCTCTCCACATAAGTATGTGCTCATCTTCAGCAAAATTTCCATCATTCAAGAACCGAAGACAAGAATATCATTGTTTCAGCGATCTGCCATTAGCAAATGGAGGCAAGAACAGCCCGATTAACATAATACAGCACCAACTTAATGCGTCATTGAAAGCACTAACTGAAGGAAATCAAAAGCCAGTTTGCCTGCTTAGGATCAAAGGAATCCTATTATTTAACTGCCCTACTGCATAATAGTTTCAAGCCATCATCGAATATCTGATAAGTATGACTCCTCAAGATGACTATAGCTCTATGTTTACTGTTATGAAGAATCTCACGATTCTCAATCCAACCACACAATATGATACTTTGAAACCAATATCTAATTCACCACTTGATTATGGTAATTTGCCTATAAGCTACAGTCTATACTTTAAAATTAAGATGAAGAATGTGGACTATATTGTGGTCACAAACTTACCACAGAATTTACATTGACAATTCTGCTTGGAGAGCCTCGAAGGAGCGATGGCAAAAGCAATACTGATAGCAAAGCTGGAGCAAGATGATTAACTTGCATATGTTGCTCATATCCATCTTTTGAAAGCTTTTGTGGTTCTGAGATCATCACAAGTAAGGTACATCAATTGGCAAGATTGTTCTTAAACAAGCATAGGTCCGAAGAAAAATATGCAAGAATAACTCATGTGACCTCACAAGAAAATTTATCTGTCTATGTAAGAATTTCTCCCTTTTGCGTGCTTATTTGAGAAGGGTTTTTCATTGCTTAAATAAGCAAATGATGAGGATGGAAGTAAAATACACAATTCGACAAACAGAAATCCATGTGTTCTTAAGAGTCTTTAGTACTTTGAGTAGGCAAATTGACTTCTTCTATGGTTACATACACATACAAGTGAATTTCACTGATAAATACCACGTCATTTACATAAAAGGGAGGAATCAATTCATTGTATACTAAAAAATCCATCAAGTAATGTCTTAATCACAAAAAATGGTTTCAAACATACAGATCTGTTGACCCTTGCAATATCAGTTCCTAGCTACAACAACAAAATTTCTGCCGGAAAATGACAGTGCATCACCATAAAGTGAAACAAGGAGTTATCTAAGTCATTAAATTCTAATGCAGTTTAAAGACTGAGAAAGCATATAGAAATGAACCCTGGAAACAATTCAAAATGCTGCTTGGATTTTCTTTTGGGGAAAAAAGATCAGTGGAATAGATCTTCAAGGCATTGAAGAATATAAGAAGCAATATACACAATCATCCTTTGACATGGCGAGCCAAAAAAATGGAAGTAAAATCCTTTGACTTACCTAGTGAAATAATAGTGCATGAATCTAAGGTACCGATAGCGCCAAATAGCATGATGGTCATAAAGTTTCTAAAGAATTGCTTCTTTTTCACCTGAAACCTGAAAAGGATGATTAGCACCAATAAATAACTTATTAAAACTCCATATCATAAGCCTATAAGAAATCATTTATTCACTCAACAGAGATTAGAAAATAGAAAGGAGATAAATCCCATAGAAAATAGTCAGAACACTTTCAACCCTAGAAGATATAAGCAACCTTCCTGTAAAGTTCAAAGATGAGACAGTAAATTAAATTATACAACTTGTCTGTCAACTCTATATTTTGTAAAGTATAACAGATTAATATACATGGACATTTTGCTGACTATCAAATTATTCAAATCTTTGATGATCAGTCTTATGTCCATCTATATAGTTTATCCCTCACAGTTTTATAAAGCCCATGTCAGAATTCTTTCGAAGCCTGTTTACTGTTCGAGGAACTCTTTACAATTATGGAAAAATCCAACCCGATCTCAGTCAGTGGAGTTACTTGTATCTGAAGACAAATTCGAAAAACAAACATGTAGCAACAAATGATGCCTAAAAGTTACCACGTAAAAAGAATGATCCCTAAATGCTTTTGTGTAAGATGATCTGAGAAAAGTTCTTCACCACTCCAATTGGAATTAACTTAGCCCGCATTGAATATGATTGGTGGCAGAAGATATATGAAGAAGAGATCTTCACTAAACACTAAGAGATGGGAGCTTTTCATCCCCGTGGTTAGTAAAATAACGATACCGGTACATAATCCCTGCAAAAAAAATTTGAAAGTAATTACTAACAACCTACTTGAATTAAACCAAAAGCCTTTAGCCTCTGGCACAAGACCAAAAGAAATGTTTCCACATGTACAAGTAACACCAACATGCAAGGTGCAAGCTGGAAGCTCAATTTTTCAAGATACGACCTTAAACTCGAATATGTGCAGGCAAAGAATATAATTGGGCTTCAACAAGTCCACTAGTACCACATCCAAGCTCAACTCTGCAGGAAGAAACAGAGCAAGAGATGGAGGACTCACGATCATCAGAGTAGTAATGGACTCATTCATCCACTGGTTCTCTTCCAAGAGATGACCGATCACGATGCAAGCAAGGAGGAGCGCCACGAACAGGTTCAAGGACACCACGGACGTATGATCCGTGGTGGACAGAGTCTGCAGCAAAATAGAATGGACAAAATAACTAACCAGAGAATTTTTAGAAATCTTTAGAAAACAGAATTATAAACCTAGGGTGAACCTTCCAAAGATGTTGCAACCCCCATGAAGTTCTTAAATACTAACCTATGCAAGTCCTCGCTAGCCTAGATAGGAAAAATGCAAACATTTACTGCCAGGCCAACACCAGCACCTAGTGCAATGAGGAAGAAGCAGGCAACAGCTGTATGGATAAATTCCCTTGTCCAATATCCGGACACCATTACAGGAGAATATGTCAGCAAGAAAACTTTAAACCCGTATTCATAAGGCTTCATTGTCGGGTACAGTTTTGCATAAGTTGCAATAGATCCTATCAATAACAACAATTAAACAGACGTTAAAATTCTAGTTGTAACGACAGAAAAAGAACAATGTAGAACTTCTCAGAAGAGCCCAACACTGGAGAACACCAACCATGCCCATGGAAAACCTTCATCCTATTGGACATAGCGATGAAGACAAGGGAAGAAAAGAAAGCCCCAAACGCACCTTGAATGATGGAGTTCGACCAGTCGACAATCTCCCCTTGGGGCTTGAGTCGCGAGAGAAATGCGTAGTCACCGAGCCCAATCACTGATCGACTTTCAGTGTGCAGTGGTAGGACATGTGCCTGAATGTGCTTCGTTGGCAACAACGGGGGTATGGCTGCTTGACAAATGACGGAGCAGCAATGAGCGCGGAAAGCGAGTGAGCGTCGAAGCAGGGGCGGATGCTTTGTCGACGACAGAGGGGAATGGCCACTCCACGAACGCCAGAGCAGCAACGAGCGCGGTAAGAGAAGAGAGTAAGTACCAGAGTAGGGGCACTTCCTTCGTTGGCTCAGGCGAGGAACGGCCACTTCACGAACGCTGGAATGAACATTGGAGTAGCAACGAGCATGAAGAGAGAAGCGAGCGAGCGCTAGCGCAGGGGCGGCCGTACTGTGGTTTGTCGGCGATGGTAGGGTTACAGTCGCTTGACGCATGGCGGAGCAATAACGAGCGCGGAGAGAATTTGGGATTCAAAATTTTGAACCCTTCGTAAGGAGAAAGAAATAGGGTTTGCAGCTGTTGGAGAGGAATGAAAATCGTCTACTTCTCTTTCTTTCTTCCATGCCGCGATAAATGCATTGTAGAGGAGGCGTGCAGGCTAAGGAGAGAAACCGTGTGCAGGCTAGGAGAGGAGAAAGAAGGCTAGGGATCGGAGGGAAGGAGGAGAGAGGGGAAGAAGGCAGGAGAATTAAGTGGGCTCACGCTTCCACGTGGCGTCGCATGAGTGGTCGGGAACCACACTGACATGGCGCTCCCGGACCATCTAATATTTTCTCGAAGATGCGGGTCTTGAAGGAACTTGATGATGTGGAGGCACGTGGGAGTAATGTGCTTGAGGTGATTGACCAGGTGGTGGCATCAGGGAGGCGGCAGAGAGATCGTGGGGAGGTTCTGAGGGAAGCAGCGGTCCGACTAGAGAAGGCCACTGAGGCGCTTTTGGAGGGGTTGTATCAATTGAGGGATGAGATGATGAAGCTGCTCTTGACAGTGAGGAGGATAAGGAAGGAGATGGTAGACGACTTTAGAGCGAGCTCGTGACATCCGGAAATTTTGTATATGTAATTATATAACATTTAGGATTTTCCATTATGATAATGATACTTAGATTATGAAGCTAAATATTATTTGCCTTAGTATTCGGATGAATATGTAGAAGTTTTAGTCGAATCATAAATTTCGTGGGATGTAGTGGATAATTTTTCCTTAAACATAATTGTCCTGAGTCGAATTGGTAGACATACGTTAATAGTAGAACAGGTTAAATTAATTTATCCTCGACGTAGTTGTTAATGGTAATAGTATTTGTTTAAAATCTAGCTATCTAGTATTAATAGTTTGTAAATTGCACTAATGGCGCCAAGGATAGATAAATTATGTTTATTCCCCTAATAATCCACTTTCCACTCTCATTAAGCCACCCATATGCCACTTGTATCTGTATTATGTCTTGCATGGCCATGTGTTCCTACAAAACAAGATTTTATAGCTAATTTTAACACTTAAGGGTGTGTTTGGTTGTTTGGATTTCTTAACAGGAATCTAGGGATTTCTTCATATCATATCCACCATTTGATGAACTACAGATTTAAAATCAAATATCCTTATATCTTATCCTATTACTATTCAGTGAACTATGGATTTAAAGTCGGATATTTTTTTAAAAACATATCATTAGGTAAAGTACAAGTTTGCAGGTTAGATATTTGCAAAATCATCCAAAACAATATATTTTTTTTCAAATTAATTGATTCTCGTCGAATTTCATGATTACCCATTGTAATAATCTTTTCCGTTCCTTTGGAATAATCTTTTGGTTACCCACTTCAACATCAAATGTTTTTAGAATAACCTCAATTTCATTATGTTTACTTTGAAATGGGAATTCTTTTCTCTCTTACAACCTTTTCAATTATTTCCATTTTGTTACAAAAGGGAACACGTCAGAAAACAAGATTAAAAATTTATTCAAGCTTCATCGTTATTATGTTGGATTCTGTATGTGTCGTTAATGCATAATTTCCATATTAAAAAGTATCGTTTTCCGAAAACGGAAAAAAGTTACACACAACACGATAATCTGCAATAATCAAATTCAGAACCCTCCTCCACTAGAACGAGAGATACTGCTGTGCCCTTTGTTGTCTCTTGAGGGAATATTTTATGGGTCATACATTGGGAGGAACCTAAAAATGAGACCAACCCCTCTTTTCTACTTATATATTAGATAATAACATGGTAATAAACTTCTTGTTAACAAGAGCGAGTCAAGTAAAGGAACTAAAAGAAATCAAACCGTCGGACAAAATGATAAAAGAGTAATCTGCAAACACATTAAGTGGCAATCCACTTAAAAAATCATACGATTCCAATAAATGGTATAAAGAACATTGTTTGATGTTGTTAATTGTCATAAAACAACAAGGAGACTACACAAGAAACCTATTACTTAAAGATAAAATTATGTACTACTTTCCCCTTACAACTAGCACAAATTTACCATGATCCATCACTCCAAATCACCACTTATTCTCTTCTCTCATCTCTTGGAGAAGTAATTCCACAATCGTCTCCTTGAAATCCCAAAAAAAAGATGAATAATTTTATCCTATCCATAGTGCTTGGAGACATTTGAAGAAGCTCCTCATTGATTTTTTGCTTGTCATTGTTCGAATCCTTAGCATGTCCGATGCGGTTAGTGATTATCTCCATTCTCTCGTTAGCTTTTTCCAAGAATGAGCCAAAAGTTCCTGCTATCTCAACTAAGCCGATAGCTCATTTGTCACTTGCTTTAGCCCTTTTTCTTCTTCAAGAATCAGAGACCTTTTGTGTTTGAGAAGATGATAGTGATGGTAAGTTTTGACTTACTCCATTGGTTGCCACATTATCATGATTTTCACCTTCTTCATGATCTACAACTGCATGAGCTTCTGAAGGGCCTTCATTGAGATTTCCCTTGGCACAATCTTTTCCAAATATAGTTGCTAGTCGATCATATTGATGGAAGGACTTCCCTCTAAAAGAAGCAGCTCCTAGATAGGTCTACAAAGAAAAATATATATATTTATTTTTTTTATTTTTTTTTTGTAAAAAATGAATCAATTAATAAAGAAGAAAAATGAGAAGAAGTGATGCAAATCTTGCAATATTTTTGCCAACTATCCTCAGAACGAATATCAACACAATGCTTTTCATGGTCTCACCCAAAGCCACTTTGATCTCTCAAGTCATATATCTGATTATACAATTTTTTCAAGTTTTTCATTTTCAACTTGATGTGAGTATTACCCTTAATGCTAGAATCGAGTAACTTTTTTTTCAAACCAGTTCTTTAACATAATCATATAACCACTCTTAAAGTTGTTATGGGCTTTCATTCCTCGTGCAACTAATTCTTCAAGATCATCTAGAAGTGTATTTTCTTCATCTATTGTCCATACATGTCAGTCTCTCTTTGTGTCCCTTCCTTGAGTTTGATTGAAATTAATACCTTCCATTCCTAAACATCTCATTGCAATTTCAAAAAATTTAATGATGGAGGATAGCATGGTAGAGAAATATGTGGGAGATTTTTGTATAATTTCAGTAAGTTTTGCAATATTGAAAGCTTTTTCTTTTTTAATGTCATCAATTTATTACAGTTTTTGTCCGCCATTAATCTATAACATTTTATAACGGTTCACTAATGCTTTTGTAATAGTTTTGACTTTTATCAATTTGCAACATATTTGTAACATTGCTCAATTAAATACAAGAATTGAAGATGGAAAAGGTTGTATCTTTCTTTTACCCACAAATTGTTACTCCGAATATAATTAGAAATGAATAAATAAAAGATTTGTTATATCTTGGGAGGATAGTTGCTAGAGCTTATTGCACTGAGTTTCATACCTCGAAGAGCAAAATTATCATTAAGAGCGGCGTTTGCATGCCTCTCATGATCAATCTTACAATTTCACAAAAGTTCTAGGGCTCAATTGAATCAAAGCAAAAACGAACACCAACATTAACCATCGATAAAGGTTTATTCATTATTGGCTTCTTTTCTCCTCCTCCTTTCTTTTACTGCCAATCCTCTTCTCCAGTTTCCTTATTTCATGGAATAGTTAAATTAAAAGTCTTAAAACTTATCGGGAAAGTACATTCAAGTCTTAAAACTTGTTAAATTAGTATAATCAAATCTTAAATCTCAAACCTGAACTATATGAAGATAATTAAGTAAATGGAAGTATTCTTTTTTTCTCAATGGAAAAGCGTGTCTTTGGAGTAGAGTTAATTGGAATTAAAACTATATGGATCATTTAGATGGACTAATTATTTATCCAATCGGAACATTAAAAACAAGGATATAAAAGATACTCCTGATATGAAAGAATTTAAAGTTAGCATGGGGTTGCTCTAGAGAAAATGTGAATAACGTAACTAATAACTGGAAAAAAAATGTAACGATGAGAGTGGATTTTGTCGCACAATTAAATCGATAATTGTGGTGAATGGAGGATTTCATTGGTTTTTTAGTTATCCATACAACCATTTTTTTTTTTTTGGTCTGTCCTACTCTATTCCTATTCTACACTCGCTCTCAGACTTTTACCCTGCCTCTTGCAGGGCGTGGGAGTCGAAACCCACTCTTGAAACTTACGCGTCCCCACCCCATCCCCCTGAGAAGGTGGGGATTTGAACCCCTCACCTCCCCCTTTCCATACAACCATATAGCTGCAAACAAATTAAACATTAAGGGTTCGATGGTAAGAGAATATCTTGCTTCCACAATATGGTTGCCTAATAAATCCGTGCAAATGAATCCGCCGCACTGAATGCGCAGATCGAAATGCCAATTAAGATGCTATAGATAATTTTGTAATTTAGACGTCATCAATTGACCTCAGAAAAGTTTATATTTTAGTTTGATATTTACTCTTTTACATTTGATAAATTGACAAATTTTAAGTAGAAACCGAGGCATGATGTGTGGGCCCAAGTGGTAATCACTAATTAGGCACTACCTATCATTCCCAAGTCTATTAATTACGTTCATCTATAATCTATATAAATAAGTTTCATTTTTAATAAAGATACTAGCATTTTTTTCTCACATTCTATTGGCAATAAATAATCTCTCATTCATGGCTATGCGTGGATATTTCTATTAGGGCAAAAATATTAGCTTAAAAATTAAAGGAAAGTGTATTAGAGAAAGCTTGCGTTATTTTTAAAAGGCTTGCGAGACCGAGTGTCACAAGCACAAAAGGGCCATAAAAAGTATAAGGAGAATCCTTCCTGCTTAGCTCCGCTTCTAATTACCTCCTAGAAGGCCTGCGACACTGAGTAACCCGTGGATATTTATCATTAGAGCAAAATAATCTTATTAGAATAAAAGGAAAGTGTATTGGGAGTTCAGTTTCTACGAAAAGGAATGTAAAACAGCATACAACAATTATGAAAGGGCCAGAAATAGTACAAGGAGAAATCTTCCTACTTGACCCATCTTTTAATTACCTCCCAAATGGTTATTAGCCAATGAGATTTATTACTTAATATAACCGAAACATCTCAATATAAAGTAAAACTTTCCATGAAACAGTTTATAATCAAATACTCACGCTTGTCGCTATAAATACTAAAGACATCGATATGTTAAACATGTTGCTAGTATCTATTTGCCTAAATCATTTGTCAATAAATTTGCTCTCATTTGCACCACTAGCGGCCGCGCAAAGCAGAAGGAGATAATTGTTCCAAAAATATAATGAAAGATGGTAGCGCCATATTCAACAACCACATACAACCACATTCATCTATGTATAACTCATTTGGATCATTTGAATTATAATTTTTTTTTTTGTTATATGTGACAACCCGCTAATGCTGATTTGTTTTTACTGCTGCAAATCAAATAAAAAGAAAGATTAGTTAGGAAATAAAAGGTAAGTATGACTTGGACCGCATCCAATGATACGAGGAGATCAAAAACATGAATAGAGACACTTTATTTGGCCATGTCTTTTAACTACTTTCCAAGAAATCTCTTACAAATTTATAATTCTATGGATTTTTTCTACATTCCAAGAAATCTCTTATTGATTAATGATTTCATGTGACGATCCGAATGATAATTACCTACTATTATTATTGACTAAACTTGTAACATCCTCGATTCCGACCCCGTGAAGATTGGCCATAAGATCCTAAAAGGATCGATCATGGGCCATTGTCTATGGATTGATCGGTTTGATTGGTAAGGAATCATGGATCGATCATGGTCCAACCGATTGACCGACCGATCGGTCACAAATTGGTCGAGGTGTCGGCCATGAATTTTTTATTGACCATACCGATGGGATAGGATCACCAGCTCATAAGATGACTTTTTGATCATGAGAAATGGTCATGGGATGATTTTGGATCGGCGGATAGTCATGGGTCAATCCGACTAGTCATAGTTTCCGGCCGCGGGTGATTTCGCCCGGTTATATATCGACACACGAACGATCCAAATTGTTCAAATGTGATCATCTTCCAATAAAAAAATGCATCATTCCCTATTTAATTATTAGTGATCGGAACGGAATCTTGAATTGGTGATGTCCGATCGTGGATCGGTAACGCACCAATTATGAACCCTACCAATGGATTGGGTGCCAACCAGAATGAGCCCAAAGATAGATCTGGCTATTCCATCACTAATTTTAAGGTTCATGAGTGTCTTGGATTAGTGCTAGGTCATGGGTAGCCTTACGATTGGTCTTAAACCGATCAAAGGACAACCGACCCTATTGGTTGACCGACCATCCAAAGGAATGGTTTGGGCGAATATGGGACATAATGACCGAATCAATGGTATACGTGATTCGGTTTTTCAAGATGTACCTAATGATCCCTTCTCCGGCCTCGGAACCAACTTGGATGATAGAATTTTCTAGATCGCCTTATTAATGAAGAAAAAGACAAAAGTAAAGAAATTTCTAGAACCCCCTCGTTAAATGAAGGGGTGAGTTGTCATTTGAATATTTAAAAGTCATGAGGGCGGCCAAAATATCTTTGGATATTCTAGAAAAATGCAGCATATATATGGACCAATTAGAGAGCGATACACAAGCCCTCATTAATGACCAAAGGTTCTAGAATTGTCGAGTTGGCAATTATGGCACCATTATTGTCAAACTTCATTAAATGCTCATTAAATGTGGGGTGTAGGTAGACCAATGGAAGAGTGAAAAGCGGGTCATCATTGATGACGCCTATGAAGCTTAGTTGCCATGTAAGATGTTCTAGCCTTCCAACTCATTATCTAGGCCACAATTATTGGACCCAAAGGCTTGCCAACTAAGGATTTTATGTGGGACACTTGGAAACATTGGAATGGACCGCTCAGCTTAGTAATGATGGCACCAAGGGCTATAAATAGGAGAAGCCCTCTTCATTTCTTCACCTTGCTCCCATTTCCTCATCCTTCTCCTTTCTTTCGGCCTTGCATCCTCAATCCATCAAGCTATATAAGTTGGTCCTTGAGATTTGCCAAGATAAGTAAGATCCTTATTCCTCTTAGGTGGTAGTCTCCATTGTCGAGTCTAATTAGGTTCTCGCTCGTCAACTATGTAGCACGGACACTCTCCGGAAGCCTTCGTGTCGTGTCTGACACTCCGACATGTGTCCGACACTCTGACACGTGTTCGACACGCGGTCAACGAGTGTCGAAAAATCCGACACGTGGTCAACTCTCTCCGACACGCTCCAACACGCGAGTCCAGAATTCCGACACGCGATTCCGACACGCACGGGGTCAATTTTAAAAATTTATAATACTTGAGGGGTCAAAATATAAATATATACAAAAGAAGTAATAAAAGAAGTAATAAAATTGCTATAAATATACACGCACGGGGCCAATTTTTATTTTTTTCAGTTTTGTTTTTTTAGAATTGTTTTAATTTTTTTAAAAGTCTTTTACTATGAAAGAAGTAATAAAAAAATGCTATATATGATAAATAAATAAATTAAAAATATCATTTCAGCATTTTTCTTTAAACAATGTTTTGTCCTATAAGTTTTATGTATTATTGTAACAAATTAAAATAATGAATGCTATTATTTAATATTTTTCGTGTAAATTAATTCTAGGCTATTTTTATTATTATTTATTTATGTATTAATATATAAAAATATATTTAATATATAACGTGTCGGAACGTGTCGAAATTCTCTATTTTTAAAAAATGACGTGTCGGCGTGTCGTGTCGTGTCGTGTCGCGTGTCGCATGTCCGTGTCGGTGCTACATAGCTCGTCAAGCCGTGGGTAGGATGTTGGATCTTTTGTATAGTTTTGCACATGTTTGTGCTTGAACGTGTGCTTGAGTTGTTCACACTCGGAATAAGGCTGGGGTTTGTTCGAATTGAGTTCATCGCAAGGCAAGGTCACCCCTAGCCATAAAGCCTTGGTTTTGACATAAATAGGATGTTAGGTCCAAGCCTCATTTGGTGTGTGAATTGCCTAAGGCCACAAGGTCCTAAGTCGACATTGAGGAGTCTTGATCTTATGTCTTGAATGGTACGGGGGTCGCCTAAATCCACGAGGTCTTGGTAAGGCACCAAGCATGGCGATTTCTATAGTCCAAATGGACACGAGGACTTTGTGCTTGGCATTAAATGAAACCACAAGCCAAGAGTCATTCTTGATACATATATATTCACATCGGGTTGGAGCTGAGGTTCGTTAGGCTTGGGATTGTCACTAAAGCGAGGTGTACCCAAGCCTCGAGGTCTTGGATCGGTATTGAGGCATACCATTTCTGAGCCTTGTCCGGAGCGAGGATTGGCGTTAAGTGATTGATTCAAGTTACGGACCAAAGATCATTCCCGACATGTTTGGTAGTGAGGTATAAGAAACTCATGACACACATGAATGAATGAGCACGCCTTTGGACCATGCATGTGTTGACTAAGAGAAAATATTAGAATCGGCTTGTATGATGCATTTGTGCATGCACTTAAAGAGGAAAAAGCGTTTGTCGTCACACAACGTTGGCGGTGATGCCTTGTTCATTGAATGGGATGCTTTGGTTGAGCCGTGATGCCCTAGTTGAGCCAAGATGCTTGGGTTTATAACCCGAAAGCCTCGGGAAGCTAGCCTCGAGAAGCCTCGGTTGAGCCGAGATGCCATGGTTAAGCTAAGAAGCCCAGCAGTAAGCTAGAAGCCCTAGTCAAGTCCGAACGATGCTAAATGAATTTGCATGAGTGCCAGTTATGCATAAGCATGATATGTTGATATATTTATTGATAAGCGAAAGGTAAGTATGTATTGAAGTATGTTGTGATGGACATCTACATGCAGTCGAAGGTGACAACAAATTTACTATTGATTTGCCATCGACACTGTTTGTGAGTGTTGTACTTGCTAAACTTTGATGATGAGGTGCTTTCCTAGTAGAGAATTAGGAATTTTACTTATTGAGTTTCCTCAAAACTCACCCCTCATCTTTTAGTCTTGTAGGCATGAAATTTTTATGTCAGTTTTGGGAAAAGCAGTCATGCTTAGAGGAGATAGGATTTCCCTTGGCCTATGTGACAAACTTATATTGTGATGCAAAAAGAAAAGAGGGCCCATGGAAAAAAGGGCATGTCAAAGTCTTATTATAATATAATCAGTGTATTCTGTGTGATGTATGTCCCGGTCTTTCAGCTGTTGTTTGTCCAGGGAGTTGTTTATTTATGTTTCCGCATGTACATGATAACGAGATAAGAAGAATCGGACGGCAACGAGCCTAGGACGACGCAGAAATAACCCGCAGCTTGACCTCCGAGTAAAGAGGGTATGACAAAACTTACTGGGAATGTTAATTTAAATAGCAAACACGTCGACAATGAGCTTTTCAAACATATTGCTAGTTTTTATATTCCTAGTATAGTCATCGAAAATTCACTCACATTTGCATTGCCAAGCGCTGCACAAAGTGGAAGGAAATAACTGTTTTCAAAGTATAAGGGAAGTGTTTGTAGCGCCACGTTCAAACACATTCGTCCTTATGTAAGTTCAAACTTTCATCTTCGGTACTTTACATATAATAACAAGCGAGAATTCAAATGTGGTAGAATTATCCGAAGGCCAGTGCGGTCCGGCTCAGTGCAAAATATGGAGAGTGCCCTGAAGGAACGGTCCTCATTGTTGCCAGAAAAAGGTATGCCTATAGCAAAATCGAGCCCATCCCTTCATTTCCACAAATGAAGAGTGTCAGTCAAAGCCAACTAGTCCCGATCCAAGTTGTTGGTCATGAAGTATCCGCAATCCGAAGAAAAGATATGTTGATTAAGGCGTCACTTTTGAGTTCAATTTCATTACAATGATGCTCTAACTGCATTAAAGCAGATCTCCTAATGAATAAGATGTAAACTTATGTGGAATGGTACGTCCAAATGTCTTACCGCGGATCACATGCGTAAGTCAATGTGTGGAATCCCACAGCATTGGACAACGAAGTTAGCTTCTCTCAAATGCGGGCTATGGCCGGGCAAAAGTGAGAATCCGAATGCTATGGAGCTTGGATGGACGTTTGCTGAGACCCATCCAAAGGCTACGGGAATGAGTTTAGAAGTGAAAGACGGGCTAAATGGTTCATTGAAAAGATGACAATCCATGAGGTTCATCGATTAAGAGCACGGCCGTCTCAAGTCCGTATCTCACTCAACGGCTACGGGAATGAGTTTAGAAGTGAAAGATGGGCTAAATGGTTCATTGAAAAGATGACAATCCATGAGGTTCATCGATTAAGAGCACAGCCGTCTCAAGTCCGTATCTCACTCAACGTTGGGTTTTCTTTTATGTTCGTTTAGTCATATTGGGGTCAACTAGATATCAATCGAGACTCGGACTAGAGATTTTAGTTTGGGATTTGATTACACTAATATTTCTGTCAATGCATTGTCTGTAATACTACGAACATGAGATGTTGTCATCTAGATTGTCATGCGATCTTAGTTAATGAAGAATATCTTTATGAGTTAAATCTGGACCACTTTCAATTTCTTGTCTAAAAGACGATTTTTTTTTCTTTTTTTATAAATAATTTCAACATTAAGGCTTAAAAAACACCAAAAGAGAACCTCACCATGGAGAAAGATCTAAAGACACCAAGCGAATTCTCACTGTTGTCTGCCACCCAGAAACCATGACAAAACCGGAAACTAACGGACAAGGGCTATTCAGTTACGAAGCCCGATCCGATTCAGTTGGACCGGACCCAACCGGGTCGGATCGTGACATGGCTATTTCTGAGCGACGTCGTATCAATCACCGTCTTCTTTTCTCTTCTCGTCTCGTTCCCGTTGCTCGCTTGAGCAAGACGAAGAAAGCTGAACATCCCCTACGACGCCTCTTCTTCTTCGCCGTCCGACGAGGCCAACCGTGTCAGAATCGCGGCCCAGGCGATGGAGCATGCTTTGACCGTATCGGAAAATGGAGAAAAGTAATGGAGGTCGGTGGGCGAAAGACATCTAGGACAGGTTCTCTTTCTCTTTCGGGTTTTTCCATGACCGCTGTCTGATCTCAGCAATGGGCTGTCTCTAGGTTGCGGGGACATTGCTTTTTGGTTCCCCTCCCAAAAGGGTTTTCTTTTGTTTTTCTTTTTGCATTTTTTCCTAAAATTTTCCTTTTCTATTTTCCTTTTCCCTCTCTCTTGCCAAATTTAAATGTATCTAAAATATCTTTCTAAAAAATGATTATTTGTATCACTCGAATAATTAATTAATAATTTTTTTTTCATCATGCATAACAACTGAAATAATTGTTGTTTTTTATTTTTATTTTTATTTTTATAAACGATACAAACGTAAATTTTTGGAAAATATTTTCAAATTCAATCATTTTTCATGAAATGAATGAAACTAATGCTAAATAATTATTAGCTCATAACTAGTGATCATGCAATCTTTATCGTATAAAGTTGTGATAATCTCAATCCATATTATTTTCTTTTTAGGTTTTTAATTTTGCAAGAGAGAAATTACTCCTAGCAAGTTTCTTCTAGAAGATAAGATATTCATGCATCATAATGCTCAAGCCCTAGAAGTTCTCCATGCCTTTTTATTTTGCTATTGCTTGAGAAACTTTACCTCTCAAGTTAAACACCTTCTAGGGCTCCATTAATTTTACATCAAATGAATAATTTGGCTCACATTAGGCGCTGAATAGAATATGAACACCGTGGAGGCCGGATGGATGGTAAGAACTTAGAATGATGAAATCTGAAGATTTTAGAATGATTGTCATTCTAAATGTGTGTAGATCATTTGGGAAATGCAACATTTCAAAATATATCCGGACATGTTTCGACTAGAGGTCATTGCATCTCCCCAAAGCAATCCAAATACAACATCAAAGGACAGTTGCATTTGTCGAAGGGGCTTTTGAGGGCTCAAAGGGTTTTGCAAATGCTGAACCAAACGCACTTGTAGAAGATAAGTAATTTGTGTTTTTATCATAGGTCCATACACCTAGCAAGCAGGCAAAGATTTTCTCATTTTGGACCATGAGTTCTTAGCTTTGTTGAGCACTTACAATTCACCAAACTTTCACAAACATATAAAACATTGGCATGTTTTTCTTGGGTGGACTTTGGAGAGATGGCTGTCTTACTTCCTGCTACAATATCGACTGCGATGGAATCTAACTGGAAAGTAGCAGATTTGTTCCAGGCTCTCTGCTTATACCAGTCTCCGCCTATGGTGGACAGCTATAAGACATAACTATAGCCATAACGAAGGTAATGGAAAAATCTTTTAGGTAAATATTCATGGGATACAATCCGAGTTTTCTGTCTTTTAACAAAAATATTTCAGGATCAAGTTACAGGAGATTGGTTGCTGCGCATTAAGGACGTGAATGTAGGATTCTGGCCCAAAGATCTCTTCACTTCTCCAGGTGGCCCTGCCGATGCAATTCAATGGGGCAGAGAGATAGTCAACACAAAATCGGTTGGTCGCGGTACATCAGCACAAATGGGGAGCGGCCATTTCCCTTTAAAGGCTTTGGAAAGGTGTCCTTTTTCCGAAATCTTAAATTCCTCGACGGATTCATTGAGAGAGACCCGGAGAATCTATAGACATATGTAACAAGACCTGAATGCTATGACATACTTCTAAACGTGGACTGGCCAAGTGAAGTAGGAGTCAATTTCTATTATGGTTGCCCTGGATTCTCGGCTCAGTGTGCGGAATAGTGAACATTTCATGACGTGCTTTCCCTTTTCTTTTCGTACCCTAGTAAAAATGGCTTTGTCAAATGCTTAGCACTAGCGGTGAGGACGCCAATGCTTTTGAAAGTAGGTACTACTAGGTGGTTTGATGTACTGAATTTTGTTAAAGTCACACATGAACTGGTAATCATTCTGAAAAGAGAGATTTGGCCATAATCACACTTAGATTACAGCTCCTTCTTTTGCCTAAACACAAGTATTGTTCACTATGGACAATGTGTAGTCTATACTTAAAATATTACATTTACTACAGGCGATTAATTATTAGATGTAAAGGCTACCACTCGACTAAGTAGTAATTGACTTATGACGCGATATGATATGACTTGCTAACACATTATTTCTCAAAAAATAAAAAAATTCTGATATATTTGGACATGTTTATCAATCAAATTAATTTGATTCAAATCCACAAATAAATAATAAAAAAGAGTCTAGAATAAATTTACACTAAAAACATTAATATACTTTTTAAAAAATATTATTCATTGATTCAATTTAAAACATTCAACTATATTCCAATAATCCATAATTTGGAGAAAAAAATAAACAATCCACATTTCACTTTCAAATTTGACATGTAACAATAAGTAAAAAAGAAAAATATTGATCCACATTTCACCATCAAAAGATAGAATTTCCCTTCTCCTTTTCCTTTCTTTCTTTTTATATTTTTATATATATTTATATTTTGACTTATTTCTTGAAAAATTTTAAAATTAATCCATACATGTCAAAATTGCATGTCAGAATTCCAGATTTGCATGTTATTGATGTGTCAAGAGAGTTGACTACGTGTCGAACACGTGTCGAGGACACTGACATGGAGGCTCTAAAGAGTGGCCACGCTTCCTAGCTGGTTCTCTGCATAGTCATCATAGAATGACATGAATGGGGAGCGACCACTTTCCTGTAGAGGAATTCGGGAAAGCAGCTCACTTCCGGTCTTTGCAATTCTTGACGGCAGCCACACTTGGAGAGATGCGGCGGGCTTAACACCGTACATGACCAACCTATTGTGCTATGACATATATGCCGGCATGGACCCTACAAGCCCGGGACATACATCTTTCATAGGGTAGGTTCTTGGACTTTCGGCACAGTGGGTGAGGATGCTAAACTTTAGCTTTCGTGAACAAAGAATCCAGTCCTTGAATGAAAAGCAGATTATATGGTGTTGCGCCTCATTTATAAAAAATAGAGAATTTCCATATATTTAGACACGTTATATATTAAATATATTTTTATATAAATACATAAAAAAATAAATAATAAAAAGAGTCTAGAATTAATTTACACTAAAAATATTAATTCAACATTTGTTAATATTAGTCATTATTTTAATTTGACAAATTCAAATGCATTCCATTGTAATAATACATAAAATTTAGAGTGAAAAAAACATTGTTTAAAGGAAAAATGATGAAGAAGTATTTTTAAATTTATTTATTCATCATATGTGGCATTTTTTATTACTTTTTTCATAGTAAAAAACTTTTTAAAAAGCTAAAATAATTATAATAAAAAAAACTGAAAAAAAATAAGAAGAGAGGCACAATCATTGCTAGGCGTGCTGTTGCCCCTCGCTAGGCCTGAGCGAGGGCGCGGCATCACCCAAGTTTGGGCGAGCCTTGCTCAGGCCTCAGTCGAGGCATCGCCTAGATCTGGGCAAGCCTTGCCGGTCCTTGCCTAGCCAGCAATGGCCTCGCTTGGGGCAGTGAGGGTTGGTCCCCACCTTTGCCGCCTAGGGCTGACAAGGTTGCCAACCCCCTTCGAAGGTGGCAGCGGTAGTAGTGGCACTCGGCCACTAGCCCTACCTCTTATGTGTATATATATTTACCTTTTGACTTCTCAAGTATTTTTAAAATTGATCTCGTGCGTGTCGGAATTCCAAACTCACGTGTCAGAGTATGTCGAAAAGAGTTGGGCACGTGTTGGATTTTTCGACATTCGTTGATCACGTGTCGGAGCGTCGGATACGACACAAAGGTTCCTAGAAAGTGTTTTTGCTACCATAAAGTGTCGGTGCTATATAGATTCCCACTACTTTTAGCACTTTAATAAATGAAGTTGTTGATTCGATCCCATTTTTCAATGGAATTGTTTCATAATATTCTCGTTCCTATAATTTACGTAGGTAGATATAATTCCAATTGATTAAGTCTGCTATTGAAGTATGTCCCGTAGTTTCTCTTGAAGCTTCCCATGGTTAAAACTGCGATTGAGGTCTAGATGGCCACTCCAAAATGAGCAATTTTTCCACTCATGAAAGTTGACCTGTTTTTTTTCTGTTCATCTTCCCATCTTCGGAAGGGAAAGGATAAGTCTCCCATGCCTATCTCCATTCCATTACCAATTCTTGAACATTTATTTTCGCTTGCAGAGTCAGTTTTGCGATTTACATCCAGATTTGCTCAAAGAAGAAATATTCTTCATTGTGGTAATGGTAATCCACGCGGACTGTATTGATGATGATTAGGTCATCCAAGGGAATACGCGTTATGCATAACATAAATAAGAGCATTGCCTCGGCTCATTTTAAAAAGTACTCGACTCTGTTCTTCAATGGCGATAGTGAGTTCACCAATGCATCTCTTCAAATTGTTTGTTTTGATCTTAATTGCCATTGCTACGGTAAGCGATGGGCGTTCTCTATCTGTTATACGGTTGACTCAGACGAGAAGTGGCTCAATGTGAGCAGGAATGACGCATTACCGGATGCAAATCACGAGGTATGTGAAAATACATCGCTTTAAGACTTACTGTGTCTTTGATTTTGAGTTTTTTTTCCTGGTTTATGCATTGATCCTGAAGTTTCACCTTTTTATGACTTTGCTATGTACTTGTCAGTATGTTGCAGTGTTGGGAATTTCTGATTCCCATAAAACCGGGTTCGACACTAAATCGAACCCCTAAACTAATGCGGAAGACGAGCTCGAGAAAATTACATGTATCACCGATCAAAGGCACACCACGAGTTCGAGTGTACCTTGTTTCCACAGACTAAACACCGACGCCGATATGAGAAAGAGAATTTAGCCCTGTTCGATCCGATGACACCAATTTGCCTTGAAGGGAAGATGAAGTTGTTTTCTTGCCTTTGTTCTTCTTTTGGGAGGAGAGGGAGAGAAGGAACGTACGTACTGTTGAAAGGGTACGTTCCTCCCTCTCTTTTCTCCCTTAAATACGTCCTCTCCAAAGGACGTGTCCCTTCGGTAAAAAACCCTCCCCCAAAAGTTACAACCATTCAACGTGTCCCTCCATCCATGGGCCTTAAATTTGTGGGCCAGGCTTTTAGGCCCAACATGGGTGGACGGGCCAACTTAGGCCCATCATATCAATTAAATAAAACCATCATCTCCCACTCGCACATGGTGGGCCGAACATGATCCTCTTTAGCTCTCTACAACATTCATACTAGTGAATAGTCCGTGCGACCAGCATACTTTGAGAGCTCGTTATTATACATCTGTTAGGAATATATAGCAGCTCATAATGGGCATCACATTCCAAGTAAACTTAGTATGCAGTACCCTAGATCGATTGATCACATTTATCTCTTTTATATCTCTTTTAATCTCTTATAATGGGCATCACATTCCAAGTAAATTTTGTGGGCTAATCTTATATCTGTCTGACATACTTTCTCAACTTAAAGTAATGCACTGAGCATTAAGATGCATAAAGATCAAACAAAGATTCATAGGCATTAATGATGAAAACACATATTCATTAAATGTGAACAACTCAGGGAAATTACAATATGCAGTACATCAGACTCTATGCAATCCTAGAGATTTTACTTGACCACAAAACATATCTCTAGGTATTGGCTTTGTCATAGGATCTGCTACCATTCTATGCGTAGATATGTACTGTAACTTCACATTCTTTCGTGCAACCATATCTTTGACAAAATTATACTCGGTATCTATATGTTTGGTCTTGCCATGATATTTTGGATCTTTAGTGTATGCTATAGCTGCTTGACTATCACAATTAACTAATAATGGATTTGCAGCTTTCTCAATAACACCTAAATGAGCCAAAAATCTCTTAAGCCAAACTCCTTCTTATATTACTGCTGATAATGCCACGAATTTAGATTCCATTGTGGACAAGGTTATACACGTTTGTTTTTTACTGCTCCAACACATGGTGCCATTATTCAATAAGAAAAACAAACCTAGAGGTAGATTTCCTTTCATTTAAATCTCCTCCCCAATTAGTATCAGAATAACCTTCGAGTCGCAGATCATTTCCTTGATAACTCAGCGTATAATCAACAGTTCCCTTTAGATACCTCAGTATTTTTTTTAACGGCTTTCCAATGTGCTTGACCTGGATTGGATTGGTATCTACTCACCATTCCAACTGCAAAACATATATCAGGTCTTGTGCACATCATAGCGTACATCAAGCTCCCAACAACACTAGCATAAGGAACATGTTTCATTTGTTCCTTCTCTTGTGGAGTCCTTGGACACAGTCTATGGCTCAATCCTTCACCTTTTGCAATAGGAGTATCTATGGGTTTACAATCTTGCATACGAAATCGTTCAAGAACCTTATTTATATATGTTTCTTGCGAAAGAGATAACGATCTCTTCGAACGATCTCTTGAAATCTTAATTCCAAGAATGTATGAAGCCTCACCCATATCCTTCATCTCAAAGTTGGAAGACAACCAACTCTTGACAGTATTAACAAACTCCATATTGCTTTCGGCAATTATTATATCATCAACATACAATGATATGATCACAAATTGATCTTTGGATCTTTTGATATATACACAATGATCCTCATCTATCATTGTAAAATCATATGCCATTATGGCATTATGAAAACGTATATACCACTATCTTGACGATTGCTTAAGACTATATATCGATTTCAAAAGTCGACATACCTTTTCTTCTTAGCCTTTTGTAATGAAACCAACAGGTTGTTCCATATATATTTTCTCATCCAATTTTCCATTGAGAAAAGCAGTCTTTACATCCATTTGATGTAATTCAAAATCCATACTTGCCACTATTGCCAGAATAATGCGAATCGAGGTAAATCTTACAACAGGAGAAAATTATTCCTCATAATCAATTCCTTCCTGTTGATTATACCCCTTCGCCACAAGGCGAGCCTTATGCCTTCCTATCGAGCCATCAGCTTCACGCTTTATTTTGAGAACCCATTTGTTCCCAATAGCTTTGCGTCCTTTTGGAAGATCAACCAGTTCCCAAACATGGTTTGACTTCATTGACTCTATTTCTTCTCTCATTGCATGCATCCATTTTTCCTTACTAGGGCAACTTAGAGCCTCATTTATATTTCTTGGCTCATCCTCATCTTGTGGGGCAATCATAAAAGTTTCCTCTTTAATGTCAAAAAACGTCGACGGGGAATACTTTGACGACTTGTTCGCCGTATGGGAGATTGTACACTTTGCACATCATTCCCCATTATGCTCCCACTGGAATTAGATAATGATGATGTCGTCTCATCATATGGTTGTAATTGAGAATGAGTTGAATTCAATTCATCATTTCTCATATTACTCCCACTTGGACGAACTCCACTAATATCGTTATCTTGATCCAAGGTTTCAAATAGGGAGTAATCTTACCCTATTTCGCCATTCTTAGGAATTTCATCCTATAAGAATGTGATATCCCGTGATTCAAATTCAGTTATACTCCCACTTTCCTGCTCACCTATGAACACATACCCTTTCGAGTGTTCGGATTATCTTATGAAAATACTCTTCTTTCCTCTGGGACCCAATTTCCCAAACTTGTGAGAGGACTCATGTGTATAAGCAGCACAACCCCATGGCTTAAGAAAACTTAAGTCCGGTTTTCTACCTGTCCATAACTCATATGGAGTGGAAGTAACTGATTTGGAAGGCACCCGGTTAAGTATATAGGCAGCAGTTAACAACGCATCACTCCAAAAAGTGATAGGTAAGTTAGCATGTGCCATCATGGACCTAACCATTTCCAGTAGGGTTCTGTTTCTTCTTTCCGCAACACCATTTTGTTGAGGAGTATATGAAATAGACAACTGTCTTTCTATTCCTTTTTCATCACATAATTTTCTGAACTCATCAAATAAAAATTCTCGACCTCGATCAGATCTTAATACTTTTATTTTCTTGTCTAATTGATTTTCTACCAAGTTCATTGTCGCGACCTAATTTTTTTCGAAGGTGAATCACCTAAAACTAGGTTAATGGATTACTAAGTCCGAAGACTTGGCGCGGACTCTCCCAAGCCCTACCAATCGCGACTTGATACTAAGAAAAAGACCCATTAAAACATAACATACAATTATATTTCAAATTGGGGCCGCCACTAACCAATTAGGGTTGATTAGAAACCCAGGTAAAATATGGGAGAATACTTTAGCTTTTACGAACCAGAGATTTAATGGATTCGGGGACATGGTTACGCTAGATTAATCTAACACCCTTTCGGTACCTTAAAAAAAACTTTTTTTTTTTTGCAGGCAGTCTTGATTAATTTTAACCTAAGATCCTAACATGCAAATGGTGGTCATGCGGGTGCACAATCAATTAAATAACATTCAATAAATCAAAATGCTAAGAAATTATAAACCACAACTTTATTAAGGTCCACTCTCTAAGGAAACATTTTTAAAAAATGCTAATAAAAAATGCATGCCCTAAACATGATTTCTAAATGACATGACATCTAACTTATTATTATGCAATCTTAATCTAAAATTAATATGCATGAATTTTACTTTAATGATATGTAAAATGCAATTTATATGGCATAATTTGAACTATATGTATGCAATCTAATTTATATATGCATGTGTTTCAAGATATGGGATGAATGACATATTAATTTAATATGCATATTCTTTTTGTGATTTTTTTTAATGACTCTTTTTAATGTAAGCAACCTACACTAAATAAAGATGATATGAAATGGGATTAATTATAAACTCACCTATTAATTAACTAAGTAAATGGTTTTTTGTTTTTTTAAATAAAAAATTAATTATATGCAATTAAAAATTACACGATGGGATTACTAAAACATGATAATATGATGCAATCCTAATTTATTAATATGCAAACTCTAATTAAATGTGCCTACTATGCAAACTAGCTAAAATGCACCTAGTATTCTTTATTGAAATTAAACAAACTAATTAAGCTATTCAAAATGGAATAATTTCCTAATTCAATTTCAGGATTAATTTGATTTAAACCCCATTTGTCTTAGAAACCATTGTTCTTTTAAACCTTTTTTATTATCTTTTTATATAATGAAAACATGCAAACAACTAAGGATGAAATCCTAAAAATAATCCTAAAGGTTAATTTATTAAACCTACGTGTCTAAATTAATAAACCTATATGACCTATATGCTCATGCAAATTTTTAACTTTTCACTATTTCCTTTTTTAATTTTCATTTTTTTAACAAGCAATTATTTTTACCTAAAAACTAAGATAAGAATTAAAATAATTGAAAAGATAATCCGTTGTCTCACGGATTAAGTTAACAATTATTTTAACTCTACAAATCACAATGAGGGAATCAAAATAATTACAAATTTGGTCCGAAGTCTTACGGACCAAATTAAATAATTATTGTGATTTAACAATTGAAATTCTACCAAAACAAACTCAAAATTAGTATAATTAAAAAAGTGACCCGATGTCTCTCGGATCAAATTAATAATTATAGTAATTTGAGGTAAAATCTACGGATAATGCATATATTAACACCCAATACTTAAATAACTACACTAAATATGCTATCAAATGAAATAAACATAAAAATAACATAAAATATAAACAAACAACCTAAACTACAAAGTAATGAAAAATAAAAATAAAGAAGTAAAACTACCTAAGGTAAACCAACGGAACAAGAGGGCAACCGAGCGAAAGATGGCCGGCGACCGGAGCTCCGGTGAGGGCTAGACGGCGGCACGGCGGGCGCGGGCCTGGTATCGCGGAGGTGCTTGAGGCACGGACGTCGGCAGTAATCAGGTCGGCGTTTGTGGTGTGCGTCGCTCGGGTGGAGTAGGAGTAGTGGCACGGCTTCACGGAGATCGGCTACCGCGCAGAGAGACGGCGTTGGGGTTGTCGCGGTCTTCTGGCGTCGTGGTGCGAGCACGCGGACCAACAACAACGCGGGGGAGATGGGCTCGCGGACTGGTGGTGGGCAGCTTGGGCTCGACTCGCACGGTGAGGCGGATCTGGGTTTGAGGCGTCGCGGTGGTCGCGGCTGGCTTCGAGGCGGCGAGCGGCGCGGGTCAGCAGAACGTCAGAGGTGGAGCGGCGAGGCGTCCGGTGTTGATGCAGGCACGGCGAGGAGCCCAGCAAGAGGGCGGTGTCTGAATTTCGGTGTTGGCGCGGTGGAGCAGAGGATCTTGGACCGGCGAGTCGCGGGTCCGTGCGGTGAGATCCGACGCGGCAAGGGCTGGCGAGAGCGGTTCCGGCGTCGCCTAGTGCGGTGGCAAGAGCGGTGGTTGCTCGTGAGTCGTCGGCGAAATCTGGAACTCGACGGTGCAAGGATCAGCCGCGCAGCGAAGGAACGCCCGGAGAAGATGAACAGCAGCCCCCCTTTTCTTTTCCTTTTTTTCTTTTTTTTTCTTCTCTGCTTCCTCACATCACTTCCCCTTTTGCAGCACCTTTTTGCTTTGACTTTTTTTTTTTTCTCTCACCTGACACTCTCTCACATGTCTCTCTCACTCTCTGTAGAAGCAAAAGCTTCTAACTCTTCTGCCTTTTAAATTCTAACGAAGGAAGGAAAAAAAACCTTTTACTTTCTCCACACTCGTATTCCTTTTGGATGAAAAGAGAACCCCCTCGTTTTTTCTGAAACCTCGCTTCCTTTAAATAGAGAGAAGACTCCAAGTTGTTCGAGATTTAGAGATATTCACTCAACTTCTTCAACAACAAATTGGCTCCAAAATCACACGTCCGTTTAATTTTTGAATTCAATTTCTTTTAAAAATTTCCCTCTAAACCAAGATTATCCTTTATTTCTAAAACTAATTTTAAATTAGATGTCAACAAGTGGAAAATAAAAAGAAAAATAAAAAAACTGATTTTTTTTTTGAATTTTGAAATGGAAATATATTTTCAACAATAAAGATTTTTGAAACAAAATTTAATTTATTATTCTAAAAATATTAGGTGTCAACATTCATAAACCTTTTGAAACAACTTAATGCTTCAGATTTATGAGAAATCTAATAGACATATCCGAATCGAGTATAATCAACTATAAATGTGATGAAATAAACAGCCCCATGCCTTCCTCTCACATTCATTGGACCACAAATGTCAGAATGGATTAAATGCAGAGGAAATTCAGCTCTTTTACCTTTTCCAAATGGTTTCCTTGTCCTTTTCCCTACCAGGCAATGCTCACATATTGGCAAATCGACTTTTTCAATGTTGCCCAACAAGCCCTCTTTAGCTAGTCTATTCATACGTTGTTGGCCAATATGACCAAGTCTAGCATGCCACTCATTCACATCATTATCATATAAATTAGGAGATGTGAGAAGGGAATAACAAACATTTGCATTAACATAGTCAATATTTAATACAATGAAACCATCCAGAAAATAACCACAACCATAGAAATTTGTATCCAAAAACAAATCCTCACCTCTATTATGGAAGTTCATATTAAAACCAAACTTAACCAACACCAAAACATACACTAAATTTCGACGAATCTCCGGAGCATCCAACACATCATGTAGAAATAAAGTGCGTCCACCATGCATGTTCAGTTGGCAGGTGCCAATTCCTTTAACTTCAGCTCTGGAGTTGTTTCCTACATAGATCCACTTAATTCTAGTTAGAACTCGTCGAAATTCTATGAAGGATTCTCTATCCTTCTCTACATGGTCTGTCGCTCCTGAATCTATAGTCCACAAAGGATTAGACTCAGTCAAGAATACAGAACTTGACACATATGCAAAGTTTCCAATAGTACAAAGGGTGTGTACCTTCCTTAGCTCGCGACAATTGCGGGCATAGTGACCCCTTTGGTCACAGTTGTAACATTTCACCCTTAAGATATTCTTCACATGAGGACGTTTTCCTCTCTTCACACGAGGACGTTTTCCTCTCTTTTGTTGGTTAATTCTTGGTTTCTTGCAAGAAGAACTTGATCCCTTGCTTTCCTACATATTGAACGAATCAAAGCGCTTGCGCTTAGAGCTTGATAATCCTATTGAGCTGAAAGCAACACAGCAAATATCTGTATCCCGCTCAAATGCCTTGTGGCGATCATCTACTAGCTCAAGGTGGCGCACAGCATTCTCAAGATCTTCCATAACATGGTCAAGAGCTTTTAGTGCTTCTTTGTTCAAATCAACAATTATGTTCTTAGTTGCTGAATCCGTTTATCTGAACATATCAGACATATATGCACGAAATATTAATGTCTATCACTTATACATCTATTTTGCACAAACCCATCATATTAATTAATAATTTTAAGTAAGGTTTCAGAATCAAAAGGTCACTATGTTTCCAATCATCCTCCAAAAATCCTAACTTAACTATCATTAATATAATTGTCCATGCAAAGTAAATTCTATGAAGCTACAAAAAACTTCCTTGAACTACCCACAACAGTTAACAACAACAGAAACCAAATAATATTTGACATCCAATAATGATATAATAATTGTGCTTTCACATAATACAACTAATATATTAGTTGCTACATCAACAACAATCAGGTAGAATACATTACATTAGATATTCACAAAGCACACTTAATAAAGACCAGTCATAACATCTAAAACCAATGCATCATACAACGGATAGGAAAAGTTTCTATTTGGTTCAATTTCTTTTTCTTTTCCTCTGTAAAATTTTCGGGCATTCTTGACAGCCACGGAAAAACAGACGGATATCCCTTAGGATTTCTTCTACGCACATTCATTCCTCGCTTAATCGAAGTCATTCCTTGGGTCGCAGTCTTTGTGGCTCCAACCCGATGATATTCATCTACAAATTCCATTACTAGCTCCTTATAACTAGTAAATCGTTTGACCTTCCATAGGTGATTCAACACTCCTTGCCATTCCAATGGAAGAGTGTTAATAAAGAATCACACTATATGAGTATCTAGCATGGGATAACCGTTCCAAATGATTTTTTGAATTTTGTTGTTGATCTCTACAACATGATCAATTATGTCGTCACTCTCCCATCGATAACCATTCAAATCGGCTATCAACCTTGAAAGCCTTTCCTTTTGTTCATTTGACATTGTGCGCACAGATGCGCGTGGCTTACGGGAAGAAATTGTTCCTGCAACAAATGCAGAACAAAAAAAAGGATTACATATAATCCACGTAGACATAATAGAAAAAAAAGAAACAATTTTTTTTTCGGTCAACGGTCAACGGTCAACGGTCACCGGGTCGGGTCGGGCCGGTCGGACCGGTCAGCTGGTCGGGCCGGTTGTTCGTCCGACCGGCACGCGTGCAGCTGACGTCACGATGACGTCAACTAGTGCGTGCCTTGCACGTGCCAGTGACCACGAAGGCGCACATGCGTCGCACGTGCGCACGCGTGCGACGCACGTGCCTTCCCCTGCGAATCGGCGCGTGCGTTGCATGCGCTGAAGACGCCGGTTCGTTCCGGCTGCGCGTGGGGGCACATCCGGCAGCCTTTGGCGGCGTTCCACCACTCGTCGCGATCATCTCGATGAGACCTTCCATCCAGAGCCATCAGAATTGGATTTCGACTTACAGAAATTCAAAAAAATTGATGAACAGTGCTCGGGTGTCGGGATTTTTCCGCCCCAATCAGTGTCGGCCGATTAATTTCACGAAAAAGCAATAAGAAATCATCCATGAACATGATAGGGGTCGGGAAAAACATGGAAAAGGATCGGGAAACAAGAACTACGGCTCTGATACTAATGTTGGGAATTTTTGATTCCCAGAAAACCGGGCTCGACACTAAATCGAACCCCTAAACTAATGCGGATGACGAGCCCGGGAAAATTACACGTATCACCAATCAAAGGCACACCACGAGTTCGAGCGTACCTTGTTTCCACAGACTAAACACCGACGCCGATATGAGAAAGAGAATTTAGCCTTGTTCGATCCGATGACGCCAATTTGCCTTGAAGGGAAGATGAAGTTATTTTCTTGCCTTTGTTCTTCATTTGGGAGGAGAGGGAGAGAAGGAACGTACGTACTGTTGAAAGGGTACGTTCCTCCCTCTCTTTTCTCCCTTAAATATGTCCTCTCCAAAGGACGTGCCCCTTCGGTAAAAGACCCTCCCCCAAAAGTTACAACTCTTTAACGTGTCCCTCCATCCATGGGTCCTAAATTTGTGGGCCAGGCTTTTAGGCCCAACATGGGCGGACGGGCCAACTTAGGCCCATCATATCAATTAAATAAAACCATCATGCAGTAAACTTGACCGCCGCTGGCAGGTTCATGGGAGCTCGTGCAACAATAAATGTGTGGAATCCTGCCGTCGTTTGGCCAGAAGTCAGTTTCTCCCAAATTTGGCTCGAAGCAGGCCCCAAAGAGATTATGAACACAGTGGAAGCGGGATGGATGGTAAGAACTTACGTTGATCGACTCTGAAAATTTAGCATGATTTGCTTCTAAATGTTTGTAGATATAGAAGATAAGTAGTTTGTGTTTCTATCGTAGGTCGATACAGTTTCTTATCCCTACAATCGGGCGAAGCTTTTCATATTTTATACAGTGAGTTCTTAACTCTTTTCAGTGCTTACAATTCATCAAACTTTCATTTGACATGCTATCCTTGGGTGGACTTTAGGCAGATGGCTATCGTACTCCCTGCTACAATCTCAACTGCAGAGATGGATTCCAACTAAAAGAGGGCAGCAGATTTCCTCCAAACAATCTGATTGACCCAGTTTCCAACTATAATGACCGGCAATGGGATATAACTATAGCCATATGGAAGGTAATTGAACAATCTTTTTAGTAAATACACATGGGATATCTTCTGAGTCTTCTGTCTCTTAATAAAAATATTTCAGGATCAAGATACTGGAGATTGGTGGCTCAACATTGAGAATGAAATTGTAGGGTACTGGCCTGAAAGGCTCTTCACTCATCTAAAGGGCCCTGCAGAAAGAATTTATTGGGGTGGAGAGATAGCCAACACAAAGCCGAGGGGTCTTCATACGTCAACGCAAATGGGGAGTGGCCATTTCCCTTCCGAAGGCTATAGAAGGGCGTCCTATTTCCGCCATCTTAAATTCCTCGACGACAGATTCATTGAGAGAGACCCGTTGAATCTTCAGACGGTTGTGACAAAACCTAATTGCTATGACTTACTGCTCAACATGGACTGGCCAAACCTAATTGCTATGACTTACTGCTCAACATGGACTGGCCAAGTGAAGTAGGAGTCAATTTCTATTACGGGGGCCCTGGATTTTCAGCTCAGTGTCCCATATAGTGATCCTATCATGAAATAATTTCCCTTTTCTTTTCGTAACCAAATAAAATTGGCTCTTTGCTTAGCGCTAGCAGTAAGGATGCTGATGTACTGGATGTTGTTAGAAGTCTGCTTATGAAGTGGTAATCATATTGAAAAGAGAGCATTTGGCTATAGTCATACTTTTCGATTGCATTTCTCCTTTCGCCTTAGGACAAGTGTTGTTCACTATAGAAAAGGTGTGGTTTCTAATTAAATATTACATTTACTATGGTTAAATGACTATTAGATGTAAAATTGATTAAGTATTACATTTACGACAGGTAATCCTACAGTACCTTTTTTCAATATGGCTTTCCACTTGCACTAAACTATTGGATAGTCGAATTTAGAGAAAGTTGAATTTATTTCATTGCTGTGGCTGGGGATGAGAAGCGGGTCACGCAACTTCTATATTAACCGGTCCATCTCATTATCTATTTATTCGATTAATTAAATAATAGATCTATTCTTTAATTTCTCTGTATGCAAGGGAATATTTCTTAAGCAAAACTTAGCATTAAGGACTAATTATGAGCTTCACTTGTAGACATGTCATCCTCTCTCTTTTCCTTTGTGTTAGCTAGATGACCTTCCACCACGTCTCTTCTAAAGCATATGAAATGAAGTCATGACTGACAGGACATTCTATGTGACGTCAGGCTGAGGATGTTGGAATTCGTCCGGGACATGAGTAATTTACTAGAAATTGGTGGTTAAGAAGAAATGGAGAGTGGATGCTATCATATTCTACGAGGTGCTGTCTGTCACCAGCAATGCAATCGACTTTTTCAAAAATATATTCTCGAAAGTTTTGTATTCTAGTTAGAGAGATTCCAGAATACGTTTATGGGAAAATTTATTGATTGCCTAGGCCCCGTGAAGTGCAAGTGGGGAGGTTTTACTTTTTCTGATACCAGACATATAAAATGTGGAATCAACCCAACAACTCGTGATTTTGCAAAAGTCAAAAATCGACATTGACATTAATCTCCTCACCAGCTATTCCAGCAAAAATTAGTGAATTTTAGAGGGGAGAAGATGCACAAAGATTAAAAGTAGAAGCTTGTTAATAGACTTGGTCATAATGAATCGATGACAATAGAACCTTAAGATCTCGAGTTCTTTAAGCTGTAAAACTCAGACACCTGTCTTCTGGGTAATCTCCAGATCAAACTATATTATATATTTTCACATGGACATAGATTAGATCAAGAATTCTGTCTGAAACATTAACCCAATGTTGTGCAATTTTGAAAAGTCAAGTCGATGGAGATAACTTGCGTCCAAATCGATGCTCATTCATGTTGTTTGGTTTCTAGTGATTTGTAGAAGAACACGGCAATTTCTTATGCAGGAAGGCTCGAAAATTTATTGTGATTTTTGGTCAAAGGGTTCAATGCATTTCTGACCATCCTTGAACCTTCAAAGAACAATAAGAGCGAAGACATCAATGTGAGATCCGAATCCTATCCCCCTCAACATTGTTCTTCAAGAGCTTCATTTAAACGCTCGTAATAAAGTCAATCTCTCGGTAACACATCCTGATCACAAAGTTTATGAAGAATTCGTACAAAGAGATTTTCCATCATATCTTGCTCATTTAACTTATGAAGTCGTCAAATATGTGAGCAGTGACGCTTGTTTAGTCCAAGAATGGATCTGGTCGATCTAAATCTAGGAAGAACTGGGTGGGGCCATAATTGTAAAATTGGCCATGACAGATCCTATTCCGATGAAAGTCTATCGATGTTTATTTTTGTTCACTTTGGGTATGTTCGGATTGATTTTCATCATTCACCTTTTCACTTTTTACTTAATCAAAATGTGACAGCTTACATATTGAAAACATTTGGAATTTTCACAAAGTGCAAAAGTTAACACGTATTGTAAAATTCGAAATATTTGGAATTTAGACACCTTGAGCTTTGTCGGCATCGAATCGAGTTCGACTAAGATTTGAGTCAAAATCGACAGATTTTAGTTGACCTCGATGAACATGAGTAGAGCTCGCCAGGTCGCGGCTCAAGGGTGGGCGGGTTGCGGTTTTGGGCAAGTGGGCTTTCATCGAGGGTGGATTTGAAACGATGAGAGAGGCAAAATTGGGAAAATGGCGAGTTCATAAGTCTGATCATATGTTAAATGCAACTTTGGATGTTAATTGTAGGTTTCTAAAATTCAAGGTGCAAATTGATATATAGTTAAAACGCGAGGATGATTTTTAATATTTTCTTTCAAAGAAAAATCAAGTTGGAATAATAAGACTCGAATGTTTCACCATTTTCATTTGCGACATCGCGTGTTGGATTGATCACGAAAGAGAACGTGCTCGGAGTATGGGGACATAATGCTCTCCAACCTGGTCCGATGTCATCCTTATTCGAGGCACTTTTCACCCCTTGAAGTCCTCAATTGAACTTTCCATGAGTTTGGCCTTGCGTAGGGGTGAGTGCGGTTCCAGGTAGAACCGGGAACCGAACCGGACCGGTTCCCGGGTAGAATCGGTTCTAGTTCCCCGCTCCTTTTCTTTGGAACCGGTTAGGGCTCCAAATGAAAACCCCAAATCACTTCACACGCTCACACTTCACATAATTGAGTCTCTCCTGTTTGCTTCCTCTGCCCGTTGCTGACGCCGCTCGCCCTCGGCGCCACCGGCCGTCGATGCCGCCGCTCAGCCACTTGCCGTCGACGCCGCTGCTGGACACCGCTCATCCCCCGGTGGAGGCCGCTCGATCGCCCAGCCACCCCCCAACGCCGCTTGCCCAGCCGCCCCGACGCCGCTTGCCCAGCCGCCCCTTGATCCTGGAGGGTATTTTGTAATAAAAGGGACAGAAAAGGTATGGTACCAGATTGTAAAGTACTCCACAGGTTTGGTTTTCAGATGAACAAGTGAACGTGTAGCAGATATCAAAACCCGTGCTCATGCCATGAAGTGCCTAACTACTTTTTCTGAAGCTGTTGGCCCTGGATTTGTTTTTGAGAGAGTGAGTTCTTTCTTTTAAGAGGAATATTTGGCATAACTCGAACCTAAAAAGACACAACGATGTATTCTTTTTCCCAGTCGATTACGTGTCTTGTGTTGACTGAAGAGAAATTCTCTCTTTATAGTTAGCGAGGCTAACGCCCCTTAGGTGAGGATACATGTGAGAATTAGGGTTAGAGGAGAGACTTGAGCACTATTTATAGAGTTTCCAGCCATGCCCCCTCATTACGAGCCAGGCTCAACTCGGCCCACACTAGCCAGCCCATATTAGACTAATTAAGAAACCTTCTATCTCACCTTAGACCAATCTCCATAAAACGGTAAACGTTAAATGGTAAATTACAATATCAATTAATGTAGTCCACATTAGTAAAACTCTTACATTCTCCCACTTGGACTATATTAATTGAAATCGTACTGTATGTGCACACATTGGTCTAGAGATAATTCTTAATAGTCAATCCTATCCCATAAAGTCTCAAACACCGAATCATGGCGGTAACTGCATGTATACACACAGAGCCTTCCATGGTCACGAGTGTTCTCAACTCTATTGATATGGATCTAATATGGTAGTGTGTCAAATGGATAACATCTCTCATAGAGAGATCTCATTTGTCAATCACCATTCTCTTATCTTAAGCGTCACAAAAAACTTGTGCCACTAGAGAATGTCCATTCTCTTACCTTAAGTGTCACAAAAAAAAATTGTGTCACTAGAGAATGTCCATTCTCTTACCTTAAGCGTCACAAAAAAAATTTGTGTCACTAGAGAATGTCTTTATGGTTCCATGAACCCACATATGTCTTGTCCTTACGATTAACCTTTCTTTATGTATAACAAGACATATGGACAAGGCTAATAACCGGATGCCCCTAGCCTTTACTCAAGGTTTATACAGTACCTTGAGACTTTATCAATATGTATTCAACATAATAACAACACATTCAAAAATACTTTATTGAATGCAAAAGTTGATACATATCAAACCGTTACAAAATGTAACGAACATAGATGAAACATTTATCAGAGTAAAGCCAAAATAGCTCCCACTAAACAACAGCATCTCATGATGCTCCTAGGCCCATGCTAATGACATGTTGCTTAAAATACACATGGGCGTAGACATTTAATTAGTAGATCTACAACCATATCATCTGTGGAAATATGTTATATTAAAACGTCACCTTTCTGTACCGTTTCCTTTTGGTCAAAAGTTTTGACCACCATATATTTAGACCCCTTGAGACCTCTGTAGTAAATAAATAATACTACAAATTTGTTATCTCAATATAACCATATGGGTCTATCCATAAAGTTAAAACGATTAACTCTTTTATGAGGTTCCGGAGCCCAATAGCCCAAGTAACAGCCTAAAAGAATGTTACTAACACTGTTTTCATAATAAAAGATGACATAGAACTTTATTTACTGCACTTCCTGCCAACATAAATATGTATTTCGTTATTGATATTATATCATCCTAATAGCCAACAAAGTTTACATTTAAATATCTTACTAGCTGCAAGAATTGAACATATCCACATATTAACATATAATCTCTTGTCCTCTTTAAGTACCTTAAAACCTTCTTGGCAGCAACGCAGTGATCACGTCTTGGATTTGACCAATATTTGCCTAGAAGTCCCGTCACAAAGACGATATTTAGTCTAGTGCAAATTCGAGCATACATTATACTTTTTAATTGCACTGACACAAGGTACATCCTTTAATTAGATTTTCTCAATATCTAAATAAGGACAATCTGATAGATTCAATCCATTACCCTTAACAACAAGAGCAATTCCTGGCTTGCAATAATGTATATTGAATATTTCCAATATACAATCAGCAAACGTTCTCCGGTAAAATCTAATATAAGAATGACAAAAACAATCCTTACAAACCTTAGTACAAAAGATATAAGATGCCTCAAGGTCATTACTTGTAAACAAAAAAAAACATGTACATAGTGTATGAGAAAAATAAATTTCCTCTCATTGACCTTGCAGTATATTGAATTACTTTGTTCTCAATTGAACAAAATAACAACACTATGAAACTTTAATAATATTGTCTGGAAACTTGCTTAAGACCATGAATAAGACTTTTCAGTCTACACACAAGTTTACTTGAATCATCTGCAAAATTCTCCAGTTGCACTTATATAGATTTTGTATCTCTTAGACATAACTCCATATAAAAAATAAACTATCAATGCCATATTCACTCTGAAAGAATCTATAAAGAAATAATTATTTCTTCACTAACTATCCACCCCTCTTTCAGAGTAAAAATATTATTATCATTTTTTTATGGCATCTAATCACATACTTAATTAAGAACAAGAAACGACATTTATATAAGTTGCTAAAACAACCATGTAATGGATATTGTAATCATGCTCTCACAAATAGACTATATAGTCTGATGGTATAACTGATCATCTTTCCCTAACAAATCTCCTTAATAAAACTGCAACCACTTCATTCTGCACTTGAGAGGTTTAAGAAATTTCATTATAAACTATATCAAGAATAATACCTTAAACCTCAACAAGTTTAGTCTATGGTACAGGAGATTCCACAATTATCTGTATAGGTAAAGACAAAAAACACAGTAACCCCCATCATACTATTATCTTTAATAATCTGAGAGCAGCTATCCTTTACAATTACGTCGATCTTAAGAAATTTTTAGAGTATGTGATTCCATAATTCTTATATCTTCTTTAGGGTCATAAGATTAATACCCCTTTAACAATCTGGATAAGATACAAAATAATATCGAGTGGATCTCAATTCCAACGTACTTAATATTGGATTAGATAACCACACTCCTACATGACACCTCTAAATTTAATATGATTCAATCAATTTACGTCCAGTCCATAACTCAAAAGAAGTTTATGAAACAACTTTGATAAGAAATACGTTTTGTATGTGAAAAAATTGCTTTCAAAATATCAACCCACAATAGACCGATAAATTAGTCTTACTCATCACCATGTTAATTATGATGCAATTATGCCTTTTGGCAAATCTTTTTGTCAGGAATTTCAGGCATAATAATTAAATTACCACCCCATAATTTATCAAGTATTTGACAAATGACCCTTTAAGCAATTCAATATTGTCATACTTGCCAAAATACTTACCGCTGCAATTAGGCCTGACAACCTTCAAGACTAATTTTAACCAGTTTATTCTTTATCTCGGTCATTTTCCTTAAATAATTTTTTTTTGGAAACAACCTTTTAACCATATACGAGATGTATATGTCATTAGGACTTTAACATAATCTTTGCAGATATGTCCTAATTTCAATATTATACAAAACATAATTTCAAGCAACTAAAGCTTCCATCATATTATAGCAGTGCAGTCCACAGACAAACCTCTTTTCAAGTGCTCCAGAATGGAACGCTTTATGGATAGTAAACAAATTTTATTGCATTCTCAAGCAACAAATCATATGTCCACAACTTAAAATTTGAAGCAGTAAAAACCTCAATAATAGTGGAATTATTAATTACAGAAAATGTGACTGAAAAACAAGCAATGTATATAATTAGCATAATGTGAGCACTGTGGAACTTGACATACAAGTACACATCCAGAGAGTTACATGCATAATCATATAATCACATTTGGGCAGAATACATGACATGCAATTGTACACTCCCCACATGATAGCGGTTATGAGAATATATTCCAATTCTTCGTGAATTCATCACCTTTGGGCATATGAATCACTAGAATTAGTCACTCCTCCACCATACCATCATGTATCCCTCCATGAACTAATACACAATCACCTCCTCTGGGAGTATGACTACACATTAGACCAGGAGGCATCCCAATCAATATACGAGACCGAAATTTCTAAAACCCAATCAAGCGTGCCACTTTGGCGATCACTACTCAATTGAATCATTGAAATTCTCTCATACCAGGGATATAAATTTTACTCCTCACATACACCATATACATGTGATTTTAGCTTTAGTGATAGGGGCACCAAATCACCAAAATCACATATTATGCTAATTACATTGCTTTGTTCATTAATAAAAACTTTATTATACAGATATATATATATATATATATATATATATATATATATATATATATATATATATAAATGATCTAAAAGATAGACTCCAATGAGATCACGGAACACAGTAACACAAGAAACTTCACATAACATAGAAGAAAACGTCTCTTGTGCACCCAGATAACATATTACTATAACAACATAAAGAAGATAGTTGATTTAGAGGATCTATCACAAGTTTACATCAATAGCATTACAGGATACCCCAGATCGACAAGCCTGATAGCTAATCCACTATTGCTCATGAATTTCATAAGGTAAAACATGACTCCAAGGCCAACAGCTAATATATTAGCCAATATTTTTTTTTTAAGTAACAAATTATCATTGTAATCAACCAGTGGCCTATTAATTGAGTCAAACCCAGAGAACCATTAATAAATAAAAGGTTCAACTTGATAGACATTAACCAGTGACCAGATGATTTTAGGAACATCATCTAATAATTTAGCTGACATGCATTACCCACATTCAGCAGATGTGTTAAGTAACATAATCAATTTGGTCACTAGTTCTTAAGACGTCCATCCTAAAAGGTTATCATAAATAAACAAAAATGTATCAAGATGCAGGTTAATGAGTATACATGAGCAATATAAGTTTCATAACCTTTTAGTGTTTCTTATCACCTTAATACATAGTTCAATTACTATCCCATAATGGTTCTATCTCATTAACCCAACTTCAATTCACAATAAAGTTTAATTTTTTTATTTATTAATGAATCACACCATTATAATGTTTATGTGATAACATACTTGTAACCCAACACTTGCATTTTGAAAATCACAGAAAAATACAAGAAAAATACGCGAAAATACACTAAAAATATGTGTATTTAGGGCTTTGTATGTATTTTCACATCCATAAAATTATCAAAAATCTAAAATAAACACACCACAAGATAGAGGATGAAGATACGAGTCCAACGCCGCCAGCCACGCGCCAATTGGACTCTCCACGCGCTCGCACGCACCACCTGAGTGCGCAGCGCGTGGAGCCCATGCGCGGGCGTCAAAAGCCGGTCATTAACTGGTCCGACCGGTGGCAGTCCGACCAGTGGCGGTCCGACCGGTGGCGGTCCGACCGGTTCCCAGTCCGACCTTCCGATCCGATCGGCTGACTAGACCGGTCAACCGTTGACCGGGTCGCGTCGGGTCAACAGTCGACTTTGGGTCGGGTCAAAAGGTCAACGGTCGGGTCGGGTTGGTGCGGTTCGGGTACATCGATGACGTCAGCGGGTCAGGCACCAGCGTGACGTCAGCGGGTCGGCGCACGGATCGAATCCGAATCCGAGTCCGGGTCCGGGTCGTTGATGTCAGTGCCCGTGTGTGCCGCACGCGCGAACTGCGCCCCGCGCGTGGGGGCGTGTGAGCACGCGTGGGGCGCGTCTCCGACGCCCTAGCGACGCGTGGCCGCGCGTGGAGGCGCGTGTGGCCTCCTCTGGCAACGCACTGCCCACGGACCTTCTCGTCTCGTCGAGCCCAAGCCGAATTTGAGATTTAATTTTATTTTTATTGAACAAAAAATCTCGAAAATCACAAATTAGGGCAAAAAACTTATGCGTTCAAGTTCTAGGGTTATGGAGGCTCTGATACCACATGTTAGACGCAAATTGCGCAACCCCAAGATCTCCATAACCAGAACAAGAACATACATAATTGAGTAGAGAGATTAACGCACATGTTTTAGGATTCATCATACATAAAGCGGAAGTAGAAAATGGATTTCCCACATATCAAGGGGATCCATGCATCAAGTCCTTCCCCTCACGTTTAGCGTTAGGTAAACGCCCCTTAGGTGAGGATACATGTGAGAATTAGGGTTAGAGGAGAGACTTGAGCACTATTTATAGAGTTTCCAGCCATGCCCCCTCATTACGAGCCAGACTCAACTCGGCCCACACTAGCCAGCCCATATTAAACTAATTAAGAAACCTTCAATCTCACCTTAGACCAATCTCCGTAAAACGGTAAACGTTAAACGGTAAATTAAAATATCAATTAATGTAGTCCACATTAGGAAAACTCTTACATAAAGTTCATGGTGTTACTAACGCGGAAGAAGGTGGAAGGATCCTTTTTGAAGCATTTCTCTAAGTCAGTTTATTTCGTTTGGGACTACCGTGCAGGATCACATGTAGGTCTGGTGTGTGTTCGACCCCCATACAGGTCACATCATCTCAGCTTATTGCAGTGAGATAATCCTTGTTCCTGCGGTGAAGGCCCTTCTCTACTCTAGAGCTGTTGTCAATGGCCTTGTAAAGAAAATGACAGTTCGAAGCTGGAATGACTTGCTGGATATCTATAATCTAACTACTGTGAAAGAAGCCCTGGCAGTAGTTGATTTACAGCGCTTGGAGGTTCTTTTTTAATTTGATCTTTCAACGTCTCATCTGTTGGATATATTATTAATATAATCTAAAAATAATATGTTCACATACAAGCCCAATAGGTAAAAGCACGGTTATTTGGGTCCATATGGGCCGGAGCCCAATAGCTTACATATATAAACTCTAGGGTTTCCCTATGCTGGAGGTAACACTGTTGAGCGTTCCAAACTTGACGTCTCTTGGTGTAAAACTTCAAGCAATTGCTTCTTCTCTCTCAAACCCATAACCTCCAACAATCTTGAAGTATGATTATCGTGTGTTGGATTTGAGCGAGAAAGGTGTCTTCTTGAAGATTTCGTCAAGACGAACTCACGGGTGTATTTTACTTTCGATTTCGACGGTGGTATTGGCCGAGATTTGAGTTTGAAGATTCGGGTGACCAAAATCTTTGATTCAAAAACCCAAAAATTATAGCCAATTTTAGAGGGTGTAACCACTTGGGCTTTGTTCTACTCGTCGATACGAACGTTTTGAGTGGTCACTCGCGTTGATTGGAGGTCGGATGGAGAAGTTACGGCAACCTGAAGTTTCCATATGAATTTCTAGCGAATTTCGGGATTTCTAGCGAATTTCGGGGGCGGAAATTTCCAGCGAGTTTCAGCGACAAGGGCAGTCCATTTTAAGGTTTTTGGGCGCTCCAGATCTGTTTTTAGGGTTTGTTTTGGCAAATTCCATCTTTACAGAGCAGTTATTCGACTTTGTGGCTCTGAGGACTCCAAGGTGCACTCTTTCTAATACTTTGCTCTGATTAAAATGACAAAGCGTAGTTCCTATGATATTATGAAGTTTCAATTGTTTGATGTTACTGAATTTCATGGCTGGAAATTACATGTTCAATTTGGCATGAAAGAACGTGACATATTCTATACTATATTGAGCGATTTTGCATCTACCATTGAAGATGTTGATGAATATCGATGGAACAAAGATGATGATTTTTGTAGAGATTATTTGTTGAACTCTCTAAATCCTAATCTGTTTATGACTTATAGTGAGTATAAGACGGCGAAAGAGATATGGGATCACTTGAACGCTCAGTTCCAAATACAAGAGGGGCTATCTAAAACTCTCTTAGCGGAGAAATTCTTTGTTTTTAAATTCACTATGGATTCAAGCATCACCTCTCAAATAGTTGAATTTGAGAACATGAGGAACAAGTTGAAAAATGATATTAGGATTAACTTGTTATTATTATGGATTAACTTGTTATTTCTATTTTGTGTATATCTAGGTAGTGCAGAAGATAGTGCTGCAAATAGGTTTTTAGATCTATCTACTAACACAGTGATAGAATCTAGAGATGCAGTGTTCTTCGAAAATAAGTTTCTCAAAGATCAAGGCTTGAATGTTTCTGGATCTACAGATATGATTTCAGAATCTCCTGTAGAATCTGAAGCAGGCCCTTCTGACACTAATTCCACACAATTGGCTATTGAACCAATTCTAGTAAGAGTATCTATAAGAGAGAGAATTCCCAAAAGTTTTGGTGAGGATTTTGTTGCTTACCATCTTGAGGATGATCCATTCTCCTATCAGGAAGCAATGAGATCTAGGGAATCTCTACTGTGGGTAGAAGCCATAGATGATGAAATGAGCTCTTTGCTGCAGAACCACACTTGGCAGCTAGTAAACTTGCCAAAAGGGGCTAAAGTTATAGGCTGTAAATGGGTGTTGAAAAATAAACTGAATAGTGATGGATCAATAGCCAGATACAAAGCACGTTTATTAGCTAAATGCTATAAACAACAGAGTGGAATAGACTATTTTGATGTTTATTCACCTGTGTGTCATCTATCAACTATAAGAATTCTTCTTGCCTTAGCATCTATTGAACACTTTGTAGTGCATCAAATGGATGTAAAAACAGCTTTCTTAAATGGGGAGTTAAATGAGGAAATTTACATGGAACAACCGGAAGGATATGTTATGAAAGGTCTTGAGGACAAAGTTTGTAAATTGAATAAATCATTGTATGGTCTTAAACAAGCACTTAAGATGTGGCATCTTAAATTTGACAAAGTGGTAAAGAGTTATGGCTTTCAGTCTAGTTATTCAAATAAATGCCTTTACCATCGTTCTATGTCAAATAAGATAGTCATCATTTGCTTGTATGTTGATGGCATGTTAATTCTTGGTTCCGATCATTCTGTAGTGAGTGACGTGAAAGCTACTTTAGCTAAAGAATTTGACATGAAAGATCTTGGTATTGCTAATACCATTCTTGGTATGAAAGTAAGTTTTAAACGGCAAGTTATCTCCCTTAGCCAGACTCATTATATTGAGTAGCTACTTTCTACTTGGGGATATGATAAGTGTAAACCAAGTGAGACACCATATGATTATAATAACAGACCGAGTCCTAATGAAGGGACCAACATTGATCAGTTAAAATACTCGAAACTGCTTGGTAGTCTCATGTATGCTATGAGTTGCACTAGACCTGACATAGCCTTTATAGTTGGTATGCTGAGTCGTTTTACTAGTAATCCTAGTAAAGAGCATTGGGATGCCCTTGATAGGCTGATGAGATATCTTAAACGTACTAAAGATTATGCTCTATATTATTCTGGTTACCCTCCAACTGTGGATGGATATTCTGATGCCTCATGGTGTTCAGATATTGGAAGTAGTAAGTCCACTAATGGATATGTATTCACTTTGGGTGGAGCTGCTATTACTTGGAAATCCAAACAACATACTTGTATTGCATTGTCGTCTATGAAATCAGAACTTTTTGCTTTAGCCTCAGCCGGCAAAGAGGCAGAGTGGATAAAGAATCTGATTATGGATATTCCAATTCTTTGAGCCTATTCTGTGATAATCAAGCAGCTGTCCAAGTCGTCAATAATACTCTATTTAATTCAAAGAGAAGACATGTGAGACTGAGACATGCGTTGTTGAATTATCTGAGAGAACAAGGGGTTATCACCTTGATCGATGTGAGATCGAAGGATAACATAGCCGATACTCTCACCAAAGGTATGCCTGAAGATCGATTATTCAAAACAGTGGGGGAATTGGGGTTAAAGACTATATAGACAAGTCTTAACTACCATTTACTTACCTTCTAAGTGTGTGTTTTGAATTATCAAATCTTCCTTTATTAGCTACAATGATAAGCACAGTATATATGTTTCATCGATGTTCACAGTTGCTGACTAATTTGAAAAGGGTGAGTTGTCTCATTCCAAACTTGATGAAGATAACTTTAACCTAATTCAAATGTTCTATCGGGGAAAATTGTGTCATTCCAAACTTGATGATACAATTCAACTAAGTTGGACTATCCTTTTTGGTTAAATGATCTCATTCCAAACTTGATGTTAGATTATTTGACTTTAAGGAATCAGTAACTGTGACATTCCAAATTGAAACATAGAAACAATTGTTTACTTAAGAAGCCTGCAGGTCTTGTTCTTAATTGAAACTTGATATTACATGACTAGGTTATTGTAGGTGACTTGACTATTGGTCATGTTCTTTGAAACTAGACAATAGTTATTCTCCTACAAATAAACTTAAGTTGACGGCTCTTTGTAAATCACATTGTTTAAGTCTTGTTCATAATATATGAAACTGGATTGATGCTTATGACATGATATTATGATGCTTTATGACATCAATATATGTTATTCTCTGCTTGATGGAATGTTGCTAAGTTTTATTCAAATAATTGTATTCATGATAATATGAAATTCATATTTGACATTCTACAAGGGATGGTAGAGATGGAGGAGAGCTTAATGGGTGGGATTCTTACTAAGATGACCTACTTGATGAATGAATATATATCATTTTAAGCATGTGGGGACTTGACAGTTTACTTGCATTTTGCTATTTCTATTTTGTGAACATTATTATGCATATATTGGTTGTGAACTGAGTCTAAGATTTATTTTGGGGATTTGAATGAGTTTAGATTGAATCTAAAACTCCTAATACTTGTTTTTGATTTGTTGCTCTCAGAACAGATTCATGCTAAGAATGATTCACTTATTTATATTGCAAATGATGATTGAGTTTAATACTTTACTGCTAAAAACTATTTGACAGATCCAAGTTAATTGTCTTGGATTGAATGTGGATGATTCATGTTTGATTGAACTTCACACTGACTACCTTATTGGATTGTACTGTATGGTGAACATAGGAGGAGATTGTTGAATATATTGTTAATATAATCTAAAAATAATATGTTCACATACAAGCCAAATAGGTAAAAGCACGGTTATTTGGGTCCATATGGGCCGGAGCCCAATAGCTTACATATATAAACTCTAGGGTTTCCCTACGCTGGAGGTAACACTGTTGAGCGTTCCAAACTTAACGTCTCTTGGTGTAATACTTCAAGCAACTGCTTCTTCTCTCTCAAACCCATAACCTCCAACATCATCTTCTTGTCGCATATGCTCCTTTTTTCAGCTAAACACCGACATAAATTGTACGTTTGTCACACTGCAGTGCATGTGCGAGATGATGAAGTAAATGATTTGCGCTCTTTAGATAACAACTGCTTTATTAATTTGACCCAATTAAGGGAAAACTCTAGCGTCTACTCTTTACATGCAACCGTTATTGCATCGATACTTTTTCTTGGTCATGTTCTTTTGCTTAATGTGAATATTACTGTCTGTCTCCTCATAAGTGTCCCAATTCTATCTGCGATAGAATGCTTGAAGTGTCACTTGTTTCTTAGAGCGCCCAACATGTCGTACAACTGAACTTCTTGCATGCTTTTCTTGTTAATTTGGAGTTCTTGACATAGTTTGTTTCACCACCTGTTCATTCTTCTAGGTTCTTGATGGAAGCTACTTCTCTGTGGCAGGAGCACTTGTGGGTCTGCTAAACCAGGGGTATTGTCAAGGAGGGCATCTTGGGAAAGCCTGTGAATGTGGATCCTGCAAAGGCAGTCTATGTTTATCCTACGATGTTGCTTGCATTGATCTGTGCCTTGTCATCCATTAAATATGATGTGAAGAAGGCCATGAGACCTGCCCCTGCTCGAACAATTGCAAAGCTTGAAATATTTTCTATGGCTGTAAAGTGTTCCAATTTGCAAGAAATTATGTCGTCTTCTTTAGGAAATAGATTGCAAGAAAATTGATATATTGGGAGATTCGTTATAAATTTGATTAGTTGATGATTGAGAAGTGCTCGTTTGGGAAGTTCGAGTATTCTTCTTGGGGAAATTGTGTGGACGTGATATTATGTTGATAGATTGTTTACTATGAAATGCTTACTATTGAGCCGAGCGAGTTTTTGCTATATAAACAAGATTTTTAAGCTCTTTTACATTATAGGGGGATAATACTTACTCAAGAGCATTATATGGAGATGTCACTTCAAAAGAACATTTCAGATAGCGGATATGTGCTCATTCTTGGTGAAGGTGATGTAACTTGTAAATCAGTTAGACAAGAATTATGGAGGAAATGATAATCCTGCTAAACAACTTGGTTGAAATAGATGATTCTGATGATATAATTCTCAAGGTCATAGGCCAATGAGAAAGAATGGGTGGTATGCTTTGGTGTTACTAGGTATATACGTAAAAATAGAATGCTAGCGGGGGAGGAGGAGAAATTATTTATCTTAGTGATTTGAGGACCGCTCAAGTTCTTGAAAACGAGAAAATTCTTCTCTAACTCACATTTGAAAATAAGGCTGAGTGGATGAGGAACTTCTTAGCAAATGTTCGTTTGGGAATGAACTACACCTTTTATGTTTAAACATTGTGATTGCTAAGAGGCTCCATTGCAATGAATGAAACTTTCAATGGTAAATGTAGACAAATTTGGTTTAGGCATGATGTAGTAAATCAATTGCTTATGGATGTAACTATGTCCATTGATTATGTAAAGTCAAAAAGTAGATTTGGTTGATCCTCTGACTATACATCAAGGGAAATGGGACTTAAGTTAGTTAAAGAAAGTCAATAATAATGATGACCCAACTTATGTGATTGACAATCCCATGAACTAAGTTCATTAGGTAATAACAAGTTACCTGTTGATCTAATGATGCACTAAAAGAAATTACTATCCCTTCTAAGGTGAGAATAGCGAAAGACTGTACTAAAAGAGAGGCTCAATGAATTTCATAGCCATTATTGGTGTTATATTGAATTGTAGAATAAATTTTATGGGATCACCTATATAAGTGTGAAGTGGGGGTTCACTCTTGTGAGAATTACTGGAAGTATTCTCTAGAGCACTTATAAATAAACTAAGCACGCGCATAACCTCTAAGCATAGAATTGCGCTGAACAACAAAATATATGGGGGTGGAATGCGATTGGTGATAATTATAATTCACAAAAAGGAATTCTTGATTTATTGAAGTTTTAAATTTCACAAATGATTTTGTGAATTATATTTCATTTTTTTTAGGTCCGATTCATAGCCTAACAAGCACTGGTTCCGAACTTCCAATGCATCATACTCCAATAACCCAACATTATTCTTTCATTTCTTTTCAAAACTTTATGAAATACGTGGGCCATTTTTGTATATTTTAGTAAGTTTTGCAATATTGAAAGCTTTTTTTTTTTTACTGTCATTAATTTGTAACAGTTTCGTTCAACCATTAATCTATAATGTTTTACAGCAATTCTCAACTAAATGTAAGAATTCAAGGTGGAAAATGGTTGTCTCTTTCTTTTACCTACAAATTGTTACTCCAAATATAGTTGGAAAATAATATAAATATATCAAAACAAGAATATTCTTTGTTCTCTTTACATATCTTTCCTTTCTTTATTTGGTTATACACCAAACATTGTTATTGTTCTTTCTATTATTCTGTGTGCAATAAAGAAGAAGATTTGTTATATTATATCTTGGGAGAATAGCTGCTAGAACCTATCACACCGACTTTTGTACTTCGAAGAGCAGAATTATCATTAAGAACGGTGTTTGCACACCTTGGATAATCGATCTTTCAATTTCACAAAAGTTCGAGGGCTCAATTGAATCAAAGTAAAATCCAAAACTGACTTTGATAATTGATAAAGGTTTATTCATTACCGGCTTCTTTTCTCCTCCTTTTTCTTCTTCTTTCTTTTGCTACTAATCCTTTTCTCTTGTTTCATTAATTCATGGAATAGTTAGATTAGAAGTCTTAAAACTTACAGGAAAAGTACATTCAAGTTTTGGAAGTTGTTAAATTTGTATAATCAAATCTTAAATCTCAAACCTGAACTATATGAAAGATAGTTAAGTGAATGGAATCATATTTTTCTCAATGGCAAAGAGCGTGTCTTTGAAGTAGAGTTAATTGGAATTAAAACTACATGGATCATTCAAATGGGCTAATTATCTATCCAATCAGAACATTAAAAACAAGAATATGAAAGATACACCTGCTAGGGAAGAATTTAAAGCTCGCATGGGGTTGCTCTAGTTAACATAAATAATAACTAGAAAATATGTGTAACAATTAGAGTGGTTTTGCCACTGTTAAATCGATAATTGTGGTGAATAGAAGATTTCATTGGTTTTTAAGTTATCCATTCAACCAAATAGCTGCAAACAAATTAATCATTAAGGCTTCGGGAGTCCGAGAATATCTCGCTTGCATTTGGTTGCCTAATAAATCTGTGCAAATGAATTGGTCGCATCGATTGTGCAGATCGAAATGCCAATAGAGAATTTTTGTAATTTAGACATCATTAGCTAACCTCATAAAAGTTTATATATTAGTTTGATAAATACTCTTTTACAATTGACAACTTGACAAAATTTAAGTGACAACCAAGGCACCATGTATGAACCCAAGTGGTAATTACTCATTAGGTAATATCTTTCATTCCTAAGTTTATTAATTACGTACATCTGTAATCTAAATGTATAAATTTAATTTTTAATAATAATACTAGCATTTTTTTTCATCATTCTATTGGCAATAAATTATCTCTCATTCGTGGCAACGCGTGAATATTTCTTCTGAAGGCAAAAATATTATTTTAAAAATTAAAGGAAAGTGTATTGGAGAAAGTTATGTTACTTCTAAAAGGCTTGCGACCCCACATACCACAAGCACATAAGGGCCATGGAAAGTATTAAGGAGAATCCTTCCTGCTTAACTCCGCTTTTAAATACCTCCCAGGGGGTGATTAGCCATGGGGAAATTTAATACCTAATATGACCAACCAAAATATCCCGATATAAAGTAAGAATATCAATGTCATGTTTAAGATTGTTTTTGATTTGGCTAACGGGGGGAAATGTAAAGGACTTGGGATTAGATGGTTTTTTTTGCCATTTACGGTAACCCGTGGACAGTTATCATTAGAGCAAAAATTCTTATTAGAATAAAAGGAAAGTGCACTGGGGGAAAGTTTAGTTACTACGAAAAGGCCAGTGAAACCGTGTACAATGATTATGAAATGGCCAGAAAGAGCACAAGGAGATATCTTCCTACTTGATCCATCTTTTAATTACCTCCCATATATTAATTAGCCACTGTGATTTATTATTTAATTTGACAGAGAAATCTCAACGTAAAGTGAAAATTTCCATGAAATAGTATATAAGCAAATACTCATGTTTGTTGCAATAAATACTAAACACATCAATAGGTTAAAAATGTTGCTAGTATCTATTCAGCTAATTCCATCCTCAATAGATTTGCTCTCATTTGCGCCACCGGCCGCTGTGCAAAGCAGAGGAGATAATTGTTCCAGAAATATGATGAAACAAAGTGGAAGGAGATAATTGTTCCAAAAATATAATGAAAGTTGGTAGCGCCATATTCAACAACCACATTCAGCCATATTCATCCACATATAACTCATTTAGATCATTTGAATTATCAATACTTTTTGTTATATGTGACAACCCGCTATCGCTGTTTTGTTTATACTGCTGCAAATCAAATAAAAGGAAAGGTTAGTTAGAAAATAAAAGGTAAATATGTCTTGGACCGCGACAAATGATATGAGGAGGTAAAAAACATGAACAGAGACGCTTTATTTGGCCATGTCTTTTAATTACTTTATGAGAAATCTCTTACCACCTAATGATTCTATGGATGTTTTTCCTACGTTCCAAGAAATCTCTTATTGATTAATGATTTCATGACATGACACTCCAAATGATAATTGCCCGCTATTTTTATCGCCTAAACTTACTAGGAATGTTAATATACATAATAAACATGTCGACATATGAGCTTTTTAAACATATTGCTGGTATTTATGATACCAGTTCTGTCATGGGCAAATTCATTCACTTTGCGCTGCCACGCGCTGCACAAAGTGAAAGGAAATAATTGTTTTGAAATTATAAGGAAAGTGTTTGTAGCGCCACATTCAACCACATTAGTCCATCTGTAACTTATTTGGATCATTTCAACCATTGATACTTTTTTATCATTGCGGCGACGCTCTGCTTTGGTATCACAAGCGAAATAAAAGGAAAGTTTTACTTAGGAAATAAAATGCAAGTATGTCTATGAGGATGCTAGAAAAGCATCTAGAAAAAACACCTTAGTGGGCCATGCCTTTTAATTACTTCACAAGAACTCTCTTATGAAATTTTCTTTCCATAATATATTTTTCTTGCATTCCTAGCATCTAGAAAAGCACCTTGTTTGGGACGTGTCTTTCAATTACTTTCCAAGAATCCTCTTATGAATTTTTCTTTCCATAGTTTATTTTTCTTGCATTCCTAGCATCCCCAAAAAAACACCTTATTGGGGCATGTCTTTTAATTACTTTCCAAGAATTCTCTTATGAAATTTTCTTTCCGCGTTACATTTTCTTGCATTCCTAGTTTCCAGAAAAATACCTTATTTGGGCGTGTCTTTTAATTAATTTCCAATTATTCTCTTACGAATTTTTCTTTCCATATTACATTTTCTTCCATTCATGGCATCTAGAAAAAAACACCTCATTGGGGCTGCCTTTTAGTTACTTTCCAAGAATTCTTTTATGAAATTTTCTTTCCATTTTACATTTTCTTGCATTCCTAGCATCCAGAAAAAAACACTTAATTAAGGCTTATCTTTTAATTACTTTCTAAGAATTCTCTTATGAATTTTTCCTTCCATATTACATTTTTCTTGCATTCCTAGCATCTAGTGAAACACCAGATTGGGGCGTGTCTTTTAATTACTTTACATGAATTCTTTTATGAAATTTTCTTTCCATTTTACATTTTCTTGCATTAGCATCCAGAAAAAAACACTTAATTAAGGCTTATCTTTTAATTACTTTCTAAGAATTCTCTTATGAATTTTTCCTTCCATATTACATTTTTCTTGCATTCCTAGCATCTAGTGAAACACCAGATTGGGGCGTGTCTTTTAATTACTTTCCATTAATTCTCTCATGAAAGTTTTCTAGAAAACACCTTATTGGGGCATGTCTTTTATTTACTTTCCAAGAATTCTCTTATGAATTTTTCTTTCCAAATTACATTTTTGTTGCATTCCTAGCATCTAGAAAATCACCTTATTGGGGACATGTCTTTGAATTACTTTCTAGGAATTCTCTAATGAAATTTTCTTTCCATATTCCATTCTTCTTGCCTTCCTAAGAGAAACCACGCCCTATATAAATGCCGCATGAGCTCATAACCCGTATCCATAAAAACTTTCCACCACTTTCTTGTCTCAGTTTTCTTGAGAAAAAATAGAAAATATATTCTGTCCTTCACATATTCTTCGAGAAAATGAATACGCGCCTCTCTTATCCCGGCGACGAAAAGGGAGCAAAGCTCACTGCCGAGGAGCTGGAATCCATCGCCAGTTCCTTCGATGAGTCCCTCCTCTCTCCCCTTTGTGGCCTGAGCCCTGCCTCTGCCAGCTTGCCCTGGCTCTCCTCTGCTGTCGACGTGCTCACCATCGCTCACTCCGTAGTGAAATCCTTAATCTATGAGCTGAAACGGGATGGTAGCGACAGCCTCTTGTCTTGGTATTTGGACAACAGCCTGAAGGTCCTGGATGTTGGCAACTGCATGTCCTCCAAGATCGATCGACTGTGTCTCCGCCACTTGGACCGGAGGATCGCGATGAAGCTCCTCAGCTCGGAGGGCAACCCATCGAAGGAGGAGATTCACCAAGCGAGGGATTTGCTTGCAGATTCGGAGGGCGAGGGTGGGGGCGCCATCGAGGAGCAGCTTAGAGACTTGGCCGTGAGCATTGAAATGTTGGCTCTACGGGAGAAGGTCTCGCCGGTTGACAGAGTTGTTTGTCATGCGGTCCAAGCTGTCAATTTCTTGACAGCGTTCGTTGTCGGAGTCATATCTTCGGCCTTGCGCTCTTCCTCGAGGGCGGTCATCTGCCTCCGCATCCCAGAGGAGTTCCCTTGGGGTGACTTTGTCCGTGCAATCGAGTCGACAATTATCGTGGAGTCGAGACGTGGCAAGGAAAGGGACAGGAAGATGCGGGTGTGGAAGGAACTTGATGATGTGGAGGCACATGGGAGGCATGTGCTTGAGGTGATTGACCAGGTGGTGGCATCAGGAGGCGAAAGAGAGATCGTGGGGAGGCTGAGGGAAGCAGCGGTTGGACTAGAGAAGGCCACTGAGGCACTGTTGGAGGGGTTGTATCAACTGAGGGATGAGATGAAGAAGCTGCTCTTGACAGTGAGGAGGATAAGGAAGGAGATGGCAGACGAGTTTAGAGCGAGCTTGTGACATCCAGAAATTTTGTATATGTAATTATATGACATTTAGGATTTTCCATTATGATAATGATACTTAGATTATGAAGCTAAATATTATTTAGACGAGTTTAGGCCCCCTCATTACGGGCCAGGCTCAACTCGGCCCACACTAGCCAGCCCATATTAGACTAATTAAGAAACCTTCTATCTCACCTTAGACCAATCCCCGTAAAACGATAAACATTAAACGGTAAATTACAATATCAATTAATGTAGTCCACATTTGGGAAAACTCTTACAGTTAGTGCATAATTTCCATATTAAAAAGTATCGGTTTCTGAAAACGGAAAAAAGTAACACAACACAATAATCAGCAATAATCAAATTCGGAACCCTCCTCCACTAGAACGAGAGATACTGTTGTGCCCTTTGTCGTCGCTTGAGGGAATATTTTATGGGTCATACATTGGGAGGAACCTAAAAATGAGACCAACCCCTCTTTTCTACTTATATATATTAGATAATAACATGGTAATAAGTTTCTTGTTAACAAGAGCGAGTCAAGTAAAGGAACTAAAAGAAATCAAACCGTCGGACAAAATGATAAAAGAGTGATCTGCAAACACATTAAGTAGCAATCCACTTAAAAAATCATATGATTCCAATAAACGGCATAAAGAACATCTTTCGATGTTGTTAATTGTCATAAAACAACAAGGAGACTACACAAGAAACCTATTAATTAAAGATAAAATTACTACTTTCCACTTACAACTAGCACAAATTTACCACGATCCATCACTCCAAATCACCACTTCTTCTTTTTCTCTCATCTCTTGGAGAAGTAATTCCACCATCGTCTCCTTGAAATCCCAAAAAAAGAAGAATATTCTCAGGATCCTTCATAATTTTTCTACATAATTTTATTCTATCCATAGTACCTAGAGACATTTAAAGAAGCTCCTCATTGATTTTTCGCTTGTCATTGTCCGAATCCTTAGCATTTCTGATGCGGCTAGTGATCATCCTCATTCTCCCGTTAGCTTTTTCTAAGAATGAGCCAAAAGTTCCTGCTATCTCAACTAAGCTGATAGCCCATTTATCACTTGCTTTAGCCATTTTTCTTCTTGAAGAATCAGAAACCTTTTGTGTTTAAGAAGATGATAGTGGCAGTAAGTTTTGACTTACGCCATTGGTTGCCACTATTGGAAGATATGATTCACTAAATTGTATCGAATTGTAATTGATTATAAATCTTGTCTATTTTAGGATTAGAAGAATAGAAGAATATATAATTTCCTTTTATTGATTCATCCTTGTAATTAAATACACGAATTGTGTTACATTGAATACGATATACCACAGAAATTCTTCCCTTCAATCCCTATAAATTTTCTCTGTTTCTCGCTTTGTTACATGGTATCAGAGCCTTCAGGTTTTGACCTCTTTCTGCTTCCGCTCAGATTGCCTCATAAAGGAACTCCAATCTTCAAAGGAGTTGCCGTAGGAATCAAAGTTTCAATTGTTTCTAGAAGAACTCAACCTGCAAAAGAGTTGCCAAAGGAATCAATTTCTATTTATCATGACAAAGGCAGAAGACCTTACCGCAAATCCAGTCGACCAATCTGCTGGAGACATTACGCCATAAAATCTTGGCAGCCAAGAATCTTCTGTTGTGGTTTCCGAATCAAGGCAGCAGCAGGGTCAAATCACGCAGCATCCGCAACACGTGCAATGGCAGCAATTTCAGGCTCAGACCAATCTGGGGTTGCACTTCTTAGGGCCTCCTTACTAGTGGATACCCTATCCATGGTATTAGGGACCAAGCCCTAGTGCATCATTGCCGGGCTACCAAGGCAACGTGCGAACCAATGGAAGCCCACCGACCAATGACGGGGCAAGCTCAACCATCGGCGCGGAGCAAACGGGCGGATCGACTGGACCAGGTATGGGAACGAATCCCTACCCGGGTTTTCACAATGCGAGGCCTGCAGTCGGGTCGATAGGGTCGGGTCAGAATCCGAATCCCTACCCGGGTTTCTTTCCGTATCAACTCCCTCCTGTCAGCGGTCGGCCGGAACCCGGCGACCCACTTTATACAACAAACGCCGACGGATCTGAACTGAAAATCATCAGCCAACAGTTAACCGGCGTCGACAACTACTCAAGCTGGTCGCGTGAATTCCGGCGAGCACTGATCACAAAGGGAAATCTCCTTTTCATAGACGGGACTTTTCCTATTTCGTCCGACGAAAGATCAGTGCGGCTTTGGAAGTGATGCAGCCAATTAGTAAGAACATGGATTGGAAACTGCATCTCGACCGAAGTCGCGGCCGGACATCCGACGACAGAAGACCCACAAAAATTGTGGGAAAGCATAAGGGAGATGTACGGAAAGCTCGACCAAGTGAAGATTTTCTATATCACACAACGGATATCAGATCTAAAACAAGGGAACTCAACAGTTGCAGGAGCTTACAATAAACTCTCGGCACTGTGGAATGAATTAGAGGCCGTCGAAGAGAAATTCGACTGGCCCAAACAGATACAATAGCAGTACAGAAGCATGAGAGAGAGGGAGAAGGCGACGAGGTTCCTCCTCATCCTCAACGAGGCTTACCAGACATTTCGCTCCCAAATCCTTACCATGGAGAATATACCGAGCCTTAGTCGGATTTACCAACTCGTCGTTCAGGAGGAAAGTCAGCAACGAATGGTGGATCATGGAAGGGGAGGAGAAGGAATCGTTTTGGCCGCAAGAGGCCATCCTTGTTCCTCACAGAGAAGCATGGCGAGAGGAAGAGAGGCGGGGGCAAATCTAGGGTTCTTCGAAGAGAACCCTAGACATAACAGAAGGGTCTTTGACGGCCCAGATTCTGTTAATCAATCGGACGGCTCACGTCTGATGCTGGGCGCGAATGAATCCAACGGCTCACGAGGGTCTATTCTTGGTGGATCGGACGGCTCGCGTGGGATGAACTTTAATGGGCCAGACGACCCATGCGGTGTCTTTCTCGGTGGATTGGACAATAATCCAAATGGGCCCAATTCATTCAGCCCAACCTCAGCGCAAGTGTTCTAGCCCATGAACAGGTCTTCCTCAGCTGCAAAAAATGGTGGGTCACGAGGAAAAGGTAAATTATATTGTGATTATTGTAAGCGGCCACACCATACCATAAAAAACTTCTGGAAATTACATGGAAAACCAGGAGAAAAAGAAAAAGGGAAATTTTCGACAGTTTTTTAAGCATCAGGTCAACAAATGGGAAAATCAATCACCCATGATCAATATCAGGAACTTATGGAGGCATTGAAGAAATTAGATGCTTCTGATAAAATTGGGAGCTTTATAGGTACATCCTATTGTCTGATGAATGCAATTTCACAGAATGCATGGATTATTAATTCAGGTGCTTGTGACCATATAGTCTACAATAAATCTTTCTTTTCTGAGGTTAAAAAGTTGTTTCACCCCATACTAGTACAACTTCCAAATGGAAACACTACTCAAGTAATCATGTCTGGCACTGTGAATCTTAGCTCACTCATTACTCTTCAAAACGTGTTATATGTCCTTAATTTCCATTTCAACTTGATATCAGTTTCCCGAGTTTGCGAAGAAAATTCATGCTGCATTCTATTTCATCCTGATAACTGTTTCTTTCAGGCCCTTTCGACTGGCAAACTGATGGGCTTGGGTAGAGTCAATCAAGGGCTTTATTTTTGGGAAAATTTCCCACAATATTTATCTTCTGTTGCAGTCAATAAGTCATTGTGTAATGCTGCTACCAATGATATGAATTTTCTTAATCATAAAAGATTGTGTCACGGTGCATCTTTTCCTTGTCCTCAATGTCCCACTTGCCCCATGGCAAAACAAACTCGTGCTCCTTTCCCTAATAGCACTTCTCGAGTAGATGCAATTTTTTCTTTGATACATGTTGATGTTTGGGGGCCCTACCATACTTTGAATCATGATGGGTCCCGGTTTTTCTTCACAATCGTGGATGACTTCTCTCGTGCTACATGGATATTTCTCATGCAGTCTAAAAATCAGGTTCTTTCACATCTGAGAACCTTTCTATCTCTGTCAAAAACTCAATTTGGGAAAATAATCCGTCGGGTTAGAACTGATAATGGTAGAGAATTCTTCAATAATGAGTGTGCCTCTCTTTTTTCCTTGAATGGAATTTTGCATGAGAGTTCCTGTACATATACACTACAACAAAATGGTGTGGTAGAAAGAAAACACCGTCACCTTTTAGAAGTTGCACGTGCCCTTAAGTTTAGAGCATTTGTTCCTGAAAACTTTTGGGGGGATTGTGTGGTCACGACAACATATCTGATCAATTGCATGCCATCTCGCATTCTGAAAGGAAAGACACCTTTTGAGCTATTGTATGGAAAGAAACCATATCTGAGTCATCTCAGAATTTATGGGTGCCTATGTTATATGACTACAGTGGGATGTAAGGATAAGATGGTCCCCCGTCCTCATCAATGTGTTTTTATGGGTTATCCAGCCTTAAAGAAGGGATATCGTGTTTATGTGCCATCCATAGGAGAATTTCTTGTTACCAGGGATGTTGTCTTTCATGAGGATAATTTTCCTTTCCATAACCTATTTGCTTCTTATGAAGATACTAAGACAACTTATAAGGGATTCTTAGAAGAGGACTTGCCTTCCGGAGGAACACTTATTATTGCTTCTCCTCCAAGATCAGCTGGAGTATCTCCTTCAACACCCATTTAGATTCCTATGGGTCATGCTATTGAAGAACCTCCTAAAGAGCCAACACAATTAACAAGGAATACTATAGCAGAATCAGTTCAGTCACTGGACATCTCAGAAGCAAGTCCTAATGAGGAATCGCCTCCAATACAACATGAGCTGCCAATGCAACATGAGCCGTCACGATGTTTTAGTCGCATCACTCGTCCACCAACTTGGACCAAAGACTACATCTGTGGTTCTTCGAGGTCATCAGGTACTCGTTACCCTATCTCGTCCTATGTTTCATTCAATAGGCTATCACCAGAACATTTATGCTGTATAAGCCGTATTTCTAAAGAACGAGAACCCTCTAGTTATAATGAAGCACGAGATGATCCTCGTTGGCAAAAAGCCATGGCAGCTGAATTATATGCATTGATTGAAAATCACACCTGGGATGTTGTACCTTTACCTGCTGATAGAAAACACATTGGGTGTAAATGGGTGTACAAGATTAAATACAAAGCAGATGGTTCAGTCGAACGATACAAGGCTCGATTAATGGCCAAAAGTTTCACACAACGAGAAGGTTTTGACTACCATGAAACCTTTTCCCCAGTGGCGAAGGATGTCACAGTTCGTTCCTTTCTCTCGGTTGCTGCTTTCCGTGACTGGCCGTTACATTAGATGGATGTTCATAATGCTTTTCTACATGGTGACCTGGATGAAGAAATCTACATGGATCTTCCACTAGGATTACGGAGACAGGGGGAGTCTAAGGTGTGTCGTCTCCGCAAATCTCTCTATGGACTAAAACAGGCTTCTCGACAATGGTACGCCAAATTTACTAATGCACTCATGGCTGTTGGATTCAAACAGTCCAAATATGACTATGCATTATTCACCTGGACAAAAGGCATGTCATCTATTTACTTGATGATTTATGTTGATGACATACTTATCATGGGAAATGATGATTCTGCTGTAAAGAGACTTAAAGAGTATCTACATTCCACCTTCCATATTAAAGATTTAGGACCACCTAAGTTTTTCTTAGGAATTGAGATAGCTCGTTCAGATTAGGGAATCTCCCTTAGTCAGCGGAAATTCGTGATGGAAATTATATTAGAGGCAGGGTTGTCAGGCTGTAGACCAGCTATTATTCCTATTGAGCAGAATGCCAAACTGACTTCTGTTGACTATGATGCTGGTATATCATCTTCCTCTGATGATCCATTGCTAGAGGATCTGCTAGGATATCAGAGACTTGTGGGAAAGCTTATATATCTTACCATGACTAGACCAGACATCTGCTATGCAGTACAGACTCTTAGTCAGTTTATGCACAAGCCAAAGCAATCTCATATGCATGCAGCTTTGAAGATTGTGAAATATTTAAAGACATGTCTAGGATTAGGGATTCTCCTTTCTCGAAGATGCAACATGGAAATGACAGCCTATTGCGATGCGGATTATGCTACATGTCCTATGAGCAAGAGATCTATCACTGGTTTTTGTATCAAGTTTGGGGAGTCATTGCTTTCATGGAAGACAAAGAAGCAATCTACTATGTCCTTATCTTTAGCTGAAGCCGAGTATCGATCCATGGCCAAGACAGTTTGTGAAATAGTTTGGTTGAGGGGTCTACTCTTAGATCTCGGGACAAAAGTTAAAGGACCGACTACACTCTTTTTGTGACAATGATTCAGCACTCAAGCTTGCAACAAATCCTGTATTACATGAAAGGACGAAGCACAAAGAGGTTGATTGCCACTTTACTCGAGAAAAAATTCAAGAAGGAATTGTCGAGACAAGAGGAATCAAAACCTTGGAGCAACCCGCGGACATATTCACTAAACCGTTGTGTCACAGACAACATACATATCTTCTAAGCAAGCTTGGCGTCTTGGACATATACAGACCACCAGCTTGAGGGGGAGTGTTGGAAGATATGATTCACTAAATCATATCGAATTGTAATTGATTGTAAATCTTGTCTATTTTAGGATTAGAAGAATAGAAGAATATATAATTTCCTTTTATTGATTCATCCTTGTAATTAAATACACGAATTGTGTTACATTGAATACGATATAACACAGAAATTCTTCCCTTCGATCCATATAGATTTTCTCTGTTTCTCGCTTTGTTACAGCCACATTATCATGATTTTCACCATCTTCATGATCTACAGCTGCATGAGCTTATGAAGGGTCTTCATTGAGATTTCCCTTGGCACAGTCTTTTTTAAATACAGTTGCTAGTCGATCATATTGAGGGAAAGACTTCCCTCTTAAAGAAGCAGCTCCTAGATAGGTCTACAAAGAATCAATTAATAAAGAAGAAAAATGAGAAGAAGTGACACAAACCTTACAATATTTTTGCGAACTATCCTCAGAATGAATATCAACACAATGCTTTTCATGGTCCCACCCAAACCGACTTTGATCCCTCAAGTCATATATATGATTATACAACTTTTTCAAGTTTTTCATTTTCAACTCGATGTGAGTATTACCAGGAGAATTACCAAAAAAGTCCTAAACCTATTGTAATTGTGCCAATTCAGTCCTAAACTTTTTTTTTGAGCCAATTTAGTTCTAAACCTTTTACAATTGTGTCAATTCAGTTCATTCGGCCAAAATTGGCTGGCCGGTGACCGGCGGACGCTGACGTGGACGCTGGCCATCCGGCGAACACTGACGTAGCATTTTTTAGTAATTTTTTTAATTTTTTTTTCGAATTTTTAATTTTTAATTTTTTTTTGAATTTTTGAATTCTTTTTTTTTTCTTTTTTTTTTTCATCATCTTCTTCGCCTCATGGCCGGCTGGCGCTAGCCAGAGGTGAGGGCTGGTGAGGTCAACCTCATTGGCTAATGGCGAGGCTCGCCCCCACCGGCCGGAGGTGAGGGCCGGCGAGGTCAGCCTTGCCAGCCACTGGCCAGGGTGAGGCCCCGCTAGATCCGGCGAGCTCAGCCATCGCCAAATCCGGCAGGGCCTCGCCCAGCCAAGGCGAGGGTCGACCTCGCCAGCCACTGGCGAGGCTCCTCGCCCGCCATCCACCATGTGGCGGCAATGGAAGCCACGAGCTCGCTCGCACACCGAAGGTGCAATCGCAAGGCATGGATTGAGGCTGAGAGAGAGAACGGTTCCGAGCGAGCGCCGCAACTTCAAACAAGAGAGAGAGAGAGAGATGGAAGCCACGAGCTTGCTCGCACACTGGAGATGCAATCACAAGGCATGGATTGAGGCAGAGAGAGAGAACGGTTCCGAGCGAGCGCCGCAACTTCAAACGAGAGAGAGAGAGAGAGAGAGAGAGAGAGAGAGAGAGAGAGAGCCACCTATAGATCCTCCGGTTAAGGAGATCACCTCGCTGGCTACTGGCGAGGTCGACCCTTGCCTTGGCTGGGCGAGGCCCTACCGTATCTGGCGAGGGCCAAGCTCGCTGGATCTGGCGGGGCCTCGCCCTTGCCAGTGGCTGGTGAGGCTAACCTCGCCAGATTTGGTGGGGCCTCACCCTCGCCGACCCTCACCTTCGACCGGCGGGGGCGAGCCTCGCCATTGGCCGGTGAGGCTAACCTCGTCGGTCGGCGCCTTCGGCCGGCCAGGAGGCGAAGAAGTTGATGGCAAAAAACAAAAAAAATAAAAATAAAAATTCAAGAATTCAAGAAAATATTAAAAATTCGAAAAAAATTAAAAAGAATTATTAAAAAATGCCATGTCAATGTTCGCCAAACGGCCAGCGTCCATGTCAGCGTCGGCCGATCAATTTTGGTCGGATGGATTGAATTGGCACAATTGTAAAAGGCTAAGGACTAAATTGGCCCAAAAAAAAATTTATGACTGAATTGGCACAATTGTAATAGGTTTATGATTTTTTTGGTAATTCTCCCGAGTATTACCCTTAATGCTAGAACTAGGGAACTTTTTTTCAAACTAGTTATCTAACATAATCAAGTAACCACTCTTAAAGCTGTTATTGGCTTTCATTCCTCGTGCAACTAATTCTTTAAGACCATCTAAAAGTGTATTTTCTTCATCTATTGTCCATACACGTTGGTCTCTCTTTGTTCCCCTTCTTGAGTTTGATTGAAATTGCTACCTTCCATTCCTAAACATCTCATTGCAATTTCAAAAAAATTAATGATGGAGGATAGCATGGTAGAGAAATATGTGGGAGATTTTTGTATAATTTCAATAAGTTTTGCAATATTGAAAGCTTTTTCTTTGTTAATGTCATCAATTTATTACCGCCATTAATCTATAACATTTTATAACAGTTCAATAAAGCTTTTGTAATAGTTTTGACTTCTATCAATTTGCAACAGATTTGTAACGTTGTTCAATTAAATGCAAGAATTGAAGATGGAAAAGGTTGTATCTTTCTTTTACCCACAAATTGTTACTCCGAATATAACTGGAAAGGAATAAATAAAAGATCTATTATATCTTGGGAGGATAGTTAGTAGAGCTTATTGCATTGAGTTTCATACCTCGAAGAGCAGAATTATCATTAAGAACGGTGTTTGCATGCCTCTCATGGTCGATCTTACAATTTCACAAAAGTTCTAGAGCTCAATTGAATCAAAGCAAAAATGAACACCAACATTGACCATCGATAAAGGTTTATTCATTATTGACTTCTTTTCTCCTCCCCTTTTCTTTTACTACCAATCCTCTTCTCCAGTTTCCTTATTTCATGGAATAGTTAGATTAAAAGTCTTAAAACTTATCGGGAAAGTACATTCAAGTCTTGAAACTTGTTAAATTAGTATAATCAAATCTTAAATCTCAAACCTGAACTATGAAAGATAATTAAGTAAGTGGAAGTATTTTTTTTTTCTCAATGGAAAAGCACGTGTCTTTGGAGTAGAGTTAATTGGAATTAAAAATATATGGATCATTTATATGGGCTAACAGAACATTAAAAACAAGGATATAAAAGATACACCTGATATGAAAGAATTTAAAGTTAGTATGAGGTTGCTCTAGAGAAAATGTGAATAACGAAACTAATAACTGGAAAAAAAAATGTAACGATGAGAGTGGATTTTGTCGCACAATTAAATCGATAATTGTGGTGAACGGAGGATTTAATCGGGTTTTTAGTTATCCATACAACCATATAGCTGCAAACAAATTAAACATTGAGGCTTGGATGGTCAGAGAATATCTTGCTTGCACAATATGGTTGCCTAATAAATCCATGCAAATGAATCCGCCGCACTGAATGCGCAGAACGAAATGCCAGTTAAGATGCTATAGATAATTTTGTAATTTAGAAGTCATCGACTAACCTCAGAAAAGTTTATATTTTAGTTTGATATTTACTTTTTTACATTTGACAATTTGACAAATTTTAAGTAAAAACCGAGTTATGATGTATGGGCCCAAGTGGTAATCACTAATTAGGCACTATCTATCATTCCTAAGTCTATTAATTACGTTCATCTATGATCCATATAAATAAGTTTAATTTTATTTCATCATTCTGTTGGCAATAAATAATCTATCATTCATGGCTATGCGTGGATATTTCTTATTAGGGGAAAAATATTATCTTAAAAATTAAAGGAAAGTGTATTAGAGAAAGCTTACGTTATTTCTAGAAGGCTTGCGAGAATGAGTGCCACAGGTACAAAAGGGCCATAAAAAGTATAAGGAGAATCCTTCCTGCTTAGCTCCGCTTTTAATTACCTCCTAAAAGGCTTGCGACACCGAGTAACCCGTGGATATTTATCATTAGAGCAAAATAATCTTATTAGAATAAAAGGAAAGTGTATTGGGAGAAAATTCAGTTTCTACGAAAAGGAATGTAAAACGGCATACAACAATTATGAAAGGGCCAGAAAGAGTACAAGGAGAAATCTTCCTACTTGACCCATCTTTTAATTACCTCCCAAATGGTTATTAGCCAATGCGATTTATTACTTAATATAACCGAAACATCTCAATATAAAGTAAAAATTTCCATGAAATAGTTTATAAGCAAATACTCATGCTTGTCGCTATAAATACTAAAGACATCGATATGTTAAACATGTTGCTAGTATCTATTTGCCTAAATCATTTGTCAATAAATTTGCTCTCATTTGCACCACTAGCGGCCGCGCAAAGCGGAAGGAGATAATTGTTCCAAAAATATAATGAAAGATGGTAGCACCATATTCAACAACTACATAAACCACATTCATCTATATATAACTCATTTGGATCATTTGAATTATAATTTTTTTTGTTATATGTGACAACCCGCTAATGCTGATTTGTTTTTACTGCTGCAAATCAAATAAAAAGAAAGATTAGTTAGGAAATAAAAGGTAAGTATGTCTTGGACCGCGTCCAATGATACGAGGAGATCAAAAACATGAACAGAGACACTTTATTTGGCCATGTCTTTTAATTACATTCCAAGAAATCTCTTATTGACTAATGATTTCATGTGACGATCCAAATGATAATTACCTACTATTTCTATTTTTATTGACTAAACTTGTAACATCCTCAATTCTGACCCCGTGAGGATCGGCCATAAGGTCCTAAAAGGATCGATCATGGGCCATTGGCTATGGATCGATTGGTTTGATTGGCAAGGAATTGTGGATCGGTCATGGTCCAACCGATCAACCGACCGAATGGTCACGAATCGGTCGAGGTGTCGGTCGTGAATTTTTTACTGACCATACCGATGGGATAGGATCACCAGCTCATAAGATGATTTGATCGCGAGAATTGGTCACGGGATGATTTTGGATCGGCGGATGGTCATGGGTCGATCCAACCAATCACAGTTTCCGGCCGCGAGTGATTTCGCCCGGTTATGCATCAATACGCAGACGATCCAAATTGATCAAATGTGATTGTCTTCTAATAAAAAATGCATCATTCCCTATTTAATTATTAGTGATCAGAACGGAATCTTGAATTGGTGATGTCCGATCGTTGATCAGTAATGCACCAATTATGAACCCTACCGGTGGATTGGGTGCCAACCAAAATGAGCCCAGAGATAGATCCAGTTATTCCATCACTAATTTTAAGGTCCATGAGTGTCTTGGATTAGTTCTAGGCCATGGGTAGCCTTAGGATTGGTCTCAAACCGATCAAAGGACAACCGACCCTATTGGCCAACTAACCATCCAAAGGAATGGTTTGGGCGAATATGGGACATAATGGCCGAACCTCCGGTGTACGTGATTCAATTTTTCTAGATATATCTAATGATCCATTCTCCGGCCTCGGAACCAACTTAGATGATAGAATTCTTTAGATCGCCTTATTAATGAAAAAAGAAGAAGACAAAAGTAAAGAAATTTCTAGAACCCCCTCATTAAATGAAGGGGTGAGTTGTCATTTGAATATTTAAAAGTCATGATGGTGGCCAAAATATCTGTGGATATTCTAGAAAAATGCAGCATATATATGGACTAATTAGAGAGCCATACACAAGCTCTCATTAATGACCGAAGGTTCTAGAATTGTCGAGTTGGCAACTATTGCACTATTGTTGTTAAACTTCATTAAATGCTCATTAAATGTGGGTTGTAGGAAGACCAATGGAAGAGTGAAAAGCGGGTCATCATCGATGATGCCTACAAGCTTAGATTGCCATGTAAGATGTTCTAGCCTTCCAACTCATTATCTAGGCCACAATTATTGGACCCATAGGCTTGCCAACTAAGGATTTTATGTGGGACACTTGGACCCCTCGGCTTAGTAATGATGGCACCAAGGGCTATAAATAGGAGGAGCCCTCTTCATTTCTTCACCTTGCTCCCATTTCCTCGTCCTTCTCATTTGACGCCCTTCTCCTCATTCTCCTTTCTTTCGGCCTTGCATCCTCAATCCATTAAGCTATATAAGTTGGTCCTTGAGATTTGCCTAGATAAGTAAGATCCTTATTCCTCTTAGGCAGTAGTCTCCATTGTCGAGTCTAATTAAGTTCTCGCCCATCAAGCCGTGGGTAGGACGTTGGATCTTTTGTATGGTTTTGCACATGTTTGTGCTTGAATGTGTGCTTAAGTTGTTCACACTCGGAATAAGGCCGAGGTTCATTTGAATTGAGTTCATGGCAAGGCAAGGTTGCCCCAAGCCATAAAGCCTTGGTTTTGGCATAAATAAGATGTTAGGTCCAAGCCTCGTTTGGTGTGGGAATTGCCTAAGGCTGCAAGGTCCTAAGTTGACATTGAAGCGTGTCGATCTTATGTCTTGATTGATACGGGGATTGCCTAAATCCACGAGGTCTTGGTAAGGCACCAAGCATGCCGATTTCTATAGTCCAAATGGATGCGAGGACTTTGTGCTTGGCATTAAATGAAACCACAAGCCAAGAGTCATTCTTGATACATATGTATTCACATCGGGTTGGAGCCAAGGTCCGTCAAGCTTGGGATCGTCACAAAAGCGAGGTGTACCCAAGCCTTGAGGTCTTGGATTGGTATTGAGGCGTACCGTTTCCAAGCCTTGTCCGGGTGCGAGGATTGGCGTTAAGTGATTGATTCAAGTTACGGACCAAAGATCATTCCAGACATGTTTGCTAGTGAGGTATAAGAAACTCATGACATACATGAATGAATGAGCACGCCTTTGGACCATGCATGGTTGACTAAGAGAAAAGATAAGAATCGGCTTGTATGATGCATTTGTGCATGCACTTAAAGAGGAAAAAGCGCTTATCGTCACATAGCGTTGGTGGTGATGCCTTGTTCATTGAACGGGATGCTTTGGTTGAGCTGAGATGCCTTGGTTGAGCCAAGATGCCTGGGTCTTGAACCCGGAAGCCTCGGGAAGCTAGCCTTGAGAAGCCTAGGTCGAGCCGAGATGCCCTGGTTAAGCTAGGAAGCCTAGCAATAAGCAAGAAGCCTCGATCGAGCCGGGACGATGCTAAATGAATTTACATTAGTGCCGGTTATGCATAAGCATGATATGTTGATATATTTATTGAAGCTAAAGGTAAGTATGTATTAAAGCATGTTGCGATGGACATCTACATGCAGTCCAAGGTGGAAACAAATTTGCTATTGATTTGCCATCGACACTGTTTGTGAGTGTTGTACTTGCTAAACTTTGATAATGAGGTGCTTTCCTAGTAGAGAACTAGGAAATTTATTTACTGAGTTTCCTCAAAACTCACCCCTCATCTTTCAATCTTGTAGGCATGAAAGTCTTACGTCAATTTTAGGAGCTACAGTCATGCTAGAGGAGATAGGATTTCCCTTGACCTATGTGACAAACTTGTACTATGATGCAAAAAGAAAAGAGGGCCCATAGAAAAGAGGGCATGTCAAAGTCTTATTATAATATAAATCAGTATATTCTGTGTGATGTATGTCCCAGTCTTTCAGCCGTTGTTTGTCCATGGAGTTGTTTATTTACGTTTCCGCATGAGCATGATAACGAGATAAGAAGAATTGAGACGGCAACGAGCTTGGGATGTCGCAAAAATAACCCGCAGCTCGACCTCTGAGTAAGGGGGTGTGACAAAACTTACTGGGAATGTTAATTTAAATAGCAAATAGGTCCACAATGAGCTTTTTAAACATATTGCTAGTTTTTATATTCCTAGTACGGTCATATAAAATTCACTCACATTTGCATTGCCAAGCGTTGCACAAAGTGGAAGGAAATAACTGTTTTCAAAGTATAACGGAAGTGTTTGTAGCGCCACATTCAAACACATTCGTCCTTATGTAATTTATCTGGATCATTTCAACCACTAATTATTTTTATTATTGCGGCGAACCCTCTACTTTGATGTTGCAAGTCAAATAAAAAGAAAGTTTAAATTGGAAATAAAATGCAAGTATGTTTATGAGCATCCAGAAAAAAAAACACCTTATTGGGGCGTGCCTTTTAGTTACTTCCCAAGAATTCTCTTATGAAATTTTCTTTCAAAATTACGTTTTTCTTGCATTCCTAGCATCCAGAATAACACCTCATTGGGGGCGTGTCTTCAATTACTTTCCAAGAATCTTCTTATGAATTTTTCTTTCCATATTATATTTTTCTTGCATTTCTAGCATCCAAAAAAACACCTTAGCATGTGTCTTTTAATTACTTTCCAAGAATCCTCTTTTGAATTTTTCTTTCCATATTACATTTTCTTGCATTTCTAGCATCCTGAAAAAACATCTTATTGGGGGCGTCATTTAATTACTTCCCAAGAATTCTCTTATGTTTTTTCCTTACATATTTCATTTTCTTACATTCCTATTATCCAGAATAAAACACATTGGGGTGTGTCTTTTATTTACTTTCCAAGAATTCTCTTATGAAATTTTCTTCCCATTTTACATTTTTTTTACATTCCTAGCATCCAGAAAAGAGCACCTTATTAGGGCATGTCTTTTAATTACTTTCCAAGAATTCTCTTATAAATTTTTCTTTCAATATTACATTTTTCTTGCATTTCTAGCATCCAAAAAAACACACTTATTGGGGCGTCTTTTAATTACTTTCCATGAATTTTCTTATGAAATTTTTCTCTGCATATTACATTTTTCTTTCATTCCTATCCAGAGAAACACCTTACTGGGGTATCTTTAATTATTTTCCAAAAATTCACTTATGAATTTTTCTTTCCATATTACGTTTTTCTTGCAAACCTAGAATCTAGAAAATCACCTTATCTAAGACATGTCTTTAAATTACCTTCCAAGAATTTTCTAATGAAATTTTCTTTCCATATTACATTCTTCTTGCCTTCCTAAGAGAATCCACGCTCTATATAAATGCCGCATGAGCTCACAATCCGTACCCATCAAAACTTTCCACCACTTTATCATCTCAGTTTTCCCGAGAAAAAAACAGAAAATATATTCTGTCCTTTACATATTCTTCAAGAAAATGTATACGCGCCTCTCCTGTCCTGACGACAAAAAGGGAGCGAAGCTCACTGTCGAGGAGTTGGAATCTATCTCTAGTTCCTTCGATGAGTCCATCCTCTCTTCCCTTTGTGGCCTAAGCCCCGCCTCTGCCAGCTTGCCCTGGCTCTTCTCTGCTGTCAACGTGCTCACCACTGCTCACTCCGCCGTGAGATCCTTGATCTACGAGCTGAAGTCGGACGGTGACGACAGCCTCTTCTCGTGGTATCTAGACAACAGTCGGAAGGTCTTGGACGTCTGCAACCGCATGTCCTCCAAGATCGAGCGACTGTGTCTCCACCATCTGGACCGGAGGATGATGATGAACCTCCTTGGCTCGGGGGGCAACCCCTCGAAGGAGGACATTCACCAAGCGACGGATTTACTCGCAGACTCGGAGGGCGAGGGCATGGCCGACATCGAGGAGCTGATTAGAGACTTGGCCACAAGCATTGGAATGTCGGCTATGCGGTGGAAGGACTTGCCGGTCGACAGGGTCGTTTGCCGTGCGGTCCAAGCTGTCAATTTCTTGACGGCATTCATTGCCGGGGTCATATATTCAGCCTTGTGCTCCTCCTCTAGGGCGATTGCCTGCGTATACGTCCCAGAGGAGTTCCCTTGGGGCGACTCTGTCCGTGCAATCGAATCGACAATTGTCGTGGAGTCGAGACGTGGCGAGGAAACGGACAAGAAGACACGGGTCTTGGAAGAGCTTAATGATGTGGAGGCGCGTGGGAGGCATGTGTTGGAGGCGATTGACGAGGTGGTGGCATCAGGAGGCGATGGAGAGGTCGTGGGGAGGCTAAGGGAGGCAGCGGTTGGGCTGGAGAAGGCCACTGAGCAAATTTTGAAGAGGTTATACCATCTAAGGGATGGGGTGGATGAGCTGTTCATGACAGTGACGAGGATAAGGAAGGAGATGGTAAACGAGTTTAGGGTGAGTCTGTTCGTTGCCGAAGAAACCATCGAAGCCCAGCAAGAACAACCAAGCGTAGGTTTCGGACAGAACAACCAAGCATAAATTCTCAAGATAACCGTATCTTTAAAAAGAAATTATTCTCATTTCTTGTCCCCTTTCCATCAAAGAAAAAAAAAAGACGTTTCATTACTCTTTTACGTAAACAAGTGGCATTTATGTTGTGGAATTTTGATGTTTTCCCATGACTGCGTTAAGACCAATGTGAAGTAATATTGTTCGTCATTCATCTGCAATTCATGTTCGTCATTCATCCGTAATTTAACGTTTGTTCCGGGGTAAATTGTTCATTGTGCATAAGAAATAGGTAGTCGTCTTCTACTTACTTTCTTCCTACATTGATATTAGAGCCAAATTATGATTTATGCCTTATTTTTCATCGAATTTTCTCGTTTACCATTTGATATCAAAATCAAGAGAATGAAATTTACACCGTCTGGATGTTTATGGCTCGGAATTGCAATGTGAATTGTCGAAAACAAACCGAAGCGAAGAATGGGTTTGGGGGCCGCGTATTTCAACCAAGTTGACTTTTGATTTGTCATTTCTCTCGTAGTTTTATTTGGCTGATTTCCAAATTACAACATCTTTACAAAAAGTGAACACATATCTATTATCGGAGTTTGTCTCATTTGAATCTATGCTTTCATGATCACAAGAAGTTGTCTTTTTCAGTCAAATCGAGAAATTTCACATTCAATTGAAATATCGTAATTCCATTATCTCAAGAAAATTTTTTGATACGGTTTTTTCTTGCACAATGGATCTATGGACAACAAGGTTTAGAGACCTCATGCTCGATTGCAAAAAAAAAAATTAATCAATGGAACCTCGAGAGCTGGTCAACTTTGGAAGAGCTTTAAAAATCACTAGTTCACTTTTTACGAAAGTCGACACTTTTGAGTCAAGTCGAGCCCGATAAACGCAATTTTCGGATATATTAAGAACCTAAGGCAGCCATTGAACATAAGGGGCAAACACGATCTGGGCCCCATCTAATTAAAGTTGGGCCACAAGGAACTAAGCTCGGCCCATTAAACTCTCTCGACTGGTGCCCATTTTTCTCCCAATTGACTATCCATGGGTAACTCCTTTGCCCATCAATCAAACTCTATAGCCTGCGTTTGGTGGCTAGAATGAAATTCAAGATGAAATAAAATTTATTTTGTTCTATATTTGGTTCCAACTAAGACAAGATAAGGTCGAATATAAGAAAGACACTGGCCAAACAAAAATATTCCATGGGAGAGATGGAATAAAAATAGATATTTATTTTTTTATATCCACAATATAAAAACTATTTTTCTTGAATGACAAACTTCTTAAATTAATAAAATTAAAATAAAACTTAAATAAGATTAATATTTGAGTTCTAATATAAAATAATACAATTCGGAATAACAAAAATCACAACAACTTTTGGTTATATTTATTCCTATTTTCAACTATATATTTGATTTTTTATCCTATAATATATATTCTATATATTTATATTTATTACATATTTTAGGTATATTAGCAAGTTTTATTATTTAATTAAATTTCAATTAAGGAATGATGGTAAAAAAAAAAGGAATCAAAAAAGCAAAAAAAAAAAAAAGCTAGATAAAATGACGTATGCAAGAGAGCCAAAGCACTATAATTTTCGGAATTGTGGAGGTTGATAATTTTTTTTTCTCTCTCTTACTAGATTTGGTATTTGTTGTCTGATCTATCTCATCAGTATTGTTGTTGCCCATTCGTGTTTCTTGAACTTGTGGCTTTCTCCTTTGTCGTTTAAGATTTTTGTCATATAATATCTTGGATTTATTGATGAAGTCATTTCTGTTTGCATATTCCTAGTTTCTTTAGTAGTGAATCATGGAGATTCTTACCATCCATGTTTGTGCATTTTCATGTTCATTATGCCATTCACACCAAACAACGATCATGATAGGATATAAAAATATCCAACTTTATTACCGCGATTTAATAAATAATAGATATGATATAGTGGATTCTTAATTTTCATAATTTCTTTTATTTGGTCCTATTATGACTAGAAATTTATATGACCAAACGCGACCTTAATGGTGGAATTCTTCACCACTGAAGGTTTGACAAGTCACTAGTCCTTGTGAATGATTGACTAGCCAATTAGAGAGCCATATGGTATTTTCTCTTCTTTTTCAATGATGGATCCAAATCCACCCATGAGAACTGAAGATTTCGAAGTTCTCTCTCTCTTCTCTAATCGACGCCTACCCTCTCTTCACTTCCACTCTCACTTTTTTTTCTTTTTTTTTTTATCGAAAAGGATACTATATTGCTAATCATGTAGGAAAATAGGAACAACCCTTAACTAGGGCTTTATTACAAAGCATGTCTACCATAAGTTGAGGAGGAGAAATTATACAATTTGGCGAAAGGGATCCTTGTCCGTGGGCCTTCGCAGCCTAGTCGACTAGGGCATTGGCTTCCCTTCGACAGTGCCTCACCTCTAGGTTTCGGAAACAAAGCAGCAGCGCTTCTCCTTCAGCAAACAGGGCACGACAATCCCACGGCGGCGGACGGCACCGGTTAATTGTTTCCACCAGAATGAGGTTATCCGATTCCAACAACATGTTTGATTCTGTTTTTTGTTGCTGTAATAGATCCTTGAGAGTACATAATAAAGCTTGGATCTCCGTCCCGAGTGTAGATGTTGCTGGAACATTGCGAGTGAAGCCTCCGATCATGCTACTGGTATGATCTCTAGCAATGCTTGCGATCGCACCCATATGATTTGCAGTGGGGAAAGCTTCGTCCATATTAATCTTCACCGTGCCCTGCTGTAGTGGGATCCAAATCCGATTTGGGTTCAGCCAAGTGTTACCGTCTCGCGATTCCGTTTGCTGAGAGTTTTATATGTAATATTTCCAGAACAGTGGGTTCATCAAAGGTTTGATTAAGAAGCTCCACATTCCACTCGTTCTGTATGGGAATAATGAAACCTGCTACTGTTTCAGGTTCATCTTGAGTCGCTGGCCCGCCCAAAATTCCCACAAGTAACCATTTGTCCTCTCTTACCTTTATCGATTTGCCGTTACCTACTGACCATTGCATCTTTTTTATAATAGAATCTCTGCCTAACAGGAGACTCTACCAACCCCAGGAAGGTCTATTCCCCTTGTCAGCATGCCAGAAGTTTGTGGAATGAAAGTACAAGGCTTTGAATACACGACTCCACAACGACAAAGGATCTTGAAAAAGTCGCCAAGCCTGCTTCCCCAAAAGGGCTTTATTGAAAGTAAGTAAGTCTCGGAACCCCATCCCTCCGTTGTCTTTTTTCTCTTTCAGTAGATCCCAGCTTTTCCAATGAATGCCAGATTTGTTGCTGTTGTTTTGCCACCAAAACCTAGATATTTTCTGTTCAACAAACTTGCATATAGATATAGGGACCTTAAATATCGACATAGCATACTGTGGCAATGCTTGAACCACTGATTTTAACAGAATCTCCTTCCCCCCTTTTGAAATAAAATTTTCCTTCCACCCTTCTAATTTCGCATTTACTCGTCCAAGAATCTAAGCAAACATGTCTTTTTTAGATGAACCCCAATCAGATGGTATTCCTAGGTATTTTCCCTGTTTTATCCAAAATTGGTACCCTTAGTTCGCTGGCCAAGGTTAGCTTAAGAGGCTGTGGGCATGTTTTACTCATAAACAGACCTGATTTATTCCTGTTAATCTCCTGACCTATAGCTAGACAATACTGGTTTAGTATGTTCGCTAGATTTTGGCATTCCCTAGTTCTACCATCCAAGAAAAAGATAGCATCATCAGCAAAAAATAGATGGGATAAAATGGGACACCACCTGTTAAGTTTAATTCCACTAAGATTGCCCATGTCGACAGCTTGTTGAATAAGAGTGGAGAGCATATTTGCCAATAGGATGAAAATGTAGGGGGAGAGAGGGTCACCTTGTCGAAGTCCCCGAGATGGTTGAAAATAAGGTAAATGTTCATCGTTGAGTTTGACACTAAGAGAAGTAGTTGATACACATTGCATTAGCCACATAACCCATTGATCTTGAAATCCCATTTGACGGATATAGGCATCCAAAAAATCCCACTCCACCCTATCATAGGCTTTCTTCATATCCAACTTAAGGATCGCTTGAAACTTTTTCTTTATGTTTCGAATCTTTAATTAATGTAGCACCTCCTGAACTATCAGGATATTATCTTGTATTGTCTTCCTGACACAAAAGCACTCTATTCTATGGAAATTAAGTCAGGTAGGCAATTTTTCAGGCAATTCGCTAAGACTTTCGATATAATTTTATATAGAAAATTGCATAAGCTAATCAGGCGAAATTGATCTAACCTCTCGGGGTTTGGGATCTTGGGGATCAAAGATATTGTAGTTTTTTTTATGTCAGCGAGCAACACTCCTATTATGAAAAAATTTTGCACTGATCGAAAAACATCCTCCTTGATAATGTCCCAGTGACTATGATAAAAGAGTCCATTCAACCCATCGGGTCCTGGGTCTTTGGTGGCTCCCAATTGAAAAGTCGCCTGCTTTACTTCCTCCCATGTAACTTCAGCTGTTAGTTGTGTATTCATTGTGGCTGTAACTACTCGAGGACATTGCGTTAAAATAGGTCCATAGTCCCTTTGTCCTACCGAAGTATAGAGATCCTGAAAGAAAGTAAATGTTATGTTTGTCACCTACGCTGGCTCTCGGATACACTCACCATTTTCATCCTTTAATATGTTGATTCTATTTCTTTTCTGCCTTTGGATAGTTGTTGCGTGAAAAAATTTCGTGTTTTTGTTCCCCCACCTCATCTAGTTAATCCTGGAACACATCGCCTAGTAGTGTTCTTCCTGTAACCAGATCTGTTGAATTTGTTCCTTAAGTGAAATGACCTGATCTTTGTTATAATTGCAAACAGGTTGAGACGCCACTTTCATGCGCCACTTTTATATATTCCCCTTACAAGCTCTCTACAAAATCCTATCTAATCTCCCTCTCCAAGCCCGATATAACAGCCACCACTTCTAGCCAAACTGGCATCCCACAGCCCCTCCGGTGGCCTCCAATTCTCCTTCGACATTTATTATCTTCTCCGGTGTTTCTATGATCTAATCGTGCCTCTTGTTCATCACTAATCACCTATTTTCCACGATCTCCATTCGCTTTTTGCTAGCTTGCCTCCAATTGCAGTGAGTCCTTCAAGTTTAAGGTCTGTTCTTTCGTCTATTTTTGATCTCATGCAAATGGCCAAGGATTCCAACTTGATTCATGGTATAAATTGAAGTTGAACTTCAATCTATGCACCAAACATCTTGGATTGGACTTGATGAACAATTGAACACGATTCGTGAATTGATTTGATTTAATAAGAATTGTGATGTTAAAAAATTGCATTAATTTAGGTGATTCATGATGAACTTCCTAGAAATGTTGTGTGATACTCAATGTGTCTCAAGCGATGCCTCGATCATGCTTTGTAGGTATTAGAAATTTGTAGAATCTTGCCGGAAATTCATTGAAGCTTGCTGGAAATTCAATTGGGCTTGACAGAAATTGATTGACTATGCTAGAAATTTATTGAATTTGGTTTGATCATTCTTAGAAATCACTGGAAATGTAAATTGCATGCTGGCCGTGAGTCTATATTTTAGAATTGATGTCAATATGAGCTTATTGGACGAGGAATTGATGATTCAAACATGTATGTTGATGTGAAGTTTTCCAATTTGATCGTACCTTTGTCCATAAATGACTTCATGTATGTCAATATGCCTTGTCGACTGTTGTAAAATGGGTGTTGAATTGAGATGATTAAGCTTGATTTAGAAGTAGATTAGTTGAATGTTGAGCTTAGGATACTCGATATCTGATGAAAGGCTCGATTGAATTTTATTGATTTGGAGTCCAGAGAGCATACTGTTCTAATGAGGAAATTTCAATTAGTAAATGACTTGATAAGAGAAAATCATCAACCAATGAAATGTAGAGGACATTCAGAGCTTTATTTTGATGGGTTGTGGGTCAAAATGATTAGATGGGTATAACATCTCCTTCATGTCATTTCAAGTTAGCTTAAAGATGGCTTTTCTCTAAAATACTCGATACGATCTCTTTTGGATAGTCTACGGTCTGTGTTAATTAGCCTCTGTAGGATTAGGCTAGATTTAAATTTCAAAAATCAAGTTCATGGAGGATAATTATATCCTGGGGTTTAAAAACGAAGCCATGATCATTCTCTACCCAACTTGCATCGGGTTTACTTTCTTGCATTTCATTTCACATTCCTTTATTATTTTCTTTTGATGTGTGGTATTAACTTCTTCTTAATCGTTGGGTTCTTTGATTTCATTTGATGTTATTTGAGGAGTCGATCACACGTCCAAGTCACTCTCAATCGAGCAACCAAGCGCGGACACATAGTGGAAGATAACTCTAAGGATTCATAACTTGGAAAATCAAACAAAATCACTTTATACACAAATAAAATGAGTTTAGATATCGAAAGGTGAAAGGCAGATAATTAAATAATTAGCATAAACAAATCTCTAAATTAAAAATCTATCGTTCATAGGAAGTGGTGTGTCCTCCTGTGTTATGCTTGGCTTTTAGCCGGCTCTAATAGGCTAGTGGTGACTTCAAATAAGACAATACTTAATGATTTAAATCAATGGATCCCAATATTGACCGAGTTAAGGGTTAGGGAAAACTTGAGTTAAACGAGGGCAAGCGTATGAAGATTGTTTGTCCCCAGTCGGCATTGCTTCTAAATCCTATTAACACCTAAAATTTTGTAGACCATTTGGGCGTCCCTCTCTTTTGCAAAAATAAAAAAAATGTATAAAAAGGAAAAAAACAACAACAAAAAATATAGTAAGAAAAAATAATAATAAAAGAAAAATCGGGTGGACCTACACCGCCTAGCCCGAGTTTCTTTTAGTCATACTTTTCAGCCTACTAAGCCCATCCATCTATCGGCCTAGCTCCTAATTTCCTTTTCGGCTCAATTTCCATGATTTCTTTGAGCCCATGACCTGAACCCAAGTGAGTAAACAAATAAAGAAGCCCCGCCCATGGTCCTTTTTCCTTCTCTAGCGTAAGCTCGCGTCTGAGAGAGTGGAGCATGAGCGGTGACCGAACGAGTGCAGTGAGGTTGCTCGTGAGAAACGGTAGGTGACCGAAGCAAAGCTGGAGGTTCCAGATGAAGCTGAGCTGAAGAGGGGCTAAGAAAATTGGTTTGGAGAGTCTCGCGCGAGAACAGGGAAGGGGGCGTAACAGAGTAGGATTCTGTTTTTGGAGCTCAGTCGGCCATGGGGAGGTGCTAGAGGTTGGTTCGCTGAAAGGGAGAGAGAGGAGAGAACAGAAAAGAGGGGCTGCGCTAGGTGGGAGCAGGTCAGCTTGTTGAGAAAAAGAGAAAATCGGAGGAAGCGAGGGAGAGAGAGAGAGAAAGAGGAGAGGCTCCGGGAAGCTTTCTTCGAAGCGATCTCGGAGCTTCCCCGTGCCGGTTGGTGGTCGCTATCATTATCGTCTTCAAAGAGTGCTGGATTCGCTTATCTTCTCCAATATATCGTCCGTTCATTGCTGTCCGTAGCCGCCGACCTCAGCTTCAAAGAACACCGGACGTGCCCTGTTTTTGCATTGCTTTATCACGAAGCACTTCGAATGCGAAGATTCAAATCTGGTGGAACGTCTAACATCGAAGGATCTCGTTGATCAGCGACCATTGAAGCTTCTGCGGTGGGTATGATGAACACTTGGGGCCTCACTTTTCGCACACTAATCAGGCAAGTTTCTTTCTGTTCTGCCATGTTCTTTTCTGAAGCTTCGAAGGCTGAATTTAATCCATGAGTTTGTAAGAACATCACTTGAGATTGAAACTGCTTTATGACGATATGCGCTGGTTTTGAAGATCACATACCGTGCCAAGACTAGAAAAATTGCATTAGATTCGTATCCGAAGCTTGTATTCACAGTGCGAACCACCTGTTCGATGTTTGTTCAATGGATGAATTGCGCGTGTTTTTTTATATAATCCATCGTACCACAGCGTTTAGATCCAGATCAATTTACGTTTATTCTCCCAATCGCTGAGTTGAATCTGACTACGTGCTTCTTTTGTCCTTTTGTTTATGTCGCGCTCTTGCGATTCCTTGTGCCGGCGATCCATGGATATATGAATTGGGAGGTGTTTTTTCTCAACCTACGTCGACAGTGATGGCGTGGCTTGAGGCCACCGATTCAATTCATGCTTCCTTGTGCGATTTGTGCGATTTATTGAGCTCGTGATTTCTTTGTTGGAATGATTCGGTCTTGGCTGGAAGTGTGGCCGACGGGAGAAAGCCTTGGCGACGGCCGGTGAGGTTGGCCACCTGACGTGAAGGGCGGCGAAGTGGTGATTCAACATCCTTCCGAGACTCCGAAGTTTGTTTAGAAAATTTGGGTAAGTTTCGGTCCAGTAGTTGCAGGTGAAGAAGACGACGCAGGGAGGGGATGAAGAAATAAAAGAAAAATAGAATATTAAAAAAGAAGAAAAAAGACGATATAAAATTCTGCTGTAGTTTCAAGAGTGAGCTTCGACTGTAGTTTCAAGAGTGAGCTTCGACTCCCATACCTTGCAAGGAGGTAGAGCAAAAGTCTGAGAGTAAGCATTCGAATAGAAATAGAGTAGGACCGATAAAAAAAAAAGTAATCCGAAGCGTGTCGGGTCCGGGTAGATGGATCGGGTGAACGGGTCGGAGCGGGTAAACGGGCCTGAATTCCCTCTCCCGAATATATCATTAAAAAAATTAGAAAAAGCAATTAAAAAGCAATAAAAAAAATTCAGAATACTTCAGAAAAATTGGAATTCCTTAAAAATTTCACTAATTCGTCGAATATTTTTTCTCTTTAGGTTTAGAAAATACATAAAAATTAAATTCTGAAATTAAACAAGCCTTAGATTTAGGGTTTTACAATAGGGAGTTTTGGATTGCCATTTTTTTAGAGACATTATTAGGTCGCTCGTATGTTTTTTACTTTAATTGTACATGATTGAGCATTTCGATATTTTGAGTGTTATTTTTTTTAGAATGCTTAGGATAAAATCTAAATTTTTTTGATAAGTTGCTATGGCATTAGTTAGCATGTAAGAGTTTAGATACCGAAATGGCATTAGTCTTAGGATTAATGTAATCAAGTTTTAGTTCTCATTATCTCTTATTGTGTAAAAAGTGAGATATTTTCTTATATTTCACTTAATTTCTAGTAGACCTAAATAGGCTAGTGGTGACTTTTTATGTAGAAATATGCTTGATTAATTGAATGAAAGGACGTTCAATGTCACTCGAGGTATAAGTTTAGGAGAACCCGAGTCTACTGAAGGCTGTTGGCCCAAATTTCAATTTCCTCTCCCTATCAAAGGGTAGGTTGTGACAAACCCGCTCCCCCTTTGCAATAAGGGTTAAGGCAAAATACATCAGACAATCCAAGAATTTAAAGTTAGCATGGGGTTACTCTAAAAAAATATTTGAAAAACATTACTATTAATTGGAAAAAAAAAGTGTGACGCAAGAGTGGCTTATGCTTATGCCACAATAAAATGGATAATTGTGGTGAGTGGAAGATTAAATTGGTTATAAGCAATATATTTAGCCAATTAGCACACAAGAAACAAATCATAATCCACCGCAATGAATGCGCAGATCAAAATGGTAACTAAGATGCTACTGATAAAATTTAGATTAAGTAACCTTAGAGAAGTTCATTTGACAACTCGACAAAATTTAAGTTGTGACTAACCTATTGAGCTAAAATACAACCCAGAAAGGAGGATTGAATAAGTTGAGTGGAGACAGTAATAAATTTTCATGGAATAACATGACAGTCAGTGAAACACAGATTGTGAAGTATGTAAATCAGTGTGCGTGACAATAGTGTACTAAGAGTACATATAATGAATACGGAAAGTAAATCACGTGGCAGATTTATAATAATTCAACTTTATATTCGAGCCTACATCCACTCTATAGCTAACAGTCTAACAACGGTTGGATTCCACTAATACTCAGCAATGGAAGTTACAATTGACAACTTTATTCCTTCCACAAGATAGATCGTAGCATTAGAACATTATCACTATATTTACATTTGTACACTTGATTATCTACTATTACACAAGTAAGCTTTACATAGAGATACGTAGAGGATTATCTAGCCGTCAGAGACCTTTAAGGAGGTACAACTAGCTGTTTGAGAGTCATCGAAGGCCTATGCTAAATTCAGGATTGCTAATTTAGCCGCTTTCCCTAATTTTCACAAGTTTTCTAAAATAATGTTTGATATGCTGTCCGATCACCCGAGAACAGAAACCTGTCAACTGTTTCTCAAATATCTTAGTCGATTTTTTAGCTGTGGAACCTAGTACTTGTAATGGCTCTTTTCTGTACCATCAATGATTATCTTCAGACATGTATCTCACCATCATCAGTATTAACTCCTCAGTAGCACGATCCAAAATTCATCACTGGCAGGTGTAGATTGTGAGCGAGTTATATGACAATCTTTAGTGTCGATACCAATGAATGGGGTGATGATAGGATTAATGATCTTCTCATTTTTACCAGTAACCAAAGACTTACAAGAATTCTGGCTTGACAGAGTACCTCCAACCACAAGATAACACTCGCACTTGTCCTTGTTCACCTTAACTATTATACCTTTGTTTCTCGTCGTTGCTAATATAGAAGAGACATTGATAATTGTAATACTAATTTACCATTTGCATTCATCATGATAAATATTAGTATCAGAGATAGATTTGAAATCATCAAACATCTATGGGGATATTTTCCCAACACAACCGCAACGTTATGACCCAAGGGGTAATTAAACGTTATGAACTATTTTCATTCCTAAGTTTACAACGTACATGGATCTTCTTCTATAAATTTAGGGGATGAGTGCACTAGAAGCGCTAAAACTTGTCTAAAAAATGTAGTTGAGTGTTTAAACTTTTAGAAAGTGCAATTAAATCATAAAACTTATCAAATTTGTGCAAATCCTTCCATTAATTCTGTCCAACTTGGCTAACGGAAAATATTAATGTGGCTTTATTATTATTTTCTCTCTCCTATGGGACATTGACGTATGATTGAGAGGGGAGAGGGAGCTCAATGAGATGACCATGCCAAAGATGCCATCGAAGGTTTTCTTTGCCATAGAAAACAACAAATTAGAGGTGATGCTTCAGATTTGAGAGCAAGCAAAAGCGTGTAGTAGTCGTTGTTATGTACTGAAATAATGAAAAAAAAAATGAAAGGAGATAGAGTTTCATTGCAGAAAGAATAATAGGGAATAGAGATGAAGAACGATGACGATAATGACTCATATATGTAGGTTCACATGAATTATTGGATGAGGTGGGATTCGAGTAATTCAACAATGCATGTGTATTAGATTGATGGGCATCGGGATCATGCAATGATATTATGCCTGAAATCGATAATATTTATCGATAATAATATTTGTGGTGTTACGCTACTATTGGTTTTGCTTCTACAAGCTAAATAAAAGGAATGTTTAGTTAGGAAATAAATGGCAAGTATAATTTGAACCACGTCCTAGATATGAGGATGTTGGAAAAGTATGAAACGAGACGTGTTAATTGACCCCGTCTAGTAATTACTTTTCAAGAAGTCTCTCGTTAATTAATAATGCTTTGGATTTTTTCTATAGTCACAATTTTCTTGCACTGCTGGGAGAATACACAATCCCTATAAATTCACTACCTGCTTGTTATCAGAATCATATCTTCGTCCTTGCACGCTTCCTCAGGCCAGCCGTCCACATCTGCATCTGGAGGAGTTCCCCTGGTGTGACTATCTCGACACGAACAAGTGAACGGTGACATTTTCTGTGCCCTCGCTCTGAACTCGCCATCCTCCTTTTCCTAATCCTAAGGCTGTGTTTGGCAGTCGGGATAAAATTCGGGATAGGATATGATTTATCCTATCCTACGTTTGGTGCTCGCTCAAGACATGATAAAATCGGATATAAGGGGGATATAGACAGGATAAAATTATCCCATAAGAGAGGTGGGATAAAGGTGGATAGGATTTCTAATGTGTATAATAAAAAAGTTATTTTTCTTGAATAACAAACTTATTAAATTAACAAAATTGAAATTATATTTCAATATAAATAATATTTGAATTCTAATTTAAAAAATAAAAAATAAAAAATTATTTTTAATTAATCTTATTTTAATTTATATATTCAACTTTAATTTTATCTTATAATAAACATTCAGTCTATAAATTAAATATTTATATTTATTATATATTTTAGGCATTTTTGTATTTTAGGTATGTTAGTACAGTTTACTATTTGATAAAATTTTATTAAAGAATGATGAAAGGGGAAAAAAGAAATAATAATGAAAATAATATAAAAAATAGGAAAAATAAAATAAATAAAAATAAAAATAAATTAAGGAATAGTGTTACGAGAGATTTTCACCATCTCCGTTTATGAACATTTAGGTTCATTTATAATGATGTCGTTTATATAAAAAAAAATATACATGATATGATGTGAACATATCCGACTTTAATACTGCGATTCATCAAACAATGGACGGGATATAAAAAAAATCACAGGATTTCATATGATATCTTATCCAATCCTATCCTAATTAGAAATCCGGACGACCAAACATAGCCTAAGTTCTGTATGTAATAGACCATTCACCCCAGGGGATGCGGTGAGGAAAGAGATAGAAAATGCCAGTCTTGAAGGAGCTCGATGACGTGGAGGCATGCATGAGGCACTTGCTTGAAGCAATCGATGAGATGGCGGCATCAAGAGGCGGAGGAGAGAGGATTGGAGGCTAAGGGAAATGGCGATTGGGTTGGAGAAGGTGACCGAGGCGATATCGAAGGGGTGAACAGATTGGGAAAGGGGTGAACGGGTTGTTTGTAACAGCGATTAGGATAAGGAAAAAGACGGTGGGTGAGTTTAGAGCAAGGTATCGAAAAAGGCCATTAATAAAGAAGCCATCGAAGCTAGGCAAGAACGCATTCAATTTCGTCCTCCAACCCATTCAAAGTCGAAAAGTCTTTTTCTCTCCCTCTCTTCTTTCTCCATCGCTATCCGGAGCCCAATGACCAGCCGCGAGCGTTGACGACGAAGTTGCTGGCAGTGGCCACTTTACGACGATGCTGTTGTTGCCGATCAACCGCCTGCTGTGGTTGTCCACAAGCTATGGAGACCCAATCCTTCCTGCACGGATCCACTCACGTTGACCATGTACAGAACGTGCCTGAAGAAGGGACAATAAAAAAGAGACTTTGAAGTCCCCACGCTTGGTGACTTTTGCTCTTACTTGCTGATTGTTTGATTTTCCATCATGACAAACACTATCACGTCGAGTCATGAGTAGCCGTTCGAGGATCCGAATTTGGAAGCCAAAATTCAAATTAGGTGAAAATCTTGTTTACTTCGATTTTCAAATATTTCGTTTCTTTATTTGAAATATCATTTATGCACATGATTGAAATTCTCAATATGTTATCATGTCCACAATATCGAATAGCCTTTTAAATTAGGGACTATTCCCTAATTTCACAACATGCACATGATTGATAGTCCAATTTCATGCCTGAAATATGACTCGCAATCGTACGGAAAACCGTCAATTCAATCTCATGCTCGAGATATAATTCGTGATTTTGTAAAAATTGATCAATCCGATCTCATGCGCGAGATACAATTCGTCAATTTACTTCTGAATTAGATGGATATTGATAATATCTCATGTGATTTGATGATGTGTTCGTTGTGGATTTTATTCCTTTCTATTTTTGTTTGATTCTATTTATAAAAAAATCCAAAAAAGATTAGATACATTTAAAGTAGTTTTTCTAAAGATAGATTGCATGTTTATTTTGGCTATCTTATATTTCCGAATTTAGTAAAATACCAAAAATATCTTTTTAGAATAAATTGGATATTCGTTTCTAGGATAGTTTGCATGTTTAAATATTAGGCATATTTAATTTCGAATTTTAATTAAAAAGAAAGCACACAAAAAATGCGTGTGTCACGTAAGATTAGTTCATTCATTGCATGGCATTTAATAAATTGCATGTTTTGGGTAATGCATGATATGTTAGAATAGTTGCATTAATCTTTTCTTATCATTAGATTAGGCCATTTACTAAATGTTGTGTGACATATAAGTTTGATTGTTAAGTTGCATGTTGCATGTCATTTTAGTTAAAAAAAATTGTACATCATTGCATTACATTGCACGTAATTTATAGGCTTCATTTAAATAAGAGAAAATCTTGAAAATGATTGAATGATTGCATGTTAATTAGAAATCATATCTAAGACTGTTGATGTAAATTATAATTTAACATTGCATATATTTTCATTGCTATGAGGTAAGTCCCATTTATTGCTTTTTTGGGTGTGATTTATTAGTGAAATTGTTGTCCTGCTTTTCTATCCTGAAATGATTACTATTAGGGGATTTATTTTCACTTCCGCATGTGCAACAAAACAAAAAGGTTTGGCGACTCGTCTTGGGAAGTCACAAATTATTATCGACTAGAGAGAGATAGGTACACGTTCGGAGTTCGGGGCGTGACAGAAACCCAAGTAAAGTAACGGCAGATTTACTTTACTTCCACAAACACTTTTCCGGTCATTCTAGATACAATTTTTAAATATTGGATCTTCCGTTATTTAAATCGTATATCTCCATCACTTGTAGTGATTTATCATTCAATGAATGACTGATCTAACTAGAATATTTGTTACCTTGTAACATAAGGTACATAAGCAAAGCATTTCCATTTTAAGACGTACTTACTCTTTCTACCCTACAGGGATTTCTCATACTCCTTATATTCTAGTAAAATGATTTCAATAAAGTAAATAGCATAATTGTGGATAGGGAACTATACAAGCGACCTACCTAATTTTATTGTAGATATTTTCGGGATCAATGATTGGACCATGTACACTGAGTCATGTACAAAAGTCTATGGCCAAAAGACTACAAAAGATTAGCCCTCCAAAAAGAAGCGGTCCTAACTAACCTATGCTTTAGATCACCTTCTCTTGACTCCAGGTCCTCCATTTGATGACCTTGAAAAATTGAGCCCACGACGGGATGAGATATAAATCTCAGCGAGTTCATGCTCTAAACCCCGATTAGGAGGGAAATACGCTAAGAAGCATCCTAATCATACAATCACACAATCATAGGGACTTACCTCCCCTCAAGTCCACCATGCAAGTCAGTATAATCAAATACTCGACCAAACAATTCAATTCTATTCTATTCAATTCAACCAACAATCAGTCGACTCATTCGACTCCATGTCATCGATACCATTTATAAATTGCATCGATTCAAATTCTGCTCACCTAAGCTGAAGTAGATATAATCATATATCATTGCTCCCCAAAGCTGATGTCCAAAATTTGCTCACTGAAGCTGCTAGATCAACTATTGCTCACCGAAGCTACTAAATAATGTTTGCTCATCGAAGCTACTAAATAACGTTTGCTCATCGAAGCTGCTAGAGAACATGTGCTCGCCGAAGCTGATATCTATAGTGCTCACCGAAGCTGCTAAAATATTATTGTTCATTGAAGCTGCTAGAGATCTACAATGGTATTAATGCTCCCCGAAGTTGAATCACGATACATTACTCCTAGCCAAGGATCTTGTGCTTTGCAATCAATTCCTCAATTAAATATCCAACTTGGCCTGATTCCATCGTATTAAACTGTACCCGAGAAAAATAATCGTGTGTGGGTACACAGTCGGCCTGAACCAAAAATATAATATTTTTACTTTAGATAATCCCACAATTTATCCAGAGTTCGAAAACAATTTTGGCGTTGTAAACCGACGCCCCGGTAATTTGTAATTAATTACTGAAATTATACAATTTTGGGATAATTACCCAAAATTACAACTTAAATTCAACTTACACAATATAACACTCAATTAAATAAATCAATCACACTATTGCAATCAGCATAAAATTCCGGTCACCGGCTATCCCAGTCTAATTTTCGGAAAATAATAATTAATTAAATAATTATTATAATTAATTAAATAATTCAATTTAAATTAAAAATATTGACTTAGGCAAAAATCACTAAATTAAATATTGATACGGGCCTGGAAAATTCCTGAACCCTTTTAGATAAATAGCACAATTTATCTAGGCCACACTTAATCTAATCTAACCACCTAACATGCTCAAATTAATAATTAATTTCTAATTTAATCTAACTAACCACCTAATTCCTAATTAAATTAAACTAAACACCCCTTAGTCGTCATTAGCCTACTAAGAAGAGTTTAGTGCATAAACTCACCGGTGTAAAACGAAGACCGGTTCACCATGACGGTGGCCGAAATCTGAATTTTTGGCGACGTCAACGGACACTCGGATTAGGCCCAAAAGCCTTGTAAGCCCACGACAAATGCTGGGCTTGACTTTGGGATTGGGCTTGGCTGCGGGCTGGGTCTACTTTGTGGGCCCAAGATGGGCTGAATTGCTGAAATTTTCGTGGGCTGCAGCTGTTCAATTGATGGGCTAGATTCTTGGGCTGAATTGAGCTTGATTTTGGGCTAAAGATGCGGGCTTGCTAGGCTCAATTTTCGCTGGGCTGGGACTGAGCTGGGCTCGATGGAGATGAGCCCACGATGCTGGATTCAATTGGACTGGATTGCTGGGCTTGTCCAAGAGCTGGCTTCAATCGGTAGGTGGTGGGGAAGACTGCACGTGTGTTGATCCGCTGAGATGAAGACACGCAGGAGAGGAAGCAACGTCGAGCTGGGGAAGACGCGGCGCTGGATGATGTCTTCGGTGGATTGAAGTGTTGACCGAAGATGGTGGGGCAGCTTGAAGGAAATTTCGGTGGAATTATTGGCGTGCACACGTGCTGGCGTCCAAGGAGTTGAAGATCAGTGGAGCTTCAAACATGAAGCTAGCAACGGATGCAGGGAAATGAAAGCTTCGTGGATGCAGAGGGGCGTGGGGTCTAACCAGGCCAAGAGAAGACACGGGGAAGTGAACAGAAAAATTGGAGGGGAGTTCGGTGGGTGCTGTAGGCCGTTTTAAACAAATGAAAACGAAGCAGCCACGGAAAGAGGAAATGAAAATGAAGACAGCAGCAGCTTTCCTTTGGTGAAACAGCAGTCCGCACAAAGAAGAAAGAGGGAAGAGAGAGACGTGCGAAGAAGATTGAGGGAGAGGAAGCAAAAGTCCAAGTAAATATATAATATTCATCATGATTTTGACCTCAAAAGTCCTCAAGCCTATCTACTTGGTCTCATAATACTTTCTCAACATTTTAATCCCACAATTAATCAATTTTGATGCCCAAAAGTTGCACCCCACATCAAGCTCCGAATTTCATACATCTTAGGCTTCGATTTCTTTATCAAATTTCCCAAATTTGATGTCCAATGTTGTAGAAGAAAAAGGCCATACCATTTCTGCAAGTCCTCGACACCCAAAGGCTATGTAAAGAGGCCAAAAATCCAATCAATTTGGCCGATCCAAATTTCCGCTAATTTCCGCAACATCCAAATCAAATTTCCGTAAAAATCTCGGAGTCTCCGAAAAATCTTCGGAGGATGAGTCGACGTTCCTAAAATAGATCGTGACACAATAGAACTTTCAATTTCTGAAATCGAGTTCAAACTCACGATTAATTTCACTCTGGCGCGATTTTAGCATGACTCAATCTACTAGGTAACTTTTAGGAAATTCTTAGTACAATTGACCCGTGATCGATTTATCTCGAGTCACATAGTGTATCTTCGACACATTGGCGACTCTCGACAGTCATGAAAATCTCGAGATTTCAAATACGGGCACCGGGTGCCAAAACGATAGAAAAATCAGTCTAGTGCCGATTGACAAGTATTTTGCAATCAGGTGAAATCACCCACACTCTGATCACATATCTCGGTCGAATCGACCTATCTCCGGTCTCTGATTGATTTCTGACAATGCCGTAATGACCATTGCAAACCAACCCAGTCGAGTAGTCGATTCCTGATCGAATTCTCAAGTTCATTGCGTTAAAATCCCCTTAATGTTTTTCCCCGATAGTCTAGTTATCTCATGAGTGATCAGCTCAAAGAATAGCACTATGGGTGCGTTGACGAAATGCCCGATTTATTTAATCGAAAACAAATTCTGAAAATTCAGGCTATTATGGTTTCTAATCGACCCACCAAAAATAGATTAGCGGTGACTTTTAATTGAAAAATCATTTACATGTTAATAATTTGAATCTAAGTCGTGAATTTGTATAAATTTGGGAGAGCCCGAGCTAAGTTTAGGTTTAGTAATCCATTAGCCAAATTCTAAGTGGTTCACCCGAGGTTAGGTCGCAACACTAGACAATCACATTTTTTTCTCAGTCTTGAGTTGATTAACTCATTTTCGATCTTGTATCCTTGATGACTACAACAATGTGTACCACATGTTCTTTGCCACCTTTGCTTTTGTACAAGTTTAACACTCTAATGCCAAATCTCACTTCTTTAGCATAGTCGTTATAAAATGCACAAGCCTAGTCATAAGAGTTAAACTCCACTCGTATGAAGGTGACACAAGTTTCATCTTATCTAGTTTTATGACTCTTTCATCACTAGCATCTTCAATTGAATTGGTCATTTCGTCTTCATCACTCACGTTATTTTCACGAGTGAAGTTGCTTTTAATGTGACCCCATTTATCTGAATGAGATCAGAAAAATAAATTAAGTATTGTATGTCTAAAACATTTATGTCAACAGATATCAGCTAAAATTTGATGTCAACAAATAATTCTTATTTTCTTGCAATCTAAGAAGCAAAAATTAATGAGCCTTTCTCCACATTTATGTGTCAATCAATTACAAAACCCTAAAATAATTATAAATTCAATGTGTGGTAGGTTTTCACATAACTATTTTTTGAGTTCTTAATATTTTACTCGGGACCAATATTCACCAAATATTTTATTTGGTTGGAGAAAATATCCACTATTTTCAAAGTCACAATTGAATCCTTCATATGTTACTTATTATTTGAACATTATCATTTGTTTCTATAAATAAAATGGAAAAATAGATCTCATCTTGTCCGAATATTGTCATTTATTTCTTTAAATAGAACAGAAAAAAATAACCATCGTCATGTGCGTTCTTGAAAAAGTGGAAAACTGATCAAGTCAGTGACAAAAAATATGAAACCGCCCAAGCCGAGATCCCATTTCCCAACTTTAAAACCGGTGGCTGGCAATTGCCGAATTGCCGAAGTAATGAGCAATTCCCAACTTTGTTTATAGTGCACATGCATAATGTCTATATGTACAACCTATCGATCAAATCCAAGTACTGTAATCCCACAAAAAATGTCTTTGGAAACTTTTAATAGTATTGATTAATAATAAAAGAAAGTAGAAAAATGTCTTTGGGAACTTTGAATATTACATTTAGTTACTAATGATTAAAAAACTAGATAAGCAAATTCTCAAACTCTTTACATAGGAAACATATCTCACTTTTAGTGGTCAAAAATCCACATAATGGTTGATTGACCAAGTGCTTTCTTCCTCAACAGGCTACTCAGTCCGTCATTCTATTATTATATAACTAATGTGAGTTTTGGGGGTACATGTGACTTCCTCCCTCATTTGTCATTTTTCTTCTTTAGATTATCATTTCCCTATATTTATATCGATTTTCAATGTGAAATTAATAATGTTGTGATTGTTAAATTATTTGCCACACGATAACACGTAGATTAATATTTTAGTTATAAATGAAAGGCCGAAAAGATCTCGTGTGTACTTAAATCTCAATCTCTTATTTTATGAGAAGACAATTATTTAGATGGAAATATTTTCTTCTCAATGACAAAGCACTTGTCTACGGAGTAGAGTCAATAAAAATTAAAAATAAATGGATCATCTAGACGGGCTATGCAATCCATTAATTAAAAACTAGGATATAAGAATAATCAAAGAATATTAAGTTAACATGGGTTTCCTCTTAAAAAAACGTGAATAACATAACTATTAACTGGAAAGAAAAAAGTGAAGACGAGAGTGCGTTTTGCCACTCTAAAATCAATAATCGTTTTAAATGAAGATTATTGGGTTAGAAGTTAGCAATTCAGCTAAATCGTGGCAAGCTTCGTGTTATAAAAATATTTTGCTTAAGAAATCTATACTAATCAATCCGCCATAGTGAATACACAAATCAAAATAAAAGATGCTTCATAATTTAAATGCCATTAGCTAACCTTATAATAGTGAATAGATTAGTTTGGAAAAAGGTCTTTTCCACTTGCCAACTCAAACAAATTTTAAGAAGCAATCAGTAGACCTATCAAACTAGTGGGTCATGTTGGGTTTGGGTCAAGTCATATCCAAATTGACCCATTAACCCATTATGACTCATTTATTTGTAATGTAAATTTCTCAACCTATATCCAACCCAACCATACTACCTAAATCACATATGGTCCAACCCTTATTGCTAAAACACCTACATATCTAACCCAATATAAGAAAATTTGTTTCTTATGATTTTTAAAAATATATTACTAAAACATTTCCATGCAATACAAATCTAATGAATAATATTTTCAATTTTTTTTAAAAAATTGAGGCTCCACTTGTTTTGTGGAAAATGTAACATTTTTGGAAAATATTTTTAGGAAGTCATTTTCCAAGAAAATAATAATTTGATTTTCCTACGTGTACTCCTTTTAATATATTTTTTTATTTTTACTTTTATCTTTTCTTTTCTTTTTTTAAGAATTATGTTTTTAATTATTTTTATTTTCTTTCTTTTCCTTTTCCTTCTTCTACGGCCAATCATCGATCATTGCCAAAACCAATGATAGGCCACAAGTGAGTTGGAGCCTCTCTAACACTAGACATCAACGAGCTAGAGCTTATCCCTCGCCTATGGCTGGTTGTCGACCACCGACTGAGGAAGAAGAAAAAAGAAAAAAAGAAAATGAATTATAATTTCAATTTTTTAGAAAAATATATTTATAAGACCGAAGAGGGAGAGAGTGCGTGTGAGCTCAGTGGGTTGGAAATGAGTTCCAAACTCAACCCAATCAAACCCATTTATTTTGGGCTTTAAATTTTAAAGTCCATTTAAGGTAGGCTCTTTAAAATTAAAGTGACCTATATATGATCTATTTATTTTTTAAAAGTTTAATATCATGAAAAATCTTAAACTGGTAAACTTGTGACAAAATGCCCCAACTTAATTTTTTGACCATAAAAAATTCCACATTGGTACACTTGTGACAAAGTTACCATAAACTAAATTTTTGACTACTAAAAATCTTAAACTAATATGCTTGTGACAAATTTAGTCTCTGTTAATTTTAGCTAATTGTACTGTTAAATTGTTGAGTTAGATGTCACATAGGAGTTAATAGGTATACTAATTTGGGTGTCACAAGTGTGTCGATTTTATGATCGTTTGTAATATTAATCCAATTTAACATAAATTTATTTGTTACAAATGTACTAGTTTGGGGTTTTAAATTTGTTACACATGTATCAAGTCGGGTTTTTTGTGATTAAAATTAGTTTCGATCAAATTTATCACAAATGTATCAATTTAGATTTTTTTAAACTGGTCATACATGGGTTTCAGACCCATTTTCACAGCTCTAGCAACCAAGCATGATATAAGGACACAAATTATAATTACTAATTGGCACTGTATTGCATTCCTAAGTTTACTGTAAATTCTAGATACATGAACTTAATCTTTAAAAATGCTACCAACATTTTTTACATCATTCTATTAGCCATAGATTCTCTCTCATTTGTGGCAACGCATGGCTATTTTTTGTTAAAACAAAAATATCATATTAAAAATAAAAGGAGAGAGTATTGAGGGAAAGCTTAGTTACAACGACAAGACCATAGAGACGGCGTTCAACAACTCCAAAAGGGGCAGATAGAGTGTAAGGAGAAACCTTCCTACTTGACCCAGCTTTTAATTACCTCCCAAATGGTAATTAGCCATTGTGATTTATTACCAAATATAACCAAAATGTCTCGAAAGGGGCAGAAAGAGTATATGGAGAAACCTTCCTACTTGACCTCGCTTCTAATTTGGAAGAAACCTTCCTACTTGACCCCAACGTTTAATTACCTCCCAAATGGTAATTAGCCATTGTGATTTATTACCTAATATAACCAAAATGTCTCAAAATAAAGAAAAAATATCAATGGAAATAGTAGATAAGCACATACTCATCTTTATCTTCATCTCATTTATAGGAATCAATGAAATTCATCAAAATCTTTATTCTAAACACTAAGGTCGATGGTAGAAAAACCTTTAAAAAAAAGGATTAATGAACTACAACAAATGTAAATCTATTGTCAACTAAGAGGCTGACAAGAATTCCGTAATTTAGTGGTAAAATCTTCTCGAGATTTGGGAAGATGCGGGTTTTGAAGGACCTTGATGACATGGAGGCACGTGCGAGGCACGTGCTTGAGGTGATCGAGTACGTGGCGGCATCAGGAGGCAGCAATCAAATCGGGGGCAGGCTGAGGGTTGCAGTGATTGGACTGGAGAAGGCCACGGAGGCAATGTCAGAGGGGTTGTACCGGCTGAGGGAGGGGGTGAACGAGCTGTTCCAGACAGTGACGATAATGAGTGAGGAGATGGTAGATGAGTGAGGAGTGAGCAAGCAGAAACTACCGTTGCCAAAGAAGCCATCGAATCCAGACAAGAACAACTAAGCAAAGATGTTTTTGCTATAGAGCACGACTTAGCGAGCTGCCTGCTATTAGAGAGCAAGGATGCAGCAGTTCTTGTCATGTACCGAGAAAAAAGGTCTGATTAGGAGGTTAGAAAAACAAGATGAGACATTTTTACCGGTGACCAAAGACTCATGAGAACTCAACCTTGACATAAGTACCTCCAAGTTATCATGAGATAACACTCATGCTGGTGCTTGTTCATCTTAACTACCATAGTTCAGTTTCTCATCATTGCTAATTCGAAAGAGACATTGATATCTGTAAAATTAATTGACCATATGCATTCATCTTGATAAATATTAGTACCAAATATAGTTTTGAAATCATTAAAATTCCATGGGGATATTATCCCAATACAACTATGATGTAAGAACCCAAGTGATAATTAAACATTATGTACTATTTTCATTCCTAAGTACAACGTACATAAATCTATTTCTATAAATTTAAGGGATAAATGCACTAAAAGTCTTAAAATTTGTACGAAAGTGTAATGTAGTCTTAAAATTTTTAAAAAGTGCAATCAAATACTACAACTTGTTAAATTGATGAAATTATGTTCTTCCATTAACTCCATCCAAATTATTAATAGAAATATTGACATGACTTTTTTACTATTTTCCTTTTTTATGTGGCGCTAACATGATTGAAGTATAAAGCATAAGAATATTGTTGAGAGGGAACGCACTGAAACGGCCAAGCTGAAGATGCCACCAAAGGTTTTCTTTGCCATAGGACACAAAAAAGTGGAGGTGATACTTGAGATTTGAACGCAAGCAAAAGGATGTAGTAGCTGAGGTTATGTACCGCAATAAAGTAATAAATGAAAGGAAAGTGTGTGTCATTGCAGAAAGAATCGTAGGAAATAGAGATGATGAACGATGACGAAAATGACTCATATATGCAGATTCACATGAATAACTGGATGATGTGGGATTCATAAAATTCAACATTGCATTTGTATTAAATTCACATGAATTGGAATCATGCAATAATATTGTGCCCAAACTCAAAAATATTATCAGTAATAATATCCATGGCGCTGCGTTGCTATTGGTTTTGCTACTGCAAAGTTAAACAAATGGAAAGGTTAGGTAAAACATAAATGGCAATTATATCTTGAACCGTGTCCTGGACATGACAAGGTCGGAAAAGCATGAAACGAGACACGGTATTTAACCGCGTCTTATAATTACTTTCCAAGAAGTCTCGTTAACACATGATTCTTCGGATTTCTTTCCATAGTCACATTTTTCTTGCACTCCTAGGAGGAAACACACACCCTATATAAAGACTATCCGTTCATCACCAGAATCATATCTTCACCCTTAGGGACAGTCGCCCTCATCCGCATCTCGGGAGTACCCCTCGGGCGACTATATCCTAAGTACCATCTGTATACCCCTTCACCCTCTCCCTCAATCGGTCCAACCCCTCTGACATTGCCTCAGTCGCCTTCCCCAGCCCAATCGCGGCCTCCCTCAGCCTCCCCACCCTCTCTCCGCCGCCTCCCATGCCACCATCTTGTTAATTGCCCCAAGCTCGTGCCTCGCACATGCTTCCATGTCATCGAGCCCCTTCAAGACTTGGGTCTTCCTGTTTTTTTCCTTGTGTCATGTCTCTGCGATAACTACTGACTCACTTTGGATCATGTCACTCTAGTGGATCCGGCGAGGAAAAAGACCGGAAGGTGCAAGTTTTGAAGGAGCCCGATGATGTGTAGGTGTGCCTGAGGCACGTGCTTGAAGCAATCGATGAGATGGCGACATCAGGAGGCGGCAGAGAGAGGATTGGCAGGTTGAGGGAGGTGGTGATTGGCTGGAGAAGACGACTGTGGGTGATATTGAAGGGGTGGACCGATTGGGGGAGGGGGTGAACGGGTTGTTTGTAAAAGCAATTGGGATAAGAAAAAATGTTGTTTACTTGTTATTTCTTCTCTCTTGATTTAGATTTGGATGTTCTCTTTTCTCGTCTAGTTCTAGATCAAAGAGTTTGAACTCTTCCGATCTAATTCTAGATTTATGAGTTTGATAAATATACTTTTGGAAATTCAATACACCTCTGTTCTATCCGTGTATAAGTCATCTGCCTTCAACTTCAATGATGATCGTTGAAGTTCTGGCGTCTCGCTAAATCTTGACAATTTGCTCTTCCAAATAATAGACCTGTGTATGTTCAACCTGGTTTGATTCTTTCCATACTGCGATAGTGTAAAAGAAGCTGCACCTAGGCATGCATAGCCAACAAGTAACGTCGTAATTATAAGAGAAGGAATTCTCGGGGCATGCTCATCACTAGCGAAGATACGAGATTCAATGATCAACCATCAATTATTTTGCTTGACAAATCTGCTCTTGTGGAACACGTGTGTGTTAACCTTGATGTTATTTCATTGGTCCTCCTTATTTTTTTTTTATTTGGCTTTGTTTTGCAGTATTTTGGGTTTTGCTCAATTTCGATTTACTTTGTCATGAAGTCTATGTACTTATTGTGTATCCTTTTGACTAATGAATATAATTTTCTTTCAAAAAAAAAAAAAAACAAGGCAAGAACAAAAAAGCAAAGGAACACAACAATATGAGGGTGATGCCTGTGATTTGAGCACAAACAAAACTATGTAGGAGTTGTTTGAGAAAATCACGCTACAAGTCCTAAACCTTATGTACAAAACGCAATTGAGTCATAAACCTTACAATTGATTCAATCAAGTTTTAAACATTTATTGGAAGTATAATCGAGTTCTAAACATCTTCATTGGTTCAATCATGTCCCATACCATCTTTGAAAAATGCAGTCAATTCCATAAATTATGTTGAAAAGTGCAATTTAAAGATGTCACATAAGCACTTTTTATGTGAAATGTAGGTAATTTTTGGCATTATTTATTGAAAAAGTTTAATACTCAATTATGTTTCATACATGAGGTTTTGGATTTACTGTCCAATTTTTCCCCGTTGTTTTTATGTACCAAAAAAGGGATACTCTCACAAAGCCCAATTAGTGAAATTTTTGAAATGTAAAATATATATATAGCTAATCGCATGTAGCAAAATATTAAGCTAACTAGAAGGAAATCATCAATGTCAATAGAAAGATCTATTAAAATTCAAAAATGAAAAATGCTTGAGATCTTGACTTTGCATCTTATAACGAAATCATTGTGTATTGAATGGCTCTTCATTCTTTTCAATCAAATCAAATTGCTCTAGAAGGATTCTCTAATGATCTAAATCAAGACAAGTGATATTAATTCTACATAAAAATAGATGAATTAAAGACAAGATCTTAATATGAATAATGAATTAGTAGACAAAAAGTTATCTTGTTGATTCGAATCTCATAGATAAAGATGTGCAAGGTCCTAAAACATTACAAGATTAATCTAAGGATCGCATGAGTCAATGTAGATGTTTGGAATAAAAAAAGAAAAGTCTTTTGATCTAATTCCATACACATTTTACTTGATATAGCTCAAATGTTTGGTTGATTAAGAAGATTCACATGACCATGACATATGATCCTATATTATTTCATACAAATACGAAAGTCAATGTAGAGTGAAGCTGTTCATTTCAAAACAAAATAATAGTATGTAACAATGATGATTGAAATCCTTCTATTCTTCCTTGATTGCAAATTAGATTTTGAGAGTAGCTACAATGACCCATTTGATTTAAATGACCAAGTGAGTGAAAATCAATGAATTTCTTGTGCCCTCATCCTAGCATATTGTTTTCTTCTACAAGAAGCTCAAATGTATTAATTTAGCAACAAATTAATGCTAAAGTTCAAGTTGAAAATAAATATATGAGAAAACTACATTGTATTATTAGTAGAGGTGTTAAATGGGTTGCACAACTCATTTATGGACCCATGTTTGCTTAAATGGGTCGTTAATGGGTCAGACCTTATTTTCCAAGACACCCATGATGGGTTTTAAAAATAAAATGACTAAAATATATGGGTGTTAAATGGGTCTACTTAGTACCCATTTAAGACCCATTTACCAACCCATTAAAAATACCCACTATCTAGTCTACCCTATTAGAGGTGGTAAATTATAATTTTTTTTTTATTTTTCTTTTTTATTTTTATTTTTTTCTTTCTTTCTTCTTCCTCCAGTGGCTGGCACGGCGATGGCCGGCAACCCACTAGGCGAGCCTCAAGTGAAAAAACATTTGTAAGTTTTGAACTTTTTTTCACTAAATTGCGTTGAATCTAATTTTAATCCAAACCATACACAACAACTTATTTTTGATGTAAAATCAACAAATCTTCCTTGGTATCAATTGGATTCTTAAATTCATTTTCTCTGGATTGACTAGGTCTCTTTCCTTGGATTGGATCTTTTATTTGGATGCTTGGAGTATCATTCGGATAATTATTGATTGGGTGCTCTTTAGCTTGATCAAAATTTGCAATTTGAATCTTTTTATTTACTTCCTTCAATACGTGCATAACAAATTTGAAATCCTCTATGGATTTTCGACCTTCTTCTACAATCTAAATGGCACGATTAAATAAGTTATCGCACCAGTTGTTTGGATAGTCAAAATTGACACTCTTAGATATGGAGTTTGAAAGGTACGGATGCTTGAAATCTTTTCTCCATAAAGACAATATGTAATTGCTTTGTATCTCATTAGTACTACTAGAGTAACTAAAATAGTGCCAATTAGTACATAATTGCTCTACCAAGACAATATATTCTTACACGATATGTCACATTCGGCAGTGATTCGGCCATATAGTGTTACTTGGTCGAGTCATCTTGTCAATAGCACTATTAGAGTTACTAAAAGTGTCACGAAAGAGTTCTTGCTAAATGGAGTTCATAATTTTCACAACCTTAGACAAAGACAATGACGAAGGACTTGACAAAGAGGAAGACGATATAGAATTCTCGCTAGTTTACAGTAAATTTTGATAGAACTATGTCATGCATGTACTAGTTTGATATTTTTTGTGAAAAAGTTAATTTGGCATAAATTTATTTCACAAGCATCTCAAACTGAGATTTTCATGGCATCAACCCATTAATTGATCCACGTAGACTTGCCATGTGCATTCAAATCAGCAATCTAGTGTCGTTATTTAACGAAAGTTAACGGAGGGTAAACACATCACATGTGTATCAATTTACGGTTTTCGACGGTAAAAAGAAAATTAGTTTAAAGTCCGGTTAGAGATTTTTCGTAGTATTTATCCTTAAAAAATAACTATTATTTATTTATTTTTTCAATTTTTTTCATTCTGAATTTTATTTCTGAAAAGATACAACCTTACAAAGGCAAAAATTATAAGTTTGAAACAACAAGAAGTTAAAAAATAATCGCCATTATATTTTTTTCGATGTAGAAAAGACACCTCTTAGTTTGTAACCACCACTCATATCTTTTAAATATGAGACAGACAAGGCACTATATCGACAAAAGATCTATATGTTTTGTATATCAATTAACATACATCCTTGTAACACTGAAAGACTAGGCAACATTATTTTGAGGAGAATCAAGTAAACATGGTATATGGAGGGTGTCGGGCATGGATTGTAGTGTTACGATTTGAAGATGTAATGAGAAGTTCGAACACATACGTCCTCAGTTGAAACATAGAGTGATCAATCGGCCACTAAGACGTAATAGCGTTTTTCATATTTGAACACTGTTCCTTCGGGCATTTTAACAAACATATAGCAATCAATTCAACCGAGAAGCAAGAATGCAACATCTAAGCATGAATCTAAACTCAGATTATCACAACAACAACAATGGAGTGTGTTTATATCACTAATAGATCCTGATCCAGCAAAATTTTCACAGAAATCTCAGCTGGACTCCTTTGCCTGTGCTATGTATGCAGAACATCCGAAAACAGAGCATGAGCTCCTACCTGAACAAGATGTGATTATGGTCACAGTGAGACGTCCTCAATGCATCACCATTGATGATCGGTGCTGCTGAGAAATTCTTGAACTAACTCGAAGTACCCCGAGCTCATCAATCTCCTCCTTTCGAACTTGATTCCTCCTCTGCGCAGCGACGAAGTGACAAAGTTAGGCAATAAAGCGATTCAGCCATGAAATTGCTCGAGAAAGATATGCAACTGTGACTGGCTTCAACAATGGGCGAGGAGGCTGAACATGGTCCAGAGCGCTGAAGATGAGAGAGAGAGAGAGAGAGAGAGAGAGAGTTTTACTCGGTCTGCGTGTGTTCTTGCTTTGCTCGGTTCCTCAGCTCTCACGCGTGCTCTAAGCTTCAGAGAGTTTGTTGTGGTTGTTGTTGTGAATTCTCCTGCACAGTATGAAATCTTGAGCTTAAAAGGTATCTCCAGCTCTGCAGACTAGAAAGAAAGAGAATGAGAGAAGTTCAATTGGTGGTGATGAGCGTTGATGCTTTGCTCCGCCGCCGAGGCTGTGATGGAAGGCAAGGGGGTTTTGACGGACAGACGGTGGCTATTCCTGATGAGAGATGGTAGACAATCGGTTGATGGTGACGGAGCTGAAAGTGAGAGGCATAGATCCGGGAATCGACTGCCGAGAGGGATATCTCAGGTCCGTCACCTTGTGTGTTCTCCTGTTTATTTCTGAGGCATCAATGACGTCCACGCTCCTTTTGAGCTCTCTGTGAACCCAACTCTCAGGTGTGAGAATGGCGCCCCCTTTAAAAAGCCCAACAACGCATATATGCGCGCAAAGACGAAAATCTGATTCCGTTAGGGCCACCTTCAACTCAGCTCTAGAAAATCCCTTCGCCAGCGGAGGTCCTTTGCTTGCGCAGGTCACTTGGGGTGCGCATGACAAAATTTCTGGCTAGAAATTGAGAAGTTAAAAATTTTAGCTTCTGATTTCTTCTTCAAATTTATTTCTAGAATAGAAATCTGTTCCAGAAATAGAAAAATCAAATTGCGTTACCGAACGGATTTATGTTCTAAACCTATTCCAGGGAATAGAAAAACAAAGAAATAGAAAAGTAAAAATTTTATTATGCGCGCCTTTCATTGCATCCGCTGTCGGGTGCGTAATTTATCTATTTTTTTTACATTGGGTGCGTACTTTTAGTCTCTTGTTTCAGACGTGAGAAGACCAGAGAAAGAGACTTGAGGATGGTTTCCTTTCAAATCCAATGGGCAAATGGGCTTTCCTTATCAATTATCATGTTGTCGGATCCTAATTAGACCCGTCTGAATGGAGTGCATTTCTTAACTCATAAATATTAAATCAGTCATAAATGACTTTAAACATAATGGAAGTGTTAAATGGATCGTAAATGGATTTACAATTTATTTACACCCAACTCATCTCTATGTCTTTCTTCATTCTTTATGGCTCTCATTTGTTTTGTGCTCATTGACTCTGCATTCTTATCTTAGTTTGAATATGATTTTTCGTATATTGGGTTAAATATAAAGGGTTTCACTCTACACTTTTATCTCAGTTTGAATATGATTTTTTGTACATTGAGTTAAATATAGAAGTATTTTAATAATATGGGTCGAGTCGGGTTGAGTATGAGTCATTAAGTTTATATTATATAAAAATAGGTTAAAACGGGTTAAATTAATCTATTTGGATCGACCCATTTTCGATTCAATCTGATCCACCTGATTGACCGGTCTAATTGTAACTCATGAGCTGAGGAACCATGGGTTTATTAAGCTCGCGTGTTGATGAAAGCTTTAAAGGCCAAATGTTATGGGCACGGGTTTGGGTTTCTTCACGGGCCAATGCGAATGGACAGATGGCTGAATGGGCTGTCTTTTTATTATTATCTTTGTTTGTTATATTAACAAGAACGAAAATTTCAATTGTGGGCTAAAATTCACATGTTAAGTATAAAACTTTGCTAACATAATAATCTTTGAACTATTGTGAAAGCAATAATATGTTGTCAATCATAAATTCTTGAAAAAATAGACCCCATATTATTTATTACTTTATTGTCCGTGTTTAAGCCTCAATATATAACATTTTTGGATCATTTCAATAGCCGATACTTTTTACTACTGCATGCTATGTTGTTTTTTCTGTGGCAAGTCAAATAAAAGGGAAGTTTAGTTAAAAAAGAAGAAGATAAATGGCAAGTATATCTTGAACTGCATCCTACAATTTTTTTTTTGGTCGTTTCTACTATACTCTTATTCTAACACTTACTCTCAGACTTTTGCCTTGCCTCCTTGCAGAGCGTGGGAGTCGAAACCTACTCTTGAAACTAATTCGTCCTCACCCCAATCTCCCCCTGAGAATGTGGGAATTCAAACCCCCCACCTCCCCCTTCCAAGTTGGAAGAGTAGCCACTGGGGTTTACCCCAGTGGTTAACTGCATCCCACAATATGAGGAGTTCATAAAAGCATGAAGAGACAACTTATTTGGCCATTCCTTTAATTGCTTTCCAATAAATTTTTATAAATTAATGATTCTCTGGATTTTCTTTCCATAGTCATATCTTTCTTGCATTCCTAGCAGAAATACACGCCCTATATATATGCTGCCAATGCTCATAGCCCATACGCATCAAAACTTTCCACCCCTTTCTTTTCTCAATTTGCTCCCTCTTTCCTAGCAACAAGAAGGGTCACCAGCAAGGAGCTGGAATCTATCTCCATTTTCCTTCTACGAGGGCCCAATCCCTACCTCCGTGGGTTTGCCCCGGCTCTCTGCCGTCGTGGACCTACTTACCTTTGCTTACTTTGTGGTGAAATGCTTGATTTGTAGCGTGAAATTAGACGGCCACAATGGCATCTCGTCTGCTCTAGTTGTCCACCACGCAATCCACACTTCGTGATGGCGTTTGTCAGAAGACCAAGAAAAGCATCGAGAAGAAAGGTAGAAGGAATGTAGGAGAAGAAGTTTTGTATTCACTGTATTTTCCATTGTGTACAGAGTGTATTTAATTACAAAGAAAGATATTAATAAAGGAAAAGTAATATTCCCCTATCTTTCTAATCCTAAAATAAACAGGATTCTCTACCTATCAACAAATAGATATAATTTGATGAATCATATCTTCCAACACTCCCTCTCAAGCTGGGGGCTTGTAGATGTCCAAGACACCAAGCTTGCTTAGAAGATATGCATGTTGTTTTTGACAAAGAGGCTTAGTAAATATGTCCGTTGATTGCTCTGAAGTCCTGATTCCTCTTGTCTTGATTATTCCTTCTTGAATTTTCTCTCGAGTAAAGTGGTAATCAACTTCTATATGTTTTGTCCTCTCATGCAATACAGGATTTGTTGCAAGCTTTAGCGCTGAATCATTGTCACAAAAAAGTGTTGTTGGTCCTTCAACCGGTGCCCCGAGATCCTGAAGTAAACCCCTTAGCCAAACTATTTCACAAACAATCTTGGCCATGGATCGATATTCTGCTTCGGCTGAAGATAGAGATACAGTAGATTGTTTCTTTGTCTTCCATGAAAGTAATGATTCCCCAAATTTGATGCAATAACCGGTGATGGATCTCCTGCTCATAGGACATGTGGCATAATCTGCATCACAGTAAGCCATCATTTTCATATTGCATTTTTTAGAAAGGAGTATCCCCAACCCCGGACATGTCTTCAAGTACTTCACAATCTTCAAGGCTGCATTCATGTGGGATTGCTTCGGACTATGTATAAACTGGCTGAGAGTCTGCATTGCATAGCAGATGTTTGGCCTGGTCATGGTCAGATATATAAGTTTCCCTACCAGTCTCTGGTATCCCGACGGATCTCTCAATAATGGATCATCAGAAGAAGAGGATACACCAGAATCATAGTCAACAAATGTTAGCTTAGCATTTTGCTCAATAGGAATAATAGCAGGTCTACAACATGATAATCGTGTTTCTGATATGATTTCCAATATGAATTTCCTCTAACTAAGAGAAATTCCCTGATCTGAACGAGCTATCTCAATTCCAAGAAAATACTTAGGTGGCCCTAGATCTTTGATATGGAAAGTGGAATGCATATATTCTTTAAGTTTCTTCACAGCAGAATCATCATTTCCCATGATAAGTATGTCATCAACATAAATTATCAAATAAATAGATGACATACCTTTTGTCCAGGTGAATAGGGCATAGTCATATTTGGACCGTTTGAATCCAGTAGCCATAAGTGCATTGGTGAACTTGGCATACCATTGTCGAGAGGCTTGCTTCAATCCATAAAGAGATTTACGAAGACGACACACTTTAGACTCCCCCTGTCTCCGTAATCCTGGTGGAAGATCCATATAGATTTCTTCATCCATATCACCATGTAAAAAGGCATTATGTACATCAATTTGATGTAACGGCCAGTCACGAAAAGTAGCAACTAATAGAAAAGATTGAACTGTGACATCCTTTGCAACGGCCGAAAAATTTTCATGGTAGTCAAAGCCTTCTCGCTGTGTAAAACCTTTGGCTACCAACCTAGCCTTATATCTCTCCATAGAAACATCTGCCCTGTACTTGATCTTGTAAACCCACTTACATCCAATGGGTTTTCGATGAGCAGGCATTGGTACGATATCCCAAGTATGATTCTCCGTTAAAGCATGTAACTCGGCCTCCATGGCCTTTTGCCAACAAGGATCGTCTTTAGCCTCATTATAACTAGAAGGTTCTCGTTCTTCAGAAATACGGCTCATGCAACATAAATGTTCTACTGATAGTCTATCAAATGAGATGTAAGATGAGATGGGATAACGAGTACCTGACGATCTTGAAGAACCACATATGTAATCCTTTGTCCAAGCTGGTGGGCGAGCTGTGCGACTAGAACGCCGTGGGAGTTCTTGTTGCAATGAAGAGGATTCTTCTTCAGCGGGAGTTGATTCTGGATACTCAGTGAACTAGGCTGATTCTTCTAAGTGAAACTCTTCAGTTGAGTGACTCGCAGAAGTCTCAATAGGTAGTGTAAGCGATACACCAGTTGGTTCTGGGAGAGGAGTAGCAAGAAATGTACCTCCCAAAAGGATATGTTCTTCCAATAAGAATCTTGAATTCCTTGTCTTCTCATCTTCAGTTGAAGAAACAAGAGTTTGGAAAGGAAACATATTCTCATGAAAAATAACATCCCTGCTTACGAAAAACTCTCATGTGGATGGTGCATAAACCCGATAACCCTTTTGCAAAGTAGGATATCCCATGAATATACATTCATTAGCTCGTGGTGCCATCTTATCCTTGTGTCCCACTGTAGTGACATAACAGAGACATCCAAAAATTCTTAGATGACTCAGATTCGGCTTCTTTCCATACAACATCTCAAATGGCATCTTTCCTTTCAGAATGCGTGATGGCATGTGATTAATCAAATATAATGTTGTGACTACACAGTCCCCCCAAAAATCCTCAGGAATAGATGCTTGGAACTTAAGGGCACGTGCTACTTCTAAGAGGTGACGATGTTTTCTCTGAACAACACCATTTTGCTGTGGTGTATAAGTACAAGAACTCTCATGCAATATTCCATTCAGTGAAAATAAAGAAGCACACTCACTATTGAAGAACTCCCTTCCATTATCAGTTCTAACTTGACGGACTGTTTTTCCAAATTGAGTTTTGGATAAGGTAAGGAATGTTCTTAGGTGAGTAAAGACTTGATTCTTTGATTGCATGAGGAATATCCACGTCGCACGAGAGAAATCATCAACAATTGTGAGAAAATATCGTGACCCATCGTGATGTATAGTATGATAAGGTCCCCAAACATCAGCATGAATCAACGAAAAAATACTATCTACTCGGGAATTACTATTTGGAAAAGTAGCACGTGTTTGCTTTGCCAAAGGACATATAGGACACTGGGGACAAGAGAATGAGGCACTATGTCCCAATCTTTTATGATGAAGGGAATTTTTGTCATTGATAACATGGTTACACAATGATTTATTGAATTCAACAGACGACAAATTAAAACTGCTGGGAAAATCCATCCAAAAAATAGAGCCCTTGATAAGCTTTACCCAAGCCCATCAGTTTGCCAGTTGAAAGGGCCTGAAAGAAACAATTATCTGGAGTGAATAGGACACGACATGAATTTTCTTCAAAAGCTTGATTAACTGATACGAGGTTGAATTGGAAGTCAGGCACATAAAGTATATTTCGAAGAGTAATTAGAGGACTAAGATTCATAGTGCCGGTCATGACAACTTGTGTGGAATTTCCATTTGGAAGCTGTACTGATATAAGAAAGGATAATTTCTAGATTTTGGAAAAGAAACCCTTATCATAGACTATGTGATCACTAGCACCTGAATCTATAATCCATGCATTCTTTGAAATTGAGTTCATCAAGTAATAAGAAGTACCTGTGAAGCTTCTAGCCTTATCAGATGCATCCAACCTTTTTAAAGCCCGCATCAATTCCTGATATTGCTCATGGGTAATTGATTTATCTGTTGGCTGACTCAGTACCTGAAAAACTTATGAAGATTTTCCTCGCTCTTTTTCTCCAGGTTTCCCGTGTAATTTCCAACAGTTCTCAATTGTATGATGTGGACGTTTACAATAGTGACAATATAATTTACCTTTTCCTTTTTTACCATTGTTTTTTGTAGTTGAAGGAATCTGTTGTTGGGCTGAAAAATTTGAGCCGAAGTGGGCCTGTACGTTCCTTCTGGTCCAGTGGGTTGGATTCCTCACCGGCCATTTTCGCGCGTCTGAACTCTTCCTCGCAGCCCGTCGACTTTGTGCGGCCTATCTACTCCAGCGAAGGTGCTCCGTGGGCTGTCTGAGAAAGGCCCAGGCGATGAAAAAAAGGGACCGTCCGATTGTTCGCCAAAATCTGAGCCCTCCATTTGCTCAGCTAAATACGGATTAGGGTTCCCCCCCCGGCATTCGCCCCCCTTTCCTCCTCCGATTCTAGGGTTTCTCTGTGGGGGGCGATAATGGCCTCTGGCGGCTAGGGCCATCGCCTCGCTTCCTCTTCCAGAAGTCACCGTCCTCTGTTGGCTTTCTTCCTGGACGGCGAGCTAGTAGATTCGGCCAAGATTTGGCATGGGATCCATTGTTAGGATCTGGGACCAAAACGAAAGGTACGTTTCGTTTAAGATCAGGAGAAACCTAATCGCCTTTTCTCTCTCGCGCATGTTCTTGTACTGCTGGAGAATTGGTTCGGGCCAATTGAATTTTTCTTCGGCCGATTCCATTTCATTCCACAGTGCTAATAGTTTATTGTAAACTATCGCGACGCTCATATTCCCCTGCTTCAGATTTGAAATTTGCTGTGTTATGGAAAAAAATTTGATTTGATCTAGCTTTCCATACATCTCCTTAATATTGTCCCACATCTCTTTCGTATCTTCTGTCGAAGGAAGTCCCGCTAATACTTCAGTGGAGATACAGTTCCCAATCCAGGTTCTAACGAGCTGGTTACATTTTTTCCAAAAATGAGCCATTCGCTTGTCAGTTGGAACGGGAACCGTTCCATCTAGAAAACCCTCCTTATCCTTCGTTACCAGGGCATGTCGGAATTCCCACGACTAAGTCGAGTAATTCTGTGGGCCTGTCAATTGCTAACTGATCAGTTTCAATTCTGGTCCGTCAGCGTTTGTCGTGTACAGAGGGTCGCCGAGCTCCGACCGTCCTCCGATAGCAAGGATCTGGTAAGGAAAAAAACCAAGTGAGAAAGTTGGATAGGTATACGCCCCTGCATTTGCTCCGTTTTCTTGACCCGCATTAAAGAAATTTGGGTAGGGATTCGTTCCCCCCGATTCGCTAGATCCGCCCGTCTACTTCGGGCCGAAGGTAGAGCCTGCCCCACTATTGGTTGGTGCGCCTCCGTCGGTCCGCACGTTGCCTTGATACCCCGGCTGTGATGTATGTGGGTTTACCCCATGGGATCCATGGATATGGCATCCACTGGTAAGGATGGCCCAAATAGGGTTGCCCCAAGTTGAACTGAGCTGGAGGATTCTGCCATTGCACATGTGGAGAATGGATTTGGCTTTGGTTGAATTGTTGCTCTGCCACAGTCGTCACAACAGTTGAATCTGGGTTGTGAGTACTTTGTGGCATCTCATCTCTCGCTGGTTGATCATCTGGATTTAAGGTGAGAGCTTCCGATTTGTTCATTGCAAAAGAAATTTGATATGGAAAAGAATTGATTCCTTTCGGTAACTGTTTTGCAAGTTACAGTTCCTCAAGGCAATCAAGAATGGTGGATGCGGAAGCTATGCCAGAATCGTAGGAAGCTCTGATACCATGTCAGAAGACCAAGAAAAGCATCGAGAAGAAAGGTAGAAGGAATGTAGGAGAAGTTTTGTATTCACTGTATTTTCCATTGTTTACAGAGTGTATTTAATTACAAAGAAAGAGATTAATAAAGGAAAAGTAATATTCCCCTATCTTTCTAATCCTAAAATAAATAGGATTCTCTACCTATCAACAAATAGATATGATTTGATGAATCATATCTTCCAACAGCGTTTGTCATCCGAGTCATATCTTCGGCCCTTGCGCGCTTCCTCGGGGGCGTTCGTCCGCGTCCGCATCCGCATCCTGGAGGAATTCCAAGGGCCGACTCTGTCCACGAGATCGAGTTGGCGATTCTTGCGGTGTCAGGACGCGGTAAGGAAAGAGACAGGAAGACGCTTTCTTGAAGGAGCCCATGCCTAATGCTATTGATGAGGTTTGATAATCCAAATGATCCAAACGAATTACATATTTATGTTCTTTTATTTCCTAACTAAACTTTCTTTTCATTTTGACTTGCCGCAGCAGAAGCAAATTGGCAGCGGCTGGTCAACCGGGGATGACTAAAAGTTTCGGTAACTTAAACTATCCAGATAATTACATACTGACGAATGTGGTTGTTGAATGCGGCACTACAAACTCTTGTATTTTTGAAACATTTATTTCCTTCCATTTTGTGTGGCAGGGCGATGAGGGAAATGAGAGAATTTATCCATGATCGAATTAGGATGATAGATGCTAGCGACATAATTAACTATTACTATATCGATGTGATTAGTATTTATATCGATGTGCTTACTAAATTTAGGCAATGCAAATAGCGGCAAATATTTATTTGAATCGTTATGTCCCGCTTGATATGCTTAGTTGGTTACTTATGAAGTTGTCGATTCATTTGCATGGGAAGATTTTATCGGTAAAATAATATATTAATTTTGGCCAAGGTTAATTAGTGACCTCTAAATACAAGATTCTAGTTAAATATCTAACAAGAACTCCGTAATTAATCTTAGCCCGGTAAATAGTCTGCAGATAAAAATCTTCCCATGTGATTGACTCCGCAACTTAGTAACTAGCGAACCAAGATATCAAGCAAGCGAGGCAATCCAAACAATAAAAAGCCTCTACTTTCATTACCAAACTTACTAGGCACATCAATGTAAATACAAAATACATCGACATATTAATCTTTAAACATGTTAATGATATCTAATTTCCTAATTCAATTATCGACAAAATTCTTCTCATTCGTGTCACCGTGCCACAGCACCAAACGAAAGGAAATAATGGTTTAAAAAATATAAGGTTTGTGCTTGTAGTGTCGCATTCAAATTCAACAACATTCATCAATATGCAACTAATTTGGCAATGTGTTGTTGCTGTTTTGTTTTTTCTATTGCAAGTCAAATAAAAGGAAAGTTTACTTAAGAAATAGATGGCAACTATGTCTTGAATCTCGTTCAACAATACTTTATTTGATTGCATCTATTTTAACTTTCCAAGAACTGTCTTATTCACTAATATTGCTTTGGATTTTTTTTCCATGTTCACTTTTTTCTTGCATTCCTAGGAGACGCCCTGCATAGATACTACCCTTACTCAAAACGTGTTCATCATCGGAATCATATCCTCGGCCTTGCACGCTTGCCATGGGCGGTCGTCCGCATCCACATCCCATCCCCTAGCTCGACTATCTCCATGTGATCAAGTCAGCTGTTGTGTCTTTCTATCTCTTTCCTCCATATGTCCCCCAGGGCGACAATGTCCGCACGATAAATTAAATGTTTATCGCGAAGCCGGGATGCGGCAAGGAAAGAGACAGGAAAACGTAAGTCTTGAAGGAGCTCGACGACGTGGAGGCGTGCAGGAGGCTTATGCTTGAGACAATTGACGGGATGGCAGCATCAAGGAGCGGCGGAGAGAGGGTGAGAAGGCTGCAGGAGGCAGCAGGAGGCAGCGATTGGGCTAGAGAATTTTTCGTATTGTTCATAATCCATTAGCAACCTAAGCCTCAGTCGCCTTCTCCAGCCCAATCACCGCCTCCTTCAACCTCCCCACCATCTCTCAGCTGCCTCCTAATGCCCCATCTATTCATCGCTTCAAGCACGTCCCTCGCGCATACTTCCATGTTGTCAAGCTCCTTTTTGACTAGCGTCTTCATGTCTCTTTCCTCGCCACATCTTGATTCTATGATAACCGCCGACTCTATCATGCGAACATAGTCGCCCCGGGGGACACAATGAGGAAAGAGACAGGAAGATGCAACTTCCTATTTGATCGCATGGTGATAGTTAAGCCAGGGGATATCCTTGGGATGCGGATGCGAACAACTGCCCTTGGGGAAGCACACAAGGCCAAATATGTGATTCCATGACAAACGTGTTATGAGTACAGATAATATTTATATAGGGTGCATGTTTTCTCCTAGGAATAAGAAGAATGTGATACGGAACAAATCCAAAACATATTAGTTAAGAAGAGATTTCTTGAATGCAAATAAATGACATGATAAATAAAGTGTCTCGTCATTGTGAAAAGCGAACGAAAATAATTATTCGAGAAATATAAGCAAAGTTTATCTAGGGCCAAATTGACACCTAATTTTCTCTCGTTTAACCGCTCTACCACGCAAAGCAAAAGGAGATATTGCTTAAAAATATAAGGAAAGTGTATCTAGGGCCGATGAAATACACGTGACCATTGTGCTACTGAAGACGTCACGGTCCATTAGTCATTTATTTCGAACGTTTCAATCATCAAATAAATAGTTTATACGCGGGAAAACGGCCAATATGTTCCTTAATTGGGACATTTAAGTTATCAATATTTTCATTATCAATGATGGCTTACTGCCGCTATTATTAACAGGGTATTGATAAGCCGACTATGCCGCTACTCTTGAAAGAGCGACGGTGCATTCTCCACCTCATATCTTCGCAAGGAAGTGAGCCCTTAATGACAGATTTTATGCGTGCGCTCCGGATGCATGGACCTTTTTGGATTTTTACAAATTTCCCGTGACAGTGTTGTTATGCTAGTCAGGTCCTTTTTTAGTACTGCCGGCCAAATAAAAAGGTAAGTATGGTTAGGAAATAAAAATGTCTAGATGTGTATCGAGGCGCGTCCTTACCATATGAGGAGGCCAGAAAAGCATGAAAAGAGATGCTTCATTTGGCCTTATCTTTTTTATTATCTTCCAAGAAATCTCTTCTTGATTATTGGTTTGGGATTTATTTCCATAGTCACTGCCTGCAAGCATCGAAACTTTCCAATCGCTTTCTCGTCTCAGTTTTCCAGGAAAGAAGAAAGCAAGTTCCTTCCTTCTTCATATTTGAGAAAATGCATATCGACCTGAGCAGCTTGTCGCGCCTTTTCTCTCCCCGTTCCGGTGACAAGAAGGAAGAGAAGCTCACCCCCGAGGAGCTGGAATCTATCTCCAGCTCCTTCGATGAGTCCCTCCTCGCTTGCCTCCAGGGCCTGAGCCCCGCTTCTGTCAGCCTTGCCTGGCTCTCCTCTGCCGTTGACGCGCTCAACTTCGCTCATTCTGCAGTGAGGGCATCCGCTCCGAGATCGCTCAACTGCGTCGCCACCATGAGAAGCTGAGGATCGTGATTGAGCCCCTCCACTCAAAGCCCAACCCGTTGGTGGAGGACATTCGCCGAGTGAGAGATTTGCTAGTAGGTTCGGAGGAAGAAGACAGCGATGGGTTTGTGAAGTCCTCCGGCAACATTGACGAGCTGATCAGAGACCTGGCTCATAGCATTAGGACATCGGGTCTACAGAGAAAGGTCTCGCCGGTGGAGAGACCCATCCGCCACATGTTCCATGCTGCCGTCTTCATGATGGGTTTCGTTGCTGGAGTCGTGACTGTAGCCATTTATCCTTCCCCGGTGGCAATTACCAGAATCTGTGTCCCGGAGGAGTTCCCTTGGCGAGACTCTTTTCGCATGATCGAGAAGGCAATTACCGCGGACTTGGGGCGCAACCAGGAAAAGGAAAGGAAGACGTCCATGTTGAAGGAGTTTGAGGATGTGGAGGCGCGCCTTAGTAACCTGATCAAGGCGATAGATGAGGTTGCAGCAACAGGAAGCAGCGGAGAGATCACTAGGAGGATAAGGGAGATAGCGGCCGCGTTGGAGAAGGCAAACGAGCTGTTACTGGAGGGGGTGGACCGTCTGACAAAGGCGGTGGACGGGCTGTTCGTAACGGCCATGGAGATGGTGGATGGGCTTAGAGAGCGGCTATAGCCGGAAATGCCATTGAAGGCGTACTTTGAAATGGAGAAAGACAAAGTGAGAGTGATTTCTAAAATTTGAGTGCGAGCAAGAGAATGTAACGGTTGTTGTTATGAACCGCAAATAAGGAATAAAAGATGCACGGAGATTTTGTTTTCATTGATGTGAAAGAATTGTTGTGAATAGAGATGACGAAGATGACGACAATCAATAATCTAGTTTAAAGGCTCGAAAGTTAGGGCACGACATCGATGTGTCTAAGTTTGGTTCATATGAATTATTGAATAAGATGAGATCGACGTAATTCAACATTGCATGTGTATTAAATTCGCGTGCATTGGGATCATGCAATAAGACGGCTGAGTTAAGGTCAAATTCATAGAAAAGGGTTCCGTGCACACAATATTAAACTTTACAAAAGAATCGTTCGACCAAGCAACATTAGAAAAGAAATTGCTCAAATCAAATAATGCAATTAATTTTGTGAGGTAGGGTTTACATTTCATGTAAGTTCAAACTTTAAAATGAGTTATGATACCATTTTGTAAGATAATTTTTCAGATAAACTTGTTTTGAGATAAATCACGAGACCAAACAAAAATTTTTAGGACCAAAATATAGCATTCAGTTCATGTATTGGCTATATTTGAGAAAGTAAAAAGAAATGAGGGATTAAAAGTTTGGATAGAATATGAAGAAATTAAACTAAATTCTTTATGAAAGAGAGAAATTTTCATCGCCCTTCTCTAAAACATAGCATAAATTCATCCGAGAAATACACACACAACATAAGATGTATTCAATGAAAGGACTGAGGCAAATAATTTAATTTTTACGATAATAATTTTTTTGACTTTATTGCATTTTTTGATGATTTATAATTCAATTTTACTTTTGTGATAAATTTTAAAATTATTTTTGCATTTATCATTAAATTTAAAGACTAAGACTCCTGATACCGTATTGTTGGGGTAGAACAGAGATGGTATTTCTTTGATGTCCCATTTAAATACAGCAACATTCATGTGCAAGTCACGCATAATTGCATTCTCAATTTAAACACCAGTGTGACATTTTTGTTTTTGTTTTTTCGGTTATTAAAAGCTGAATGGTAGAAGATAATAAACCACATGACAATCACCTAGAGACCTTTATCAAAGTAAAATTCGAAAATGATTTAGCTAAAATAAAGTGAGAAACCTAAATTACCGATCTGTAATGGGTGAGAAGTTTCACAAATTGTTCAAATATCTTACAAAAGAAACAAATTTTTTTTCCTCGGGATAGATATGGCTCAAACCATTGAACTATCCAAAAGATTAATGTATAGAAAATAAATTTCTTTTCTGAAAAGTAACATCTTTTTTATTGTTTCATTTTAGTCAATTTTCAAGATCATGAAATTGCAATTTCAATTTTTTTTTTTCAAAAATTCCTGGGCAAAGAACTTTTAATGGCAAAGCACATCTTCTTGCAACTTTCTTTATGCACACTCAGGCCGATTATCATATTCTACTCTCCGTTATTTTAGGTTTTTGATTTTTGCGAACCTTCTTTTGACTCAATTTTAATTTAATGTACAATATCTATATCAATACTAACATGCACGAGTTATACATAAAGCTTTCATGGTTTTCTGAAATTTCAATATTTTTCCTCAAATTTTTGAAATTTGAAGGACAATTCATACATAAGCAAATAAAAAGTGTATTCTTACAATTTACCCATTTAATAAAACCATTCAATTCAAGTAGAACCGGACAAGACACCAAGCGGGCCCATACCCTTTCCCTCACTACACTGTCCATCTGCTGAGGTAGGAAGGTGACATTGATGAGATCGACGTAGGCGAGCTTCGAAAGCTTTCCCCGAGAGATTTTGAGGGAGGCCTGAACACTTGCAAGCGGAGATTGGAGGCCTCGCGATAGGAGGGAGGGGCATGGGTCCGAGGGGGTTCGAGATCTGAGTAGAGGGCAGAGGAAGAAGGGTTGAGATCTGGGCACAGATTTGGAAATCCGCCGTGCCAAGTCGTCCCGCCGACATCGCAGCACCAGATCTCTGCCGAAGCCAGGCCGCCGCTGTCACCGTGACCGAGCCCCAAACCAACCGCTTCAAGTCAAGCCGTCGTCCTCCGATGCCACCTGCATCAGCGTCACTGCGCCGTTGATTCTCTACCGACCATCGCCCTGCCGTCGGACTTGTGGTCGCCCAACGACGGGTTGCTGCCCCTCCAGATGCGCGGTTACTCCGGAGCTCAAAATCCAAACGCAAGTCAAAGCCCTATTGCGAAGTCCCCCCTGGGGCGTGCCAAGCCGTCATCTCTTCACACATTGTCGTGCCGACGCTGCGGATATAATCATCGCCGCTCGCCGCGTCATCGCCGTGACTCTCCTCCCGCTTGAAACCCTAATCGCTGTCGCCACTCGCTGCGTTGTCGCCGTTGCTACCCCCCCCCCTCTAAACCTTAACCGCCGTCCCCGTTGGACAGCTAGCTATTACCACCCACCGCGTTGCCGCCATCGAGTCGCCGTTCCTCCCCTTCCGGCGCCGCAAAGAGGCCCTGGAGATGAGGGTTGCGAAATCAGGTCGTGGTCGGGTCGAATGAAAGCCCCGCCAGGTAGGGTTTGGACCAGGAATCGGGTCGAGCTTGGGTTGCGAGCCGGGCTGGGTATACCCGTCCGGGTCTGGCTAAAACGCGAGCTTGCAGGCAAGCCGTTTTTAGGGGATGAGGCCCGGATTGGGCCCTTGTTTCCGCCCATCCGAGCCAATCGCTAGCAACCCGGGTCGGTCCCAACCCGGGGATCCGACCCAGGTCGTCTTTATATTATATTATTACAATATTATAATTAAAAAAAAAGAAAGAGGAAAAATCCCAGATCGGGCCTGCAACGGGTCTTAGGCAGATGACCCGGGCCGGACCCAACCCAGGGATCCGACCTGGGTCATTTTTTAAATATATTAATATATTATAATAATAATAAATAATATTTCAAATAAAATAATAATAATTTATTTTCCAAAAAATTTAAAAAATGTCCCATATTTTCTCAGAAATTCCAAAAAAATCCAAAAATTCCATGTTTTTCCAAAAAAGCCAAAAAAAAGTAAGAAAAAAAGCCAAAAATGATTTATATTTTCAAAAAAGATCAAAAATCCGAAAAAAAATGCTTTATTTTTTTTGGTAAAATTAAGAATATATTGAGTTTTAAATCAAATTTTACAAGAAGGTTCGGCACCAACTTACACTCAAAACGTCAACAAGTCATAAGGAGTGGAAGGGAGCCGAAGAAAAAACAAAGAAACCGCAAACAAAGCGGCAAAACCACAGAAAACAGAACAGCCAAAATAACAGGCAACAGAACCAACAAACGAATGTCAACTAAAGTAGCAACAAGGCCGGACGAGACGTAAGAGCAAGCATTCACAAGAAGACCACATCCTCTAGCACTAAATCGTCAACCAGCTAGCCGCCAAACGAGAGGAGCCACCAAGGTGAGTCGCATCCGCCAAGCAAGCAATCGCAGGTTCGGGTATCCGAAGAGCAACCATCCAGCCACCTAAACTAAAGAACCACTTAGGAAAACCATAACAGTCCAAGAACGCCACAAATCCATCCCACATCCAACCAAGGATAGGCGACACAAAAGCCAACCACAGCTCGATAGAGGAAGCACCGCCAACCAACGAGGAATCTACCACGTTAAAGTGGAGTAACAGGGTCCCCTGAAGAGAAGATAATCAGGTCAATTCTCCAACTACGCTGCCATCTCCTATTGTGAGTGGTATCTTCCACATTCCTGAAGGAGATAGCCTTGTCCCTAACAACCTTAAAAATGTGATTCTTCATGGCTGGAACGGCAAGAGCTTGCTCTCTAAAAAGAAAGCTATTCCCATTCTTCCAAATAATATGGCACAGAGCACCAAAAGAAAAGCGAGCAATGCATTTATAAAACTCTTTACCTGAAAGTAAGGAGATAGCCCACCTTAGGTTCTCATCCCAAGACCTGTTTCACCATGGAAGATTGCATCTAGCTGCACCAAAAGAAGGCTATACTGGTAGTGATACGACACCCAAAAAATAGATGATCAATGGAATCAGGGATCTCCTCGCAAAAGGGACAAAAGTCGCTTTCTATCCTATCGTGAGATAATAATAGAGCTTGGGTAGGAAGTTTATGTTTGGCAATAAGCCAAAGGTTAAGTTGGTACCTTAGTGTAATCGCATATTCCAAATGAACGCATGCTAGTAGACTCGGACCTTCTTCCGCCAAATGGACTCCCAAGCCAAAGCTACGATGAAGCGGCCTGAGGAGCTCTCCTTCCAGAAAATAAATGATCCGGGCTCTGGTCAAGTGTCGGAAAGGGGTGCTCCCACGAATCCAATACCATCTTGAACGCTTGGCCAAACTCGATGAATAGGTCAGCCACTGTCACCTGCCTGGGAAGCCCGGAGCTATAAATGAGGGAATCTGAAAAAATTAAGTTCAAATGACCCATTGAATGCCAATTGTCAAACCACAAGGACACGAAGAGGCCATCCCCTATACTCCAATAGAAGGAGTTGCGAAATTCAATTCTGAGAAGAAGGATCTTCTTCCAAGCCCACAAGCAACAGGTTGGCTTCTTAGCAACCCAGAAGTTCTTCCTTTTCAAAAAAGTCGAGTGGATCCACTTATATCATAATGACTCATTGTCCAAGAACAAAAGCCATATATGTTTGAGCATAGTAGCCTTGTTACACTCCCGAAGTCTTCGGATACCAAGGCCTCCCTCCTCCTTTGGGTGGCAGACATCATCTCACGACACATTCGCACCCCCTCTACCCAAGTTCGAGCCTTGCCAGAGGAATTGTTTGAGGATTTGTTCAATTTGATCTAACACAAATATAGGAAAAATGAAAACACTAGCCCAATAGGCTTGAGTCGCATGTAGGACTGACTTAATCGGCTAAAGATGTCTAGCCAATAAAAAAATGTTTTTTATGTTCAAAAAATGAGAAAATTACCCAAAAAATGTTATTCCTCCCCAAATGTATGGAAAATCCCTCAAAAATCCAAAAAGCCTTAAGGTTTAAATAATATTAGGTACCGGAAGGGCATTAGTGATTAACTAGTGTAGTCAAGTCCCCGAACCTAGTTTCTCTGGTTGCGCAAGAGTGAATATTCCTCCTAATATTTCGTTTGGGCTTCTAGCCGACCCACCCGAAATTCGATTAGTGGCGACTCCTTTTAAAATTAACTTATAAATTAAAATATCAAATCATTAAGTTGTGAATTGGTGGGCTTAGGAGAGCCCGGGCTAAGCCTAATAGATTTAACCGAACCATTAGCCTCCGTAGGCGCCCGTCCCTGATCGAGCACCGAAAAAAGAGGTCGCAACAGCTTGGCGACTCCGCTGGGAACATTTTTGAAGACTCACGCTATTTTATCTTGTTTAAATACTTTACTGACATGTAATTTTTCTTTTTATGCAGGTCAATAGCTTAAAGGCCTATTTTAATTTTGTGGAAAGAAAATGCCTTGTGATCACAAATTTCTATACATGCTTTAAATGCTTAAGCACTACACGCGGCACACACAACTTGGCCGCCGGACCTAGGCCGCCATAGGATATTTAGGATGGTGTTAAGAAAGATACGGCCTTGAACGCAAGACAATGATATAGATGTTGCATTTCTTTAGCTGAGGTTAAGAGGGTACGATGCCAGCACAAGACCGCGACAGGCAGACACCCTTTTAATTTCAACAAGTCTTCTTAGTTAGAAATCAAGCCGTACATATCATACGCATGTCTGTGTAATTATCATAATTTTTTCTCGCATGAAGTAAGTTTTTATCCGTACACTTTGCAATTTACTTATCTTTCTCTATATATTGAGCAGTCCATGATTAGTCTAGGATTTAATACCACAATCATTTAAATCTGGAAGTAATTGTCATAATTTTTTTTAAAAAAAAAAACTTTGGCAAAGGAAATTACTTTCAGTTGGTGTTTTTATTTTTACAAAGTCCCTTTCTGCAAGAATTTTCGTTTGCTTCAAAAGGAATAGAAGTCTTTTTCAAAATTTGTTACAATTCATGCTTTCTTTGCCTTTCAAATTGAATATCCTTTTAGTCCATGCTAACATGTCGCATGCATTTTTTGAATCCATACTTAGGAAATCCTCTACATGTACAAACTTTTCATAAAAAAACAGAACGATAGGATTAGGTCGTCATCATGGACTGATCTCCTTATTTATGCCCAGGAATCATGGAACGTGAACATTCACTGATCAAGACTCTTTCAAAAGCAAGAGCAAGAATGGCCGAAGATGATGTACCAAGCCGTGTTGTGGTCATGGAAAGTGAAATAAAGCAAGTCTTCAATGTGCTTCAACAACTCTAAAAGCAGATAGACTCCATCCAAGGCAAACTTACTCCAGACCCGGCCTCAGTCAATGTATTGTTACCACAATCATCCACCAAAGGGGATCAAGACAGAGATACCGATGATAACATGCTCGAATTTGAGGATGATTCGCACCAAACTGCGATTAAGAAAGCTAAGCCAAACAGTTTGTCTAAAACTAAGCATGACAAATGCCTTGAAAAACTTAAGGAGCGGCTGAAACAACCGCGAGGCCTCTAAGATCCAACTTTGACGGACCTCTCAATTTATTCCAAAGTCAAAATGCCGGAAAAATTCAAAATGTCTGAGTTTGAGAAGTACGATGACACAACTTGCCCGAGAGCTCATTTGCAAATGTACTTAGTTTGATGACCAAATATGTTAATAATGCATCATTAATAATCCAGTTGTTCTAATCAAGTCTGGTAGGCCCTACCCTGGGATGGTACATTACGATGAACATGAACCTCCTCGAAACATGGAGCGAAGTGAGTGAGGCATTTCTCAAGCAGTACAAGTTCATAATGGACATTACCCCTTCTTGTGAGGATCTTGAGCGTACCAAAAAGAAAAAAAACACGAATCGTTCAAAGAATATGCAATTAGATGGAGGAATCTGGCCGCCCAAATCAGTCCTAAGTCAACCAATTTTGAGCTAAGAAAGATGTTTATCAAAACCCTCCCCTACGAGTACCACAATCGAATGGTAACTACGATTGCCCAATCATTTAATCAACTCATTCCAATAGGGCAACAAATTGAGATAGGGTTGAGAGATGGTTGGTTCACTTAACCCGTACCCTCGAGCAGGAGGCTCAATATGAAGAAAGAACCCTCGGTGGATGTCAATGCGACCGACACCACAAACACCAGTCATCCCTTGACCATTCAGATAAGTACGGGACAACGACAGACCACCAGCCATCAGTCGTCCCAGTATTACAACAATAGGAGGCAAATTACTCCGCTTCTTGGATCTCCATCCCAGGTGCTAGCAATCGTCTGGAAGAAAAACCTCATTTCGATTGAGCCAAAACAACCCAATGCCAAAAGCTTTTCCAACTATGACTCGTCCAAAAAATGCAACTATCACATGGGAGAAGCGGGGCACTCGATTGATGAGTGCTTCACCCTTAAGAATCAAATCCAAAACATGTTGGACACTAAAGCTTTCTCGTTCCAAAGCACCTAACCAAATGTTTAGAGTAATTCGTTCCCTGACCACACCGACAAAGTAAACGCAGTATTCAGTTCTGAAGTCAATCAGATAAGAAACGTCAAAGCACATACCACTGACATTTATCAAGGGCTAGTAGAGGCCAAATATTGTTCAGGTAATGAAGTACCACCCTTAGCAACAAAGAAAGAAGGGCTAGATGACATGACCACCATGTTTGGGGACCTTTTCATAGGTGCCATCAAGGAGGAACAACTAGAAGAAACATGCGATAACTTCTCATTTACCTAGCTTCAATGTCAAGTTAATGAACTATGCGAGACAGTATACCACTTGACGGAAAATTCCGCTCAAGCTACTCAGGCATTCCGCTCTCATGACAATGAAGAGTTGGCAGCCGAAATAAATGAAGAAGACCCTACTGACATGATCTGGCAAGAGGAACGGCTACCCCAGTCCTCAAGCAACATGCGGCCATATTCGCCTCTTCCTAAATTGATGGCCACTATTTTCCCCATCCTCTTAGAGTAAGGAATGATCTCTAAGGAATTGAGACACCCTGCCCTTGAGTACTTCCCTAATTATGATCCATTCAAGTATTGTGACTACCATTCGAGGGAGTTGGGGCACTCATTAAATGACTGTACTATTATGAAAAACAAGGTTCAAGATCTTTTGGATGTTGGGATATTCACATTCCGCTCTCCAATGCTATGTTATGACAAAGATAACCTCCTTGTGCTACCTAGCACCCGTACCATGTTCCTTGAACATGCTAAGGAGACACGTAGAGGAAATGCAATTATGGACATTTTGGGCTAACCAAGTAGTAAATTCGACTACTATGTCAACTATTCAATCCCTCAAGGTTTCTATGACCATCATCAGAGCATCGCCTCTGATGAATGGGGAGGCATGGATTATCTGAAATTCACAAAGCTGGGAGCACAAGGAGGCGCGATTGGTGACTGGTATGAGATTTCTTCGCGAGCACCATCGATGAAGGACTGTTAGGGGAAATGAGTGCAGGCCTGCTCAAGTAGACCCTTTTTAATTTCCTTGCATATTTCCCTACATGGGAACCTATACATTTTTCTTAAGTCTGACTTGTTTTGTTTTCAACATCAGTTCCGCTTGAGGAACTAACTTTTGAAATCACTCTTCCAAAATGTAAACCCACCTATTACTATATAAAGTTGAAAACATTTTGAGGGCATGAGGAGACATACCAAACCAGCCCAATGATGTTATCCAACCATGAAAAGAAAATATCATCCAAGGAGAATACTGAGGGTTAGGCTTCCTCATGCTTTCTCCCCAAAGATTACTTTTGAAAAAAAAAACATTTCATTACAAAAAACTTTTGTCAAAACAAGATGTTAAATTTTATCCTGTTTATTTTTCTTATTCATTTCGTGTCTTAGAAATATCATTCCCTTTGACTTAGCTAATAGGGGGCATTTGAAGCCAACACATCATATGAACTTGCCAAATTCGAAGACACCCTTCCAAGATAACAGGGGCAAACAGCAAAAATCATCCCATTTCAAAAAGGGTAAGTCTTATTCCCAAAACGTAATGTTAGGAATGACGTCATCTCTCTTCTATTTATAGGAAATGAAAGATCGAACGTAATAAGGCATACAATTAAACTCGAAACATGCACACCATGGTAGCTTGAGGCAAGATAACCTCCCCCATGCTGCTCTCGGTCTTCCCATTTTGCAAGCTGTCCCTGGGAGCTCTATGCACTCCACCTCACTCCTGCACAACTTCGTCTCAAATCGGAGCAATATCTTCTCTCCACAACGTCCCCGAGCAACTAGATGATGCGGTTTCATTAATAGGGTTTTCAGCTTCGACAAGCCAAGAAACGTAAAGAAGGAATTTCTTCTCTTAAAAGGGCTATTGTCAATAGGGAGAAAATCCAGACACTCGAAGCGGTCTCTAGAAATTTCATGGAAGCTTGAGGTACATGACCTTGCCTAATGCCACTAACGATTAGATAATCAAAGACAAATAGAAAAAAATTCCACAGAAGGAGAGCATTGAAGATGAATCAACAACCATCAATCGTGCACACATGACCACAAACAATGTGGGCCAATCAAAGGAGACGTTGAACTGTATCAAGACAAAAGATTGTCATTGACATTCAAATATCCCTAGGGGATAACAAATACAAACTCTGGGGAAGGGTAATTTGATATCGTTTCCAATACTCACTTTCCCTGAACTCGTTTTTGACATATTTTCCCTATCAGTAGGAAGCAATGGGATTCAAGAGCCAAACTTGATGGTTAGGTTTGGCAAATCAATATTAGCCAAGCTAGTACATGGAAATGACCCGTATTGAATTTCACCTAACTTGGTGTAAAAGGACGTGTCATCCAGAAGCCAGTTCAGTCAAATGGAAAAATAAATGCTTCATGAACACTACCAGTGCCACGGCCTAGTAGTATCAGGAATGAAATGATCCAAAGGCGTTCAGAGTTCAAACAACAACTAATTGCCATGCGTAAATACTAATAAAATTTTTTGCTTCTCTTGCAACTGCAAAAACAGGAGAATAATTGACCTGACAAAATGAGAAATGTAGGACTTCGTGTCCTCCTTGTACTTCAGGTCCACTCAATCATCTGCAAACCAGTGAATAGTAATGTTGTATCGGTTCCAGTCATTCGACTCCTGAAAGAGTTCGTAACTAACACATTCCCTCTTGTCTGTTGCAGGATCACTTGACCGTCAAACATGCGGAAAACAAATCAATGCGATTGTTGACATCTAAATTTTGGCGACCCGTTTAGTCATTTATTGCATTAAAAAATTAGGGGTTAATTTTATCCCTGAAAAAAAATAGTTAATTGCATAACATATAGTTTTAGGTGCATTTACTTTTCTTATATTTGCATTCGCATTGGATCGACGATGGTGAATGGATTTGAATGAATGGTTTTAAGCTTAACAGATACGAATGTATTCTATTCTTCGATGTGATATTTCTTTATTTCAAATAAGAAATTAATATTTTCGTCAAATATTTGGGGGAAAATTCACGATCGGAACAAGACCAAAAGAAATATTGTGTCAATATTCGTTCAAGAGCATAAAAGGGAAATTTGACCAACAAAGCAAGGGAAGATCAAGAAAGGAGATTGGTGCATGTGTGTACGGCGGTGGAGAAAGAAAAGGCAAATTCAATGGGATTTTCCAATTATTTGAGGGAAATATTCAGCAATGACTCAACGGGAAGTGGGATATTTACGTACTAATAGGGGCTGAGCATAATATTGGGAATATCAAGTGGTGGATTTCATTCACGCTAGCCCAAGATATCTCTTGCCTTTTAGGATTGACGCATATAAATAAGAAGAAAGATGATGATCTCAAGGGGGGCCACACATTGAATACACGGCCACAATTGGGGGTTTTTTTTTTATTTGATCAGGTCGAGAGGGGTTCTTTGGGTTTTCTCTTGTCGAAAATTGAAGACAAAAGGAAAATCACTTTCATCGGTTGGTTTAGTTTTTTTTGGGGGGGATTTTTTTCGAACATTCTTGATACGAGAGAGAGACACATGAGAAGAAAAAGAGTGTGAGCCTTCTCGGTCAATTATAGGGCAAAACTCACGCTGACGCTCCTACCGCGGTGCTTTCATCATCCGCAATAAATTGTCAATGAGCCGCCATCCCGTTGGAGTTATTACTCGACCGCTTGACGACACCACCGCAGCCCCTTCATTGATGACGTCACTGTAGCTCCGCTCCTCGTAGTTGTTGTTTTGACTATTACCCGAACGTTGCCACGCGCTGGCGCCATTGCTCGCTACCCCACTGCCGCTGATCCTCCACTGACGATCGCTGCCTCATCGAGTCGGCAATCTTATTGTTATTTCTATTTTGCAGCAATTCTTTTTTTGCTATTCAAGTCCTCTGGTGGACACCCCCTTTGCTGTGTTGGTCAACTTTGTGACCTTGTCAAGCCAAATCAACGAAGCATCAGCCACCTCTTGAAATTTGCTATTGTTTACTGAGCGAGACACCATCTTTGAGCAGCACGTTGTCTTGATCTGCCATCCGTGAGTCATCCCGCCGTCCGTTGTTTGACCGAACTCGGCAACGTGGTCCACGCGACACCAAATATTAGGTAAGAATATCTTTTAATTCAAATTTCATATATCATTATTACCTAATTTATGGGATTAGCTCATATGAATATTTGAATGATGTCATCATATCCACAAAATACCGGTTAGCCTTTTAAGTTGGGAAATCTTCCTAATTTCGCAACGTACATATGATTGACGGTCCGATTTCACGCTCGAAATACGACTTGCAATCGTACGGAAAAATCACCAATCCAATCTCAAGCTCGAGATATGATTCTTGATCTTATTAAAAAATTGGCCAATCCGATCTCATGCGCGAGATACGATTCGTCAATTTATTTCCTGAAATTAAATGGACGTGGATGATATCTTGCTTGATATTTGGTGCCATGCTATTCTTGATGCCTTATTTGCTTGTTCCCGTAAAAGAAAAAAATATTTGAGTTAGATTAGATGCATGTTAGGATATTACTTGTTTGAGGTTATTTTGCATGTCTAGAATAGGAAATTTATTTATTTCGATTTTCTTAAATAAAAATACCAAAAAACATAAATTTAGGATGTTAGATTTCTGTTTCACTAGTTTAAATTGCATGTTTAATTATTTGGCAATTATTAATTTCGAAATTAAAAAAAAAGAAAAAAAGGAAAAACAATAAAAAAAATCATCATGTATATATCATATAGAATTAGGGCATCTTTTGCACGTTATTGCATATTATGGTAAGATTACATGTTTAACTTTACTTCCTAATTAATTTTAAGTTTAGATAGATTTTTTTAATAGATTGCATTCTAGGATTATTTGGGTTAAGATAAGATTTTAGTTTAAATTAGGATTCAGTTTAACCTAATTCCTAATATAAATTGAATAGGATCTTAACCTAGCTAAATAATTCTCACATTTCTTTATAATTTCGAATTTCATTAAAAAAAATCCAAAAAATGTCTTAGGATAAATTACTTCCTTTTTAGGGTAAATTGCATTTTTTTTAGGAAATAAAAAATGTCATGAACATGTGATTTAGGGTTAGATTAATTGAAACGCACATCATTTAGTTTTTTTTTTAGGCCCATTTAATTAGAAATTGCCTGTCAATAGAATTAGGTCATTTAGATTGCATTTAATTATTGCATCTCTTTAGGATTTACTCTATTCATGTCATATAATTTAGATCATATTGCCATGTTATGTAATTTAGGTCATGTTGCTATGCCATATTAGATTTCTAGCATGCATTGCGTATAGATTAAGTTCCCATTAAATAAAGTGAAAACAAAAAAAGAAGAAATTGCGTGTTAATTAGAAACCATATCTAGGGTTGTTGATGTGGATTTTAATTTAACATTGCAGATGCTTTCGTTGCTTTAAGGTAAGTTTTTGCAATTTATTGATTGTTTATCTAGGTGTTAAATTGGTGGTTTGCGCATCCGCATGGTCGCCTCACATGTTAGGGAATTAGATTTACGATCAGTTTAAGCTGCCTGCAAAAGCATTTTTGAAAATAAAAGAATGGTACCAAAAGGGCATTAGAGAAATCTAGTGTAATCAAGTCCCCGTACCCATAGTCTCTGGTTCGTATGAGTAAAGTAAATCTCCCGTTGCTTTACTTGGGTTTCTAATCGACCCACCAAAAATAGATTAGTGGCGACTCCTAGTTAAAAATCAATTGCACGTTAAAAATTTGAACCTAAGTCGCGAATTGGTATGGGCTTGGGAGAGCCCGAGTTAAGTCTAAGCTTAACAATCCATTAGCCAAAACTCTAGGTGGTTCGCCCCCGAAAAAATTGGTCGTGACAGCGATGCATGTCAGACTCTGATGAGCTCTCCCAAGCAAAATGGCATCTTAAGTATCGCCAAAGCAAATGACAAAAATCCTTCAGACCTCAATTCACCTTTAATTTTAGCCCTGTTGATTGATCCATTTTTGTCTTCTCTTATGTGGGGGCAAAAGTATAAGTGCCCGTCAAATTAATGATCGGATTTCGAACCCTGGCTGATCATTCTTCTGTTATCTCCCTATTGAATAGGGACAGTTCATCAATACCCATTTGTGAATAACTCTTTTGATGTTCAAAATTTAACACATTTGTAAATACAATTATGTTAAATAAACATCCCTAAAGCTGTTAATAAGGTTTTTTGAGTAAAAACCATTCATTTGTGTTGAAAGTACGAACTCCATCATATTTGAAATGATGCATGCCCTTTAAAAATGGATTTTTGCACAATGATTTTATCAATTTAAATCACTGATTCCACTGAGAATTATTAGAATAGACAACTAAATGAAGAATACAATATTGATTGAGCATGTTGGATGAGGTGCATCAGGATTATGAAAGGCAAGCCATATCCTACACACAATCCCCCATCTATACACTTGCGAGATGGGTACAGAAAATTCCATGACTGCAGGGTAAAGAGTTCTCTCGCAAATGGTACGATAATCAAAATAGTGAAAGACATTTATTTGCTTACCCCCTTTTTGAGCCCCATACATTGGTGAAATTTTTGTCCTACCCCGTCAAAGAACCACCCCACACTAGGGCAAATCAGAGGCGAAGTAGCATCACAAGGTAACAAGAGGGATAGAAATTTTCTTGCTTGCACTTGCATCAATCTCCGAGTATCTTTATTGCATATGAACACTCGCGTTAATTTAAGTGCTCTAGAATGACGAAAAACAATTCTTTCTCTATGCACTTGTATTCATTGTACAACCCAATTGAGTCTGTAGTTTCACCCTCACATGGAGGTAAAACAGAAGTTATTGCCATTCAAGCAATATAGCCTAGAGCACCGGCTGAAGATGAAGACTCAAGAGTCTAATAGCAATGCTTCCTTTGAACTTGCCTAGGCCAGTCCCTCTAATGACAAGAAAAAGCCGGGATATAAAAAGTAGTGTACCTAGTAAAAGTAAGGTCAATGCCCATAAGTGAAAAATTGGAATAAAAACTAGAGGCATGAAAAAAAGTAGTGTGCTTGGTAAAAGCAAGGTCAATGTCCCCCAAACAAAAAGATATAGCCAAGAAAAATTATTGTTGTGGTTCAATTAATAAAGCATCCATTTGATAGTGGGAGAAAAGATTGGTGACAATGCAATTACCGACTCTCACCCTTTTACACATGAGCCAAGTCCACATTGCATCCCTCTCATAAAAGTCTCTTCAGACTATGAGTCTATGACACTTCAATTAACATAGGATTTCATAAAGCATCACTTGAAGAAGTACGAGCAAAATTATTTTATCTTTTCGTAGGATTCTTGACTTGCAAACCCGGAGATGATCGTGCGGCACTTCGTTCATAAGCCTTAACCTTCACAGTCCCCTTTGATGAGCCATTGACCAGGCCCACGTTACAACCCCATCAAAGACTTCTCACACTAGTAAAGTTGTACCACTTGCAAGAATACTCGAACCCCTGCTGATATAATGACAATGAGATAGTGTGGTCCTCATAAATCCCGCATCAATGGTCAAGATAGCCTTTTCCATGAAAGTGAGCAAAAAGTCATTTCAGACTGAAAGTCCCTTATCTAGCATGTTCAAGACATCTACATTCTGAATGAAGGGTGTCTTTCAAAATTTTTCCCTAGTGGAACTCAAATTATGCGAAACTGATGAAATTGTCATGCATGAATCACATTTAAATTCACGAATTTATAGCACGAACAATCATTGTGTTTATATTGCAAGTTACTCAATAGCAGACATACTTCCAAAGATTAGAGATATCATCAAGTAAGCTTATCTCTACCTTTATTTCCAAAATTTTGTCTTTGAGTACCGGCCATCGCTCGGATACTTTGTCTCCTTGACACTCGACCTGTTCAAGCTGTCTCCAGAGTTTTATACTTGCGACTGTCCAGGTATCCCCTTCTTCCCCTCCGCCTCTGTAAATCACGCGCGCAGAAAGTGCCAACACGCGGAAGACAACCTACAGCCGAGGAGGGTAGGCTAACGTCGGCCGGAAGAGACGGATCTCAGGCGCCATTAATGGCCGCCTTCAATGTCGAGCACGCCTCAGTGGAGGAGCAAGGATGGGATGTTGGTTCAACTGCGGGGGTCCAGTTGCAAGCCAAAAGCCGGTGGCCGAACCCCTCCATCGACCAGACCCCATCACCTATAAATAGCTAGGCACCACCTCCGTTGAATCACACAACACACAAGCCAGCAAGCTCAGAGAGATCCCCTGAGAGACTTCGGGGAACTCGAAGAGAGAGCAAGGCGGAAATCGGGTCGTGAGCTCAAACGACCTCCCTCCGAGAGACTTCGGGGGAGGCTGATGGCGAGCGAGCCCAAGGGAGAAAGACCTGAGCGTGTGGAGGCTGAGTGAGAGAGGAATCAGAGGGCGGAGGGCCAGATTCGAAAGGAGAGGACTCGCCGTCGCCAACGCAATCTCTGCTCCGCCACCATTCCGACGATGTTCCTGCTGCTGTTGCAGCTGCCACCCGAGTCGTGCCGCCGACGCCACACCAGATTTGAGAGCTGAGGGGCCATCATCGTTGCCCTGTCGTCGTCACCGCCACCATTTGCCGCCACGTCCCACTAGGTATCGGCCGACACTCGCCATCCATCCTCGCCACCTCAAGCCACCCCGGGACCCAGTCCTCAATCACGCTTATCTACCGTTCCCCCTGCATCTCCACCCGTCACTACTGTTGTGCTGCTGCGCCACATCCTCCTACCACTGCTGTCCTCTATATCGTCGCCGCCGTCCTAGCCCCTCTGTCAGCGTCGCGTCCAATCGAAAAAGGGAGGAGGCATCGTGTCGAGTCACGACTCGGGTCGGACCAAGGTCGACGGTCGGGTAGGGTTTCCACTAGGGTTGGGTTTGTTTAAGTGGGCTAGGTAGATGTTGGGTTGGAATTTTTTATGAAAACGGGCCAAAAATGTGTTTGGGCTTTTAGGGTTAAGAAGGAAAAATCCCGGGTTGGACACAACCCGGGAATTTGACTCGGGTTGCATTTTAATAATATAATATAATATATTTAAAATAAAAATAATAATTTATTTTCCAGAAAAAAAAATTCATATTTTCCTAAAAAAGCCAGAAAAGTAAAAAAAAAGTCAAAAATCATTTGTATTTTCCAAAAAAGACCAAAAATCCAAAAAAAAAAATCCCTTTTATGTTCAAAAAATAGAAAAAGGTAAAAAAAAAAAAACAAAAATGTTTTTCCTCCACAAATGCATTGGAAAACCCCTCAAAAATCCAAAAAGCCTTAGGGTTTAAACAATATTAGGTACCAAAAGGGCATTAGTGATTAACTAGTGTAATCAAGTCCCCGATTCTAATTTCTCTGGTTGCGCAGGAGCAAGTATTTCTCTCGGTACTTCGCTTAGGTTTCTAATCGACTCACCCCAAATTGATTAGTGACGACTCCGTTTCAAAATTAACTTACAGGTTAAAGAACTTGGACCATTAAGTCGTGAATTGGTGAACTTGGAAGAGTCCGGGCTAAAATAGACCTAGCCGAACCATTAGCCTCTGTCAGTGCTCGTCCCGAAATGAGTGCCGAAGAAAAAAGAGGTCACGACAGCCTTCTCCATCCCAATGACCGCCTCCTTCAAGCTCCCCACCATCTCTCAGTTGCCTCCTAATGCCCCATATATTCATCGCTTCAAGCACGTCCCTCGCGCATACTTCCATGTTGTCAAGCTCCTTTTTTACTAGCGTTTTCATGTCTCTTTCCTCGCCACATCTTGACTCTATAATAACAGCCGACTCTATCATGCAAACATAGTCGCCCCGGGGGACACAATGAAGAAAGAGACAGGAAGATGCAACTGCCAACTTGATCGCATGGTGATAGTTGCGCCAGGGGATATCCTTGGGATGCGGATGCGGACAACTGGCCTTGGGGAAGCACACAGGGCCAAAGATGTGATTCCATGACAAACGTGTTATAAGTACATATAGTATTTATATAGGGGGTGTGTTTTCTCCTAGGAATAAGAAGAATATGATACGGAAAAAATCCAAAGCATATTAATTAATAAGAGATTTCTTGAATGCAAATAAATGACACGACAAATAAAGTGTCTCGTCATGTCTTTTAACCTCGTCATATTCAGACGTGGTTCAAGATATACTTGCCATTTATTTCCGGACCAAACTTTCCTTTTATTTGACTTAAAGTTGCAAAAGCAACAACAACGCAACACCATGGATATTGTTGTCGATAATATTATTGAGTTGGAGGAACACCCCAATGGGGGTTGCAAGGCAACACCCCTGAGCTGCCAGAGGGTTTTTATAGTTTGAATTCATATTTTATTGACAGTTCAGGCTTTGGCCATGAATAGGCACGGAGTGTATATATTCTATTTCTTTTATAATTGAGGGTTGAAACATAAATGTGAGAGTTACTAATTATAGCGGAATTTTTATTGGATGTAGCTCTAATTTAAGGGTAAATTAGGATAAACATCATGTGTAAATTTTTCTTTCTCGCTTTTACTTTATATTTCATTTTGTTTAAATGCCTAATCCTAACAAATCTCATCTTATCCAATAATTCTTGTGAACTTAATTCATATGCATATGAGTTCATCATCGTCATCATCGCCATCATCTCTATTCCCTACGATTCTTTCTTTAATGAAACTCAACCTCTGCTCATTGAGTACTCTCTACTCCCTACGTGCATCCCCTCCTTCAGCCGATCTTCTTCCCCCGACATTGCCTCAGCCGCCTTCTCCAGTCCAATTGCTGCCTTCCTAAGCCTCCCTACCACTTCTCTTTGCCGCCTCCCGATGCCCCAACCTCGTCAATCGCCTCGAGCACATTCCTGGCACTTACCCTCCCCGTCGAGAACCTTCCTTAACACTTCGTTCATCTACCTTTTAATGTCATTACTCCTCGTTCAGAAAAATGATGGTGGTCTTTGTTCTTGACACAAATCTCTTATTAATTAATGATTGTCTGGGTTTTTTTTCATACTTGAAATCTCTTATTAATTGATGATTTTTAGGACGTAACAATCCAAACAATAATCAGCCGTTATTTTCGTTGTCTGAGCTTACTACGCACTTCAATCTAGATACTGAATACGTTGATATATTAATCTTTAAACATGTCACTTGCGTTTCTATTCCTAATTCGGTCGTCGGCAATTTCTCTCTCATTTGCGCCACCATGCAAACAGAAATGAAATAATTGTTTAAAAAAAAAAAAAAATTTAGTGCCGCATTAGACGACAGCATTCAACAATTTGTAACTTCCGCAGCGACCCAGGGTGTTTTGTTTTTACTGCTGCAAGTCAAATGACAGGAAAGTTTTTATTCTTTCTTTCTTGTCTTTTTCTTTCTTTATAAAATCGGTGCAATAAACTCGTAAATCTTAACCTCCAATTTTATAAAAATATAGTCAAGTAGATGGAAATATTTTCTTGTCAATGGCAAAGCACGTGTCTTTAGAGTAGAGTTATTCAAAATGAATGGATCGTTTGGATGGGCCAATTATTCATCTAATTAGAACATTAAAAATAGGGACATCGAAAATACACCTGATAATCCAGAAAGTTACTGACAAAAAAAATCCAGAAAGTTAAATTAGCATGGGGATACTCAAAAAAATGTGAATAAAGTAAGTATTGACTGGAAAAAAAAAAGGATGACCAGAGTGGGTTTTGTCATAGTTAATCAATAATCATGGTGAATGGAAGATTAAATTTTTATATAAGTTATTTATTGAGTCGGATGTAGCAAGAAGTTAAATGTTAAGGCTACAATGGTTTGATAATATTTCACTAGCATATGGTTGCCTAATAAATCTCTTCTAATGAATCCATTAGAACGAATGCCAAGGTTGAAATGCCAATTAAGATGCTATGAGAATTTTGTAAATTAGATGTCATTAAATAACCTTAAAAAAGTTAACAAATTAGTTTGACAAATAGTCTTTTCCATTTATCAACTCGACAAATTTTAAAGGAACAACCAACCATGATGCAAGAACTCAAGTGGTAATTACTGGTTGGGCACTAATTTTTCATTCCTAAGCCTCCAAACACATCGATCTGTATTCTAAATAAATGCATTGAATTTTTATAAATGGTGCTAGAATTTTTTTCCATCATTCTATTGGCAATAAATTCTCTCATCCGTGGCAACGCGTGGCTATTTCTTATTAGAGAGGAAAAAAAGGCTTTTTAAAAACAAAAGGAAAGTGTATTGGGGGAAAGCTCAAGTTACTAGGATAAGGCCGGTGATACGGCGTACAACAACTACAAAAGTGCCAGCCTAGCTTTTAATCACCTCCCATATGGTATTAGCCGTTGAGATTTATTTCCTAATATTACCAAAACTCTAAATAATCATTCTCAATTCATAAGAATATTGTTAACGATGAAACACAGCATATTTACAGTCCATTAAGTAATTTAGGTTTATTTGAAATACGTTCATCGCCTGAACTTACTAGGCACGTCACTATAAATGCTAAATTGGTACATTACTCTTTGAATTCATTGCTACTATCTACTTCCCTAATTCAGTCATCGACAAATTTTCTCCTATTTGCACCGTTACACCGTTGCTCAAAGTAAAAGGAAACAATTATTTGAGAAATATAAGTAAAATGTATCTAGGGCCACATTTGACAACTAATTTCCTCTCGTTTAGGCCACCACTCTACCACGCAAAGCAAAAGGAAGTATTGTTCGAAAAATATACGAAAAGGATATATAAGGCTGCTGAAATAAACACAACCATTCTGATAATTAAAACATCATGGTCCATTACTCATTTATTTTGAACGTTTTCATCATCAAATAAATTGTTTACATAAGAGGAAATGGTCAATCTGTTCCTTAAGCGGAATGTTTAAGTTATCAATATTGTCACGCCCCAAACCCCGAGCGTGTACCCATCCTTCTCTAGTCGATAAAATTTTGCGACTTCCCAGGACTAGTCGCTAACCCTTTTTCTTTATTGCACATGCGGAAGCGAAAAAAAATCCCCTGACAGTAACCATCTCGGGATAGAAAAGCAGAATAATAATTTCACAAACAAACAAACATGCCTTTATAAACATATGCTGAGTCAAGTACAAGAGTCTATGGTTAAAAGACTACAAAATATCAAATCACAAATAATTATAAATTATTATGGGATTCATTTCTTCAAAAATTTGTGTCTCACAATAGACTGTTATTCTCACAGTACCCCAAAGACTATTATGCTAACAAAACCTTTATTGTTTGATTCGATCAAAGCCGGATGAGATACCAATCGGGTCCATCCCCTTTCCCTCAATGTGCTATCCATCTACTGAGGTAGGAAGGCAACATGACTTCTTCTTCACTCTCACTCTTTTAAATTTGTTGCTATTATCTACTGTCCTAATTTAGTGATTGATAAATCTTCTCTTGTTTGCACCACTTCGCCATTGCGCAAAGCGAATGAAAATTATTATTCGAGAAATATAAGCAAAGTTTATCTAGGGCTAAATTGACACCTAATTTTCTCTTGTTTAGGCCGCCGCTCTACCGTGCAAAGCAAAATGAGATATTGCTTGAAAAATATAAGGAAAGTGTATCTAGGGCCGATGAAATACACATGACCATTGTGATACTGAGGGTGCGTTTGGTTCAGCATTCCCAATGGGATTTCAACCTCCAAAGCCCTTTCAAGAAATGCTGATCCGTTTGGCAATTATTTTGAAGTAGCTTTCAAGTGAAAATCAATATTGGGAAAGCTGAAAGCACAATGCTAGTAGGGACTAGTTTTGAGCTTTCAGTATTTGGCCAAATACTTAAACTTATTTTTTTTTCCAAAACTATCATCACCCATTCTTCAAATTTCTTATTTTGCCCTCGTTATTATTTTTTTAGATGCCAAAATAATGCTAAAAAAATTAAATATATTTTGGTCTTTTTAAAAAGAAATTATTTATATATTTGATTTTTTAGCATTATTGTCAAAATTTATATTTAGAAAGTTGCATGCATTATTTTTTTCAATTTTAAACAAATAAAAATTAAAAAATTCGACAAAGGATTTGGTCTTTTTTTAAAAAAAAATTATATATATGTATTTGATTTATTAGCATTATATTTAAAAAGTTACATACATTATTTTTTCAATTTTAAACAAATAAAAATTAAAAAAATTCGACGAAGGATTTAGTCTTTTAAAAAAAATTATATACATGTATGTATGTATTTAATTTTTTAGCATTATTGTCAAAATTTATATTGAAAAAGTTGCATACATTATTTTATTTTTTCAATTTAAAAAAAAATAAAAAAAAAATTAATGAAGGGTTTGGTCTTTTTTTTTTTAAAATATATATGTATTTGATTTTTTTAGCATTATTTTCAAATTTATATTTAAAAATTTGCATACATTATTTTTTCAATTTTAAACAAATAAAAATTAAAAAATTCAAAGATGGATTTGGTCTTTTTAAAAATATATATGTATATGATTTTTTTTAGCATTATTGTCAAAATTTATAATTAAAAAGTTACATAGATTTTTTTTTTCAATTTTAAGCAAATAAAAATTAGAAAGTTCCGATGAAGGGTTTGGTCTGTTTTTATAAAAAAAAAAATTATATATGTATTTGCTTTTTTTTTGGTATTATTGTCAAAATTTATTTTTAAAAAGTTGCATACATTTTTTTTTTCAATTTTAAACAAATGAAATTTAAAAAAAAATTAATATTAATCACCGAAATGACTTTTCAAATGTGTTTTCTACCAAACAACATTTTTCTCAAAATTACTTCTCAAAGTATAGTTTACTAAACGGCTTTCGCATTTATCTAAAGTCTTTTAGGTTAAACTACTTTGCATTTTCCTAGTGGGCTTTCAAAATGCTGAACCAAACGTACTCTGAGGACCTCACGGTCCGTTACTCAATTATTTTGAACGTTTCGATCAATATCATCAAATAAATAGTTTATACGCGGGAAAGCAGCCAATATGTTCCTTAATCAGGACGTTTAAGTTATCAATATTTTCATTATCAATGGTGACGTACTGACGCTATTGTTAGCAGGGAATTGATAAGCCAACTATGCCGCTACTCTTGAAAGAGCGACGCTGCATTCTCCACCACATATCTTCGCAAGGATGTGGGCCCTCTCTGACAGATTTCATGCGTGACGGTGTTGTTATGCTAGTCAGGTCCTTTTTTATTACTGCCGGCCAAATAAAAAGGTAAGTATGGTTAGGAAATAAAAATGTCTAGATGCGTCACCACGTCCTTACTGAGGAGACCAGAAAAGAATGAAGAGAGATGCTTCATTTGGCCTTATCTTTTTGATTACCTTCCAAGAAATCTCTTCTTGATTAATGGTTTGGGATTTATTTCCATATTCATTTGGCCTTATCTTTCTAGGAGAGAAAAGCCTCCTTCGTATAAATGCAGCCTGTGCTCACTGCTTGCAAGCATCAAAACTTTCCAATCGCTTTCTTGTCTCAGTTTTCCAGGAAAGAATAAAGCAAGTTCGTTCCTTCTTCATATTTGAGAAAATGCATATCGACCTGAGCAGCTTGTCGCGCCTTTTCTCTCCCCGTTCCGGTGACAAGAAGGAAGCGAAGCTCACCCCCGAGGAGCTGGAATCTATCTACAGCTCCTTCCATGAGTCCCTCCACGCTTGCCTCCAGGGCCTGAGCCCCCCTTCTGTCAGCCTTGCCTGGCTCTCCTCTGCCGTTGACGCGCTCAACTTCACTCATTCTGCAGTGAAGGCCTTGCTCCCCAACCTCGAACTGGACAAAGCTGATGGCCTCTCGTCATGGTATTCCGTCGATAGCATTAAGGTCATGGATCTCTGCAACTGCATCTGCTCCGAGATCGCTCAACTGCGTCACCACCATGTGAAGCTGAGGATCGCGATTGAGCCCCTCCACTCAAATCCCAACCCGTTGGTGGAGGACATTGGCCGAGTGAGAGATTTGCTCGTAGGTTCGGAGGAAGAAGACAGCGATGGGGTTGTGAAGTCCTCCGGCAACATTGACGAGCTGATCAGAGACCTGGCTTATACCATTAGGACATCGGCTCTACAGAGAAAGGTCTCGCCGGTGGAGAGACCCATCCACCACATGTTCCATGCTGCCGTCTTCATGATGGTGGTCGTTGCTGGAGTCGTGACTGTAGCCTTTGATCCTTCCCCGGTGGAAGTTAGCAGCATCTATGTCCCGGAGGAGTTCCCTTGTGGAGACTCTTATCAAAAGATCGAGTCGCAAATTAACGCGGGCTTGGGGCGCAACCAGGAAAAGGAAAGGAAGACGTCCATGTTGAAGGAGTTTGAGGATGTGGAGGAGCGCCTTAGTCACCTGATCAAGGCGATAGACGAGGTTGCAGCATCAGGAAGCAGCGGAGAGATCACTAGGAGGATAAGGGAGATAGCGGCCGCGTTGGAGAAGGCAACCGGGGTGTTACTGGAGGGGGTGGACCGTCTGACAAAGGCGGTGGACGGGCTGCTCGAAACGGTCGTGGAGATAAGGACGAAGATGATGGAAGGGCTTAGAGAGCAGCTATCGCCGGAAATGCCATTGAAGGCGAAAGACAAAGTGAAAGTGATTTCTGAGATTTGACTGCGAGCAAGAGAATGTAACGGTTGTTGTTATGAACCGCAAATAATGGAATAAAAGATGAACGGAGATTTTGTTTTCATTGATTCGAAAGAATTGTTGTGAATAGAGATGACGAAGATGACGACAATCGATAATCTAGTTTAAAGGCTCGAAAGTTAGGGCACGACATCAACGCGTCTAAATCTGGTTCACATGAATTATCGAATAAGATGAGATCGACGTAATTTAACGTTGCATGTGTACTAAATTCGTGTGCATCGGGATCATGCAATAAGACGGCTGAGTTTAGGTCAAATTCATATATAAGGGTTCCGTGCACACAATATTAAACTTTACAAAAGAATCATTCGAGCAAGCAACATTATAAAAGAAATCGCTCAAATCAAATAATGCAATTAATTTTGTGAGGTAGGGTTTACATTTCATGTAAGTTTAAACTTTAAAATGAGTTTCGATACCTTTTTGTAAGATAATTTTTTAGATAAACTTGTCTTGAGATAATCACAAGACCAAACAAAAAATTTTAGGACCGAAATATAGCATTCAGTCCATGCTTCTATTGGCTATATTTGAGAAAGTAAAAAGAAATGGGGGATTAAAAGTTCGGATAAAGTATGAAGAAATAAAATAAAATTCTTTATGAAAGAGAGAAAATATAATTTTATGTATTTTTTTTCCATATTTTCAACACCCTTCTCTAAAACATAGCATAAATTCATCCGAGAAATACACACACAACATAAGATGTATTCAATGGAAGGACTGAGGCAAATAATTTCACTTTTCGATAATCTTTTTGACTTTATTGCATTTTTTTGATGATTTATAATTCAATTTTACTTTTGTGATAAATTTTAAAATTATTTTTGCATTTATCATTAAATTTAAAGACTAAAACTCCTGATACCGTATTGTTGGGGTAGAACGGAGATGGTATTTCTTTGATGTCCCATTTAAATACAGCACCATTCATGTGCAAGTCACGCATAATTGCATTCTCAAATTAAACACCAGTGTGACATTTTGTTTTTTCGGTTACTAAAAGCTGAATGGTAGAAGATAATAAACCACATGACAATCACCTAGAGACCTTTATCAAAATTAAATTCGAAAATAATTTAGCTGAAATAAAGTGAGAAACCTAAATTACCGATCTGCAATGGGTGAGACGTTTCACAGATTGTTCAAATATCTTACAAAAGAAATAAAAAATTTTCCTCGGGATAGATATGGCTCAAACCATTGAACTATCCAAAAGGTTAATATATAGAAAATAAATTTCTTTTCCGAAAAGGAACATCTTTTTTATTGTTTCATTTTAGTCAATTTTCAAGATCATGAAATTGCAATTTCAATTTTTTTTTTCAAAAATTCCTGTGCAAAGAACTTGTTAATGGCAAAGCGCATCTTCTTGCAACTTTCTTTATGCACACTCAGGTCAGTTATCATATTCTACTCTTTGTTATTTTAGGTTTTTGATTTCTGCGAACCTTCTCTTGACTTAATTTTAATTTAATGTACAATATCTAAAAATTTTCAAAAGTATATCAATACTAACATGTACAATTTATACATGAAGTTTTCATGATTTTCTGAAACTTCAATTTTTTTTTTCTCAAATTTTTCAAATTTGAAGGACAATTCATACATAAGCAAATAAAAAGTGTATTCTTACAATTTACTGATTTAATAAAATCATTCAATTCAAACATAACCGGACAAGACACCAACCGGGCTCATACCCTTTCCCTCACTACACTGTCCACATGCCGAGGTAGGAAGGTGACATTGATGGAGTTGCAGAGTCTAATAGAGGAAAATAACGTTCAAGTGCAAGAACAATTTATTTTAGGTAGTCACCATCTTGAAATGTTAAAGCAGACGATAGGGATTTTGTTATTGCTAATGACATACATGTAATTTCCATATTAATTATGCATGCCCTAGACTCTTGCTATATAGAGAGCAATATCTTTTATAGTTGTAACGGTGAGCTTATAACACTAATACTAATAGTGGAAAGATTGCTTATTGCGACACTATGGTTTTTTCCTTTCCTGATTTTGGGAAGGGTTTTTCATGCAAAAATTCTTGCTTGATTTCTTCTCTATTTTTTTTCTCTTCATATATTCATGTTGCTAACAATTGGTATTAAAGCCTAGTTTTGGCGAAATAGTGGGAGCAAATATGGACGAAGGGAAGGTGAAGATTCGATTGGTTCAATGGCAAGGACTTTGGTTTCTGAAAAATGTAGATTGAGGATATGTTGTATCAGAAGAACTTGCATCAACCTCTATTTGGAGAGAAACCAAATTCTATGAATCAAGAAGAGTGGAAATTATTAGATTGACAAGCTCTAGGTTTGATTTGTCTCAAATTGGCGTGGAATGTTGCTTTTCAACATTGCTAGTGAGGTGACAACAGTGGATTTGATGGCGGCGTTGTTGAATATGTACGAGAAGCCTTCTGCATCAAACAAGGTATATTTGATGCGTCATCTTTTCAATTTGAAGATGGATGAGGGTGCTTTTATGACACATCACATCAACGAATTCAACGTAATTACGACTCAGTTGAGTTCGGTGGATATCAAATTTGATGACAAGGTAAAGGCTTTAATTTTATTATTTTCTCTACCTGAAAGTTGAAGTGCAACTATGATTGCAGTCAACAAGTTGTTTGGAAAACAAAAGTTGAAGCTTCAAGCAATTTTAGATTTGATTCTTAGCGAGGATATTCGCAAAAGGGAATCGGGTAAATTTTCAAGTGTTGCCTTAAATACTGAAGGTAGAGGAAGAAAGACCATCTTAAACGAGATTGTGGAGCCCTAAAGAAAAATTTTCAATATCGAGACCAAAATTAAGAGGAAGAAAAATATGTGAATGCAACTCTTGAAGAGACGCATGATAGTGATGCTTTAATTTTTGGCATTGACAGGCCAATTGAATCTTGGATTCTTGACTTAGATGCATCGTTTCACTTTGCTTCGTGCAAAGAATTAATACACAATTGTATTGCTAGAAAATTTGGAAATTTTTATCTTGCTGATGATGAACTTTTGGATATTATGGGCAAGGGTGATGTTTATATAATATCTACTAACAGATATCAATAGAAGCTACATGATGTCAAATTTGTTCCAGGACTTAAGAGAAATCTAATCTCTAGACAGCATGGGATACAAAACTATTTTTGGGGATAGCTATTGGGAAGTAGTTAAAGGTGTTTTGGTTGTAGCACTGGGAACAAAGTTAGGAACGCTCTACATAACTGAAAATGGTAGAGGAAAAAACAATAGTTGCTGAGTCCGAAGCTGATTTCAAATCATGGCACCATAGGCTTGGGCACATGAGTGAAAATGGGATGAAATTATTAGCATCTAGGGGAAAACTGCCTAATTTAAAGTTCATAGATATCGGTCTATGTGAAGATTGTGTTTTGGACAAGCAATAATATATGTTAGATTTTCGAAGATTGTGAGAGAACTAACAAAAGGAAAGTTAGAGTTAGTGCTTACAGATATGTGGAGACCAACTCCCGTGAATTCCCTTAGAGGCTCGCGCTATTATGTCACGTTCATTGATGACTCCATTAAAAAGGTATGGATTTATTTTTTGGAAAATAAATATGATGCGTTTGCTACTTTTAAAAGATGGAAAATTGAAGTGGAGAATAAGATTGGCCTAAGATTAAATGTCTAAATTTTGATAATATTGGTGAGTATGATAGCAAGGAGTTCAGGCATTTTTGTGTAGAGAACGGAACCAGAATGACAAGGATTGTTCCCGATAGACCACAGTAAAACGGAGTTACTGAAAAGATGAATGGAACTTTAAATAAGCATGCAAGAAGTATGAGGTTGCATGCAGGATTACCCATGATGTTTTAGGTGGATGCAATTAACATTGCAACATATCTTATTAATAGAGGACCTTCAATTCCACTTGATTTTAAGCTACTAGAAGAAGAATGGAGTGGACAGAAGGTAAATCTCTCGCATCTGAAAGTTTTTGGTTGTGTTTCATTTATCAATATATTCTGAAAGTAGAGGTAAGCTTGATGCAAAAGCTAAAAAAAAAAATTCATTGAACATGGTTATGATTATTTCGATTATCAATTTTGGGATGAATAAAGTAGAAAAATAATAAGAACTACTGATGTTGCATTAAATGAAAAATTTTTGTATAAGGACAAATCTACGGTAGAATCTAGTGTGAAAAAACAAACGGGGGAGACTAGAGAGATTAAATTAGAGGAGGTTTCAAAGAGTATTCTGGTTGAAATTCCTGAAACTGTTGTTTTGGACTTTGATCCAAAACTAGAACAAGAATTACATACACCTGAACCCACTTTGAGAAGATCCAATAGAACACCTAAACCTATACAAAGATAATCTCCGTCATTGCATTTTTTTCTCTTGACTGATGCTAGCAAACCAGAAAATTTTTCAGAAGCAGTGTAGGTTAAAGATTTTGTTAAGTGGGGGTTAGCAATGTAGGATGAGTTAGATTCACTCAAGAAAAACAGAACTTGAGTGTCAACTCGGTTACATGATAGGAAGAAAGTATTGTAGAATAAGTGGGTGTATTGGGCCAAAAAAGAACCTGATGACAACAAAAGGTACAAAGCAAGGTTAGCAGTAAAAGGGTCTCAGCAAAAGGAAAGAATTGATTACATAGAGATTTTTTCTCCAGTTGTGAAATTGACTACTATCAAGTTAGTATTAAGTATTGTTGCCACTAAGAATTTACATCTAGAGCAGTTAGATATTAAGATTGCATTCCTCCATGGTAATTTGGAGGAGGATATTTCATGATACAAAAAGAAGGTTTCAAGTTTTTGGAAAAGAAAATTATGTCTACAAATTGAAGAAAAGTTTGTATGACTTGAAACAAACTCCTAGACAGTAGCACAAAAAACCATTTTTATGTGTGGTAACGGGTTCATTAGAAGTGATATGGATCATTGTAGTTACTTCAAGAAATTTAATGATTGCTATATTATTTTACCGTTATATGTGGATGATATGCTAATTGTAGGATCTAGCTTGAGGGAGATCAGCATACTAAAGTAGCAATTGTCAGAAGAGTTTGAGATGAAGGACTTGCGTGTAGGGAATTAGATTCATGGGATGAGGATCATGCAAGATAGATCCAAAGGAATTTTACAATTATCTTAAGAAAAGTACATTGAAAAGGTGCTAGACAGATTCAGAGATCAAAATGCAAAGCCCAGAAGTATTCTTTTAGGAAGTCACTTCAAGCTCTCAAAGAAGCAGTCACTGAAGATAGGTGAGAGCATGAGTATATGACTAAAGTACCTTATGCATCAACTATTGGCGATTTGATATACGCTATGGTACGTACTCGGTTAGACATAGCTCATGCAATGAGAGTTGTGAGCAAATACATGGCAAATCCATGAATATAGCATTGAGAAACTGTAAAGTAGTTATTAAGATATCTGAGAGACACTTCATGTATGTCATTATGTTTTATGAAAAATGGTGTAACTTTACAAGGTTTTGTTGATGCAATCTTGGTGGTGACTTGAATAATAGGAAGAGCACATCAAGTTATGGTTTTTACCTTAAGTGGCATTGCAATCAGTTAGATGTCTAGACTTCAGACATGTGTCACGGGCCGAGAGATTCCTTGACCTCGAAACGACCCGTGAGGCGTCTGACGAGCAGAATTTGCTAGGCCAGCCTTCCTTCTGTAGCTGTTCTAGCGAACGATACGGTGAATGCTCATTCGTATGAGATCCTACCACGCCTAGCTTTGCTCGGGCGTCTAGTCCATCGAGTGAGACAGCAGATCCATCTAAGTTTAACAACTGGTTTCGACCTACCATTGCCTCGTTAGGAGAACACCATCAGCTCCCGACCAGTTTGTGCACGGGAAGCCAACCTCGCCTTCAGAACTCCTAAGTGATATAATCCTTCTATCCTAGAACTCCTAGCACCAACCGTCCTAACGCCACTCCCACAAACCAGTTGTGTTTGTCCTCTCTACATTCTCACTCTTCACTCGATAACCCCAAGCACCACTCACAAGTGTCACGAGTACGGGAGGATTCACGGACCGTGACACATGTATGTCTCTCTAAACCACCAAGGCGGAGTATGTTGCTATATCTGAAGCCGGTAATGAGATGATTTGGTTGAAAAATATTCCGGAGGAGATAGACAAGAAGTAGGATAACAATGTTATTTTTAGTGACAGTTAGAGTGCTATTTGTTTTACAAAGAATCCGGTATTTTATTCAAGGACAAAACATATTAAGTTAAAGTATCATCAAATTCGTCAATTGATAGATGATGGGACTTTATCATTGAAGAAGATTCTTGATATAGAAAATTCAGTAGATATATTAACAAAGGTTGTCACCACTGAGAAGCTAAGGTTGTGCATTACCTCAGTTGGCCTCCATGGTAAGTGATGAGGGAGGTCGTTGCACTAGAACAATTTGGACTATAAAGATAAAGACTATGAAAAATTATTGTTATTATTATTTTATTTTTTTGGAAGATCAACCTCCAAGTGAGAGATTGATGGAGTTGTAGAGTCTAATAAACGAAAATAATGTTTAAGTGCAAAAACAATTTATTTTAGGCAGTCACCCATCCTATAATGTTAAAGCACTCCAATAAGGATTTTATTGCTGTTGATGCCATACATATAATTTTCATATTAATATACCAAAAACTCCTACTATATATAGAGCAATATATTTTATAGTTGTGACGATGAGCTTGTAACATTGATACTGATAGTGGAAAGATTGTCTATTGTAGAATCACTGGTTTATCCCTTTCTTGATTTTGAGAAGGGTTTTGCATGTAAAAGTTCTCGCTTGTTTTTTTTAATATTTTTTTGCTTCATATATTCGCGTTCCTAATAGACATGACTTCTTCACTCCCATTGCTTTGACTCGGTGTGGGCAGAAGAACCCAAAGCAGATTTGATGAAAGTCGAGATGAAGAGATGACACACGCCAGAGGAAAGCCCAGAAGCGAGCAGAGATTCGGGAGGGAGCAGCTGCAGCAGCTCGGCTCGGCATTGCACGTTCCTCGTGATGCGTCATGGTTTCCTCGAGTAGCTTCCGAACGTCCCCCGCCCCCTTCCCCCCACCTTGCGGAGATTCCTCGCTCCAGAAAGTTAAATTAGCATGGGGATACTAAAAAAATGTGAATAACCTAACTATTGACTGGAAAAATAAAAAATAAAAAGGATGACCAGAGTGCGTTTCATCATAATTAATCAATAATCGCAGTGAACGGAAGATTAAATTAATTATAAGTTATTTATCAAGTCAGATAGAGCAAGAAGTTAAACGTTAAGGCCACGATGATTTGAGAATATTTCCCAGCTTATGATTGCCTAATAAATCTTCTAATGAATCCATCAAAATGAATGCCAAGATCAAAATGCCAATTAAGATGCTATGAGAATTTTGTTAATTAGATATCATTATATAACCTTTAAAAAGATGATAGATTAGTTTGACAAAGAGTCTTTTCCATTTCCCAACTCGACAAATTTTAAAGTAACAACCAAGAATGATGCAAGAACTCAAGTGGTAATTACTGGTTGGGCACTAACTTTGCATTCCTAAGCCTACCAAATGCATCGATCCATATTCTAAAATAAATACATTGAATCTTTAAAAATGTTACTTATAACTTTTTCCATCATTCCATTGACAACAAATTCTCTCATTTGTGGCAACGCGTAGCTATTTCTTATTGGAGCAAAATAATTTTTTTTAAAAGCAAAAGGAAAGTATATCGGGGAAGCTTAAGTTACAAGGACAAGGCCGGTGTTCCTAGGATAAGGCCGGTGACGCAGCCTCCAACAATTACAAAAGGGGCAGCCTAGCCTTTAATTACCTCCCAAATGATATTAGCCGCTCAGATTTATTTCTTAATATTACCAAAACATCTAGACATAAAATAAAAATATCAATGTCAAGTTCACAACTCTTTAATAAATCTAAGGAGTAAAAATAAATAAAATTGAACGAACAAACATCGACAAAAACCACCACCGTTTCTTCAACTAGATAGCAGAGATGTTAAAACTTTGATGAATGAAGTTATAACAATATTGTTACCAAAGAAACACAACATATTTACAGTCCATTTATTAGTTTAGGTTCATTTGAAATACCTTTGTTGCCTAAACGTACGAGGCACATCAATATAAATGCTAAAATGGTATGTTACTCTGTGTATTGGTTGCGACTATCTATTTGCCAAATTCGATTATCGACAAATTTTCTCTTGTTTGCACCGCCACACAATGCGAAAGACAATAATTATTTGAAAATATAAGCAAAGTGTATCTAGGGCCACATTTGACGACTAATTTCCTCTCATCTAGGCTGTTGCTCTACCGCGCAAAGCAAAAGGAAGTGGTGTTCGAAAAATATAAAGAAAGTGTACATAGGGCCGATGACCATTGTGATAATGAAGGCATCGTGATCCATTACTCATTTATTTCAAACATTTCGATCATCAATTAAATAGTTTATATGCGAGAAAAACGGCCAATATGTTCCTTAATTGGAATGTTAAGTAATCGATATACAAATCATAATAAAAGGGAAAGAAGAAAAATCTAGTCTTCTTTTCTCTTCCGACTCTTACTTCCCATGATATACAAATCACCTCCAAGTTGACTTTTTTCTTTTCTCTTCTAACATGCTCTAACACGCTCTAACTTGCACGTCTAGAATGTGAATTGCTTATATTTTTTCTTTCCTCCAAGTTTTATGGATTATTGGAGTGTAGTTGAATTTGTCGGATTAAAATAATGCACGATATAAATAAATGGTAAATTTTCAGTATAGGCTCTTTTATTATTATTTATTTATTTGTGAATTTGGAATCAAATTAATCTAATTAAAATAAGAATAAAAATGATAATTTATCATGTATATATAAAATTATACATTCAATATACAATGTATCTTAAAGTATTGGGATTTTCTATTTTTTAAGAAACAATATGTCGACATATCACCTGTCGATGTCAGTGCTACTTAGGCTACTATGAAGCATTTGATCTAGATTCTTAAATGAGTGAAAATCAGTGAATTCCTTGTACCCCGTCTTGGCATATTTTTTACTTCTACAAGAAGTTCAAATGAATTAATTTAGCAAATTGCTATCAAATTATACAATGCTAGGGTATTTCATATATATGAAACTAGGTACTTCTCATGAATAAGGCCCATTGCATATAAAATCTAGAATATTTTAAATTTAATTTTCAATGAAGATTGAAATTAAAATATCATCAAGACAATTATTATGTACTAACACATAAATAGTAATAATTATAAAAATACCTCCTTCAACTCTCCTTTGTCCCAACCATTGTACAGCTCTTGACTCTAGAAACTCATCATACTATCTCTTTAATTTACTCGCATCAACTTAAATATAAATAAATAAGTTAAGTTTAACATTTAAATGAGCAATTATGTGTAAAGTATAAAAACATAAAGGCTCGTGCTTTGTCTATCCATATTTTGACTTTTGATGCCCCCATTATCTTAAATTGGCCATTATATCTCTCACAAGTCCTAGATTTATAATTGTTTCTTGCCTTTTTCTCTTCTCTTTCTTTGGTAATTTCAATGCATTTAGAACTAACAACAAATTTGTATTTGCGAATGGTTTGATTAGATTGTCTTATAATGGAATTACAATTGTTATAATTTTCTTGTCAACAATTAATTATTCTACTTAATCAACCCTACTTTTTAATTTTGTTAATGCAGTCATAAACTATTGGGTGAAATTTCCAAATAGGCTTTTCCCACCAATTGCCACCAAAAATCACTGACGTGGTGGCGTCTAGTCATTGCTAGCCATCTTAGATGGCATGCTAACATGCACAATTGGTTATTTCCACATCTCAATATGTGACGGCAATTGGCAGGAAATAGAACATTTAAATATCATGTAAATATGTAGGACTATATTGACAAATTGGAAAGTTAAAACTCAAATGACGTTTGTATAATAGGTTTAAGACTAAATTGATAATTTTCTCAAATATTTAAATAATCACTCCTTTAGCAAACGTGTGCATAAACATTTTTGGGATAAGTACACTATAAATATTTTTAACTTTTGTATCATGCTCACTTAAGTGCCATAAATTTGAAAAATCGATTACTTCAATGCCATCGGTAATTTGCCTAACCAGAAAATCTGACATAGACCGCTGATTATTGCTGGCGTTGATGTGGATAATTAATAAAAAAATTCAAAAATAAAAACAAATCTATGTTGAAATGGGAAATTAATTAAAAAAAAATTATGTAAGATGAATTTTATTATGATGTGGCACTTACGTGAACAAAAAAAAAGTTATGACAATTAAGTGAGTACCATATAAAAGTCATGACACTTCTGTTGTACTTGTCCCCTTAAACTTACTAAGCACGTCAATATAAATGCTAAACACATTGATATAATAATCTCTAAACATGTCCTTAGTACTTATTTCCGTAATTTGGTGGTCGACCAATTTTCTCTCATCTGCGCTACCACGCAAAGCGAAAGGAAATGACTGTTCCAATAACATAAGGGGAGCGTATCCGGGGCCAAAATTCAACCACAACAAAAAGGCCAGAAAAAAGCATGAAGCAAGAGACTTTCCCACTGACCCCGCTTTCCATTTCTTTCCCAATGGTTATTAGTCATTATATTTTAACATTTTATTTTGCTAATATATCTCCATACTAGCCCGTAACACCATTGCGATTACAAAGACGTCATGATTCATTTTTAATTTATTTCGTACATTTCTATTGTCGAAAATTATACTTTTTGTCCGCGTTCGAGCCTCAATATGAAACTTATTTGGATCATTTCAATTGTCGATACTTTTTTTGTTACTTGTCGAGGCATGCTACCCTTGTTTTTGCTGTTGCGAGTCAAAAAAAAGGCAAGTTTAGTTAATAAATAAAAGGCAAGTATGTCTTGAACTGCATCCTAGAATATGAGGAGTTCATAAAACCATGAAGAAGACACTTTATTTGGCCCTTCTTTTAATTGCTTTCCAAGAAATTTTTATAAATCGAAGATTCTCTGGATTTTCTTTCCTTAGTCACATCTTTCTTGCATTCTTAGCAGAAACTACACGCCCTGCATAAATACTGCCCATGCTTATAGCCCAAACGCCTCAAAAACTTTCCGCCATTTTCTTGTCTCGGTTTGCTCCCTCTTCCCCGGCAACAAGAAGGGGTCACCGCCAAGGAGCTGGAATCTATCTCCGTTTTCGTTCTCCTAGCCCCTCCTCTTCCGCCTCGGCAGCCCAATCCCTGCCTCCACCAGCCTGCCCCGGCTCTCTCCCGCTATGGACTTGCTTGCCTTTGCTCACTCCGCGGTGAAATGCTTGATCTACAACCTGAAATTGGACGGCCACAATGGCATCTCATGTGCTCTAGCTGTCCGCTGCGCAATCCACGCTTCGTGACCGCGTTCATCGCCGCAGCCACATCTTCGGCTCATGCGCGCTTCCGCACTGGCGTTCCTCCACGTCCGCATCCCCGAGGAGTTCCTTGGGGCTACTCTGTCCACGAGATCGAGTCATCGGTTATCGGTGGTGTCAGGATGCGGCAAGGAAAGAGACAGGGAGACACTTTCTTGAAGAAGCTCGTGCCCGAAGCTATTTGATGAGGTTTCATAATTCAAATGATCCAAATGAATTACATATGTTTTTTTATTTCCTGACTAAACTTTTCTTTTATTTGACTTGTACCAGTAAAAACAGATTGGCAGCGGCTCGTCACCAGGGGATAACAAAAAGTTCCGGTAATCTAAATTATCCAAATAGATTACATGCTGATGAATATGGTTGCTGAACGCGGCACTACAAACTCTGTCCTTATATCATTGGAAAAAAGAAATTCCTTTCATTTCACGTGGTAGAGCGACGGCGCAAATGAGACAAAATTTGTCTGCCGACTGAATTAGGATAATACATACTAGCAACATGTTTAGAGATTACTATATCGATGTGGTTAGTATGTATATTGTTGGGAATTTCCGATTCCCGGGAAACGAATTCGACACTAAATCGAACCCCTAAAACGAATGCGGAAGACAAGCCCGGGAAAGATCACGTATCACCGATCGTAAAGTACACCACGGATTCGAGCTTACCTTGTTAGCCACAGATTAGACACCGACGCCAAAAAGAGGAAGAGAATTTAGTCATGTCCGATCCGATGACGACAATTCGCTTGGTAGGAAGACGGCGTCGCTTCTTTTTTGGTTACTGTTCTTTTTGGAGAGAGAAAACGTTGGAAAAAGAGGGAGACGTACGTACTGATTTCCAAAAAGGTGTGTTCTCCCTTTCTCTCATCCCTTTTATACGTCCCTCCATCCACGGGCCTTATTCCTGTGGGCCGGGCTTTTAGGCCCAACATGGGCGGACGGGCCTTAAGCCCATCACTAATAAAACCATCATCTCTCACTCGCTCATGGTGGGCCGAACAGGATTCTCTTTACCTCTCTTCAACATTCATACCGGTGAATAATCCGTGCGACCAGCATACTTCGAGAGCTCGTTGCCATACATCTGTTAGGAATATATAGCAGCTCATAATGGGCAGCACATTCCGAGTAAATTTAGTATGCAGTACCCTATATCGATCGATCACATTTATATCTCTCTTAATCTCATTTAAACAATGATATATATATATATATATATATATATTGTATTCACAATTATGATTATCCCAAAGACAGTCATAATTGGTCGACCAGTGAATACAAAAGTACAATGTGATTCTCCAAAATCCGATCTTCCTCTTTCCTTCAAACTCTCAATTTCAGTTCAGCTTGCTTTTCTAGAAATGTCCCATTAGATCGAATCAACTCATGACCATTGGCAACATTCTAAGATAGCAAACACTAAATAGAAATCTTGAGAATAAGTAAAAATCATGAGGGCACTAAAATTGAGGAACTCTATTCCTCAAGAGTCTCACACGTCATAAAAGTTGAGATCAAACTTTTGCCACTCTTATTGGTCGTCTCATGCATACGTAGTATGAAATACGTATTATGGTATTAACTCCTTTCCCATTGAGCGTATGTCTACATTTTTCAATACCATACATATGATAGTTCAGACATACCCAATGTCTAACTTGAGTTCACGTATCTACTTATTTACAAAATTCATCAGAACTCACATCTGGCATCTTAGACAGATAAAGTAAAATGTGTGGGTTATTTTACTTTCGGACATCGTAAGTATTATGTCATCATCTTAACACTCAGTTAAAGCGACATACGTATTTTAAGCTTGAGCTCTCGATTATCACCTAGATAATAAGCTTGAAAACAGTCTCATCTCTATCTATCACACATTAAATAGAGGCGATTACCCGTGTGAGTAGGCTAATCTTTTATTTGTCTGACATACTTCCTTAACTTAAAATAATGCACTGAGCATTAAGATGCATAAAGATCAAACAAAGATTCATAGGCATTAATAATGAAACAACACTAGTTCATAAATGTGAACAACTCAGGGAAATTACAATCCAGTACATCAGACTCTACGCAATCCTAGAGATTTTACATGACCACAAAACACATCTCTAGGTATTGGCTTTGTCATAGGATCTGCTACCATTCGATGCGTAGATATGTACTATAAGTTCGCATCCTTTCGTGCAACCATATCCTTGACAAAGTTATACTTGGTATCTATATGTTTGGTCTTTCCATGATATTTTGGATCTTTGGTGTATGCTATAGCTGCTTGGCTATCACAGTTAACCAATAATGGATTTGCAGCTTTCTCAATAACACCTAAATGATCCAAAAATCTCTTAAGCCAAACTCCTTCTTGTACTGCTGCTGATAATGCCACGAACTCAGCTTCCATCGTGGACAAGGCTATACACGTTTGCTTCTTACTGCTCCATGATATGGCGCCATTGTTCAGTAAGAAAGCAAATCCTGATGTAGATTTTCTTTCATTTAAATCTTCTTCCCAATCAGCATCTGAATAGCCTTCAAGTCGCAGATCATTTCCTTGGTAATTCAACTTGAAATCAACAGTTCCCTTCAGATACCTCAGTATTCTCTTAATGGCTTTCCAATGTGCTGGACCTAGATTGAATTGGTATCTACTCACCATTCCAACTGCAAAATATATGTCGGGTCTTGTACACATCATAGCGTACATCAAGCTCCCAACTGCACTAGCATAAGGAACATGTTTCATTTGTTCATTCTCTTGTGGAGTCTTTGGACACAGTCTATAGCTCAATCCTTCACCTTTCGCAATAGGAGTGTCTATGGGTTTACAATCTTGCATACGAAATCGTTCAAGAACTTTATTTATATATGTTTCTTGCGAAAGAGACAACGATCTCTTCGAACGATCTCTTGAAATCTTAACTCCAATAATGTATGCAGCATCACCCATATCCTTCATCTCAAAGTTGGAAGACAACCAACTCTTGACAGTATTAACAAACTCCATATTGCTTTCGGCAATCAGTATATCATCAACATATAATGATATGATCACAAATTGATCCTTGGATCTTTTGATATATACACAATGATCCTCATCAATCATTGTAAAATCATATGCCATCATGGCATTATGAAAACGTATATATCATTGTCTCGATGACTGCTTAAGGCCGTATATCGATCTCAAAAGTCGACATACCTTTTCCTCTTGGCCTTTCACTATGAAACCAATAGGTTGTTCCATGTATATTTCTTCCTCTAATTCTCCATTAAGGAAAGCAGTCTTTACATACATCTTATGTAACTCAAGATCCATACTAGCTACTATTGTCAGAATAATGCGAATCGAGGTAAATCTCACTACAGGAGAAAACGTATCTTCATAATCAATTCCTTCCTGTTGATTATACCCCTTCGCCACAAGGCGAGCCTTATGCCTTTCTATCGAGCCATCAGCCTTTCGCTTTATTTTGAGAACCCACTTGTTCCCAATAGCTCTGCGTCCTTTTGGAAGATCAACCAGTTCCCAGACTTGGTTTGATTTCATTGACTCCATTTCTTCTTCCATTGCATGAATCCATTTTTCCTTACTAGGGCAATTCAGAGCTTCATTAATATTTCTTGGCTCATCCTCATCTTGTCGAGCAACCATAAAAGTTTCCCCTTCAATGTCAAAATGTCGACGGGGAATACTTTGGCAACTTGTTCGCCGTATGGGAGATTGTACACTTTGCACATCATTCCCCATTATGCTCCCACTTGGATTAGATAATGATGATGTCGTCTCATTATGTGGTTGCAATTGAGAATAAGTTGAATTCAATTCATCACTTCTCATATTACTCCCACTTGGACGAACTCCACTAAGATCATTATCTTGATCCAAGGTTTCAAATAGGGAGTAATCTTCCCCTATTTCGCCCTTCTTAGGAAATTAATCCTCTAAGAATGTGACATCTCGTGATTCAAATTCAGTTATACTCTCACTTTCCTGCTCACCTATGAACACATACCCTTTTGAGTGTTCCGAGTATCTTATGAAAATACGCTTCTTTCCTCTGGGACCCAATTTCCCAAACTTGTGAGAGGACTCATGTGTATAGGCAACACAACCCCATGGCTTAAGAAAACTTAAGTCCGGTTTTCTACCTGTCCATAACTCATATGGAGTGGAAGTAACTGATTTGGAATGCACACGGTTAAGTATATAGGCAGCAGTTAACAACGCATCACTCCAAAAGGTAATAGGTAAGTTAGCATACGCCATCATGGACCTAACCATTTCCAGTAGGGTTCTGTTTCTTCTCTCCGCAACACCATTTTGTTGAGGTGTATATGGAATAGACAACTGTCTTTTTATTCCTTTTTCATCACATAATTTTCTGAACTCATCAGATAAATATTCTCGACCTCGATCAGATCTTAATACTTTTATTTTCTTGTCTAATTGATTCTCTACCAGGTTCATAAACCTTTTGAAACAACTTATTGCTTTATATTTATGAGAAATCAAATAGACATATCCGAATCGAGTATAATCATCTATAAAAGTGATGAAATAAACAGCCACATGCCTTCCTCTCACATTCATTAGACCACAGACATCATAATGGAATAAATGCAGAGGAAATTCAGCTCTTTTACTTTTCCAAATGGTTTCATTGTTGTTTTCCCTTCTAGGCAATGCTTACATATGGGCAAATCGACTTTTTCAATGTTGCCCAACAAGCCCTCTTTGGCTAGTCTATTCATACGCTATTGGCCAATGTGACCAAGTCTAGCATGCCATACATTCACATCATTATCATATGAAGTAGGAGACGTGAGAAGGGAATAACAAACATTTGCATTAACATATTCAATATCTAATACAATGAAACCATCCAGAAAATAACCACAACCATAGTAATTTGTATTCAAAAAAAAATCCACGCCTCTATTATAGAAGTTCATATTAAAACCTAATTTAACCAACACTAAAACAGATACTAAATTCCGACGAATCTCCGGAGCATACAACACATCATGTAGGAACAAAGTACGTCCACCATGCATATTCAGTTGGCATGTGCCAATTCCTTTCACTTCAGCTCTGGAGTTGTTTCCCACATAGATCCACTTAGTTCCAGTTGGTACTCGTCGGAATTCCACGAAGGATCCTCTATCCTTCGCTACATGGTCTGTCGCTCCTAAACCCACAGTCCACAAAGGATTAGACTCAGTCAAGAATACAGAACTCGACACAAAAGCAAAGTTCTGAAAAATACAAGGGGTGCATACCTTCTTTGGCTCATGATAGTCGCGAGCATAGTGACCATTCTTGTCACAGTTGTAGCATTTCACCCTTGCAAGCTTTTTCATGCGAGGACGCTTTCCTCTTTCATGTTGGTTAAACTTGGGTTTCTTCCCTGAAGGACCTGCTTCCTTGCCTTTCCCTTTATCAAACCAGTTAGGGCGCTTGCGCTTGGAGCTCGAAGCTCCATTTGAGCTAGAACTAGCATGATAGAGTTCAGCATCCGGCTTAGCCGCCAACGGGCGATCCTCTTCCAGCTCAAGATGACGCATTGCATCCTCAAAGGTTTTGATATTTTCATTATGAGTCAGGTGCACCTTCGTATGCTCCCAAATCTGAAGCAAGGAACGAATCACTGCTTGCACTTGCTGCTCATCTGTCAAGACATGGCCAGCATCTTTCAGCTCATTTATCATGTTTGACATCTTTCTAAGATGTTGCTTCATGGTCTGACCATGAGGCTTCTTATAAGATTCAAACCTAATAGTGAGCTGCCTCAGTCTGGTCACCGAAGTATGACCAAATATTGCCGCCAATGCTTCCCACATTTCTTTGGCATTATCAAAACGCTTAAACTCTCGCATGACGTCATTTTCCATGCTGCTCAACAACGTGATGCGAGCAAGAGAGTTCTTTCTTTTCCACGCAGCAAAAGCTTCCTTGTCTCTCTTGTACTATGTAGTGTTTCCTTCTTCAGGTTCTACCATGGTCAGGTTAAGAGCCTCAAGTGCTTCTTGCTCTTCCAGCACATACTGGATTTTCATTTGCCAAATTTCATAGTTGTCACCATTGAGCTTTTCACCTTTGTTCAGCTCAGCAACTATGCTCTTTGTGGCTGAAGCCATTGATCTGAATACATCAGACATATATGCACGAGTTATTAATGCCTATCATTTATGCATCCTTTTTGCACAGACCCATCATATTAATGAATAATTTCAAGTAAGGTTTTAGAATCAAATGGTCACTACGTTTCCAATCATCCTCCAAAAATCCTAACTTAAAACTATCATTAATATAATTGTCATATACAAAATCAATTCTATGAAGCTACAAAAACTTCTATAACTATCCACAGCTAACTACCCATAGCAACCGGCAATTAACAGAATGCAGCAGATTATTGACATACAATATAATAATGATGCTTTCACATAATACAACTAACATATAGGTTGCTACATCAACAACAATCAGGTAGTAAACATTACATAAGATGTCCACAAAGCACACTTAACAAAAAACAGCCAATACATCTAACACCAAGCCAGCACACGAACTGGGAAAGATCCTCTTTTGTTCAATTTCTTGATCTTTTCCCTTGTAACAATGCATTAATATTCTTTTACAAAATCCATCACAATTTTCTCATATGAAGCAGCTCCGTTGACATCCCATATGCGATTCAACATATCTTCCCATTTAGGTGGAAGAGTGTTAATGAAAAATCGCACCATCTCTGACTGTGGCATGGGACGACCATTCCATATGACCTTTTGTATCTTCCCGTTGACTTCAAGAACATGATCAATTAAGTCACCATTCTCCCATCGATAATCAGTCAGCTCAGCTATCAACTTAGAAAGCCTTTCCTTTTGTTTATCAGTAATTACGCAAATAGGCGTACGTAACTAAAGGGGATGCATTATTCCTGCAACAAATGCAGAACAAATAAGGGATTACATATAATCCACATAGACTTAATTGAAAAAGAAACATTTTTTTTGGGGTCAACGGTCAACGGTCAACGGTTCAACGGTCGTCGGTCAATGGGTCAACGGTCAACGGGTCGTCGGTAAACGGTCAGGTCGTCGGACCAATCGGGCCGGTCGGATCGGTCGGGCCGGTCGGACGAACCGACTGCACGTGCCGCGCGCGTGCGCGGGCTGACGTCACGCAGACGTCAGCCGGCACGTGCCACGCGCATGCCAGGCGTCCGTGGGTCGGGTCGCCGGCCGGTGACTGCGCTGCCAACCGACGTCAACGCTGACGTCATCCCAGCGGTTACCGATCGTTGGGTGACATCATGCTGACATTAGCACACGTCGGTCCGTCGATCGGCGCGTGCCGGTTCGCCAGCCGGCGGCGCGCACGTGCCGGTTCACCAATCGGCGGCGCGCGCATGCCGGTTCACCAACCGGAGCGTGTGCCGCACGCGCTGGGCGAGCCAGTGCTTCCGGGCGCGTGCGGTGTCTCCCGGCAACGTTCGACATATCGCCAGACTCGTCTTGACGACCCCTTTCTCCCTATGCCATCAGAATTCAATTTCAACTTACGAAAACTCGGAAAAATGGGCGAATAGCGCTCGGGTGTCGGGATTTCTGGCCCCGATCCGTACAGCTGAATTACTTTCGCGAAAAATCAATCAAAAACATCAATCGGGTCAGGAAAAACGTGAACTAGTTCTCTGATACCAATGTTGGGAATTTCCGATTCCCGGGAAACGAATTCGACACTAAATCAAACCCCTAAAACGAATGCGGAAGACAAGCCCGGGAAAGATCACGTATCACCGATCGTAAAGCACACCACGGATTCGAGCGTACCTTGTTAGCCACAGATTAGACACCGACGCCAAAAAGAGGAAGAGAATTTAGCCCTGTTCGATCCGATGACGACAATTCGCTTGGTAGGAAGACGGCGTCGCTTCTTTTTTGGTTACTGTTCTTTTTGGAGAGAGAGAACGTTGGAAAAAGAGGGAGACATACGTACTGATTTCCAAAAAGATGTGTTCTCCCTTTCTCTCATCCCTTTTATACGTCCCTCCATCCACGGGCCTTATTCCTGTGGGCCGGGTTTTTAGGCCCAACATGGGCGGACAGGCCTTAAGCCCATCACTAATAAAACCATCATATATCAATGTGCCTAGTAAGCTTAGGCAATGAAAATTGCGGCAAATTATTATTTGAATCATTACGTCCTGCTTCTGATTCAATTGCATGGGAAGATTTTATCGGTAAACTAATCTACTAATTTGGCTATGGTCGGGGGCCTCTAAATTACGAGATTCTCGTTAAATATCCAACAATAGATCTGTAATTAATCTTAGCGCGGTTAATAGAGTAGTCTGCGGATAAAAATCTTCCCATGTGATTTACTCCCCAAGTTAATAACTAGCGAACCTAGAAATCAAGCAAGGCGAGACAATCCAAACAATAATTAGCCTCTTTCTTCATTACCAAACTTACTAGGCACATCAATGCAAATACTAAATACTTCGAGATATTAATCTTTAAACACGTTAACAGTAACTATTTTCCTAATTTATCGACAAATTTCTCTGATTCGCGTCACCATGCCACAGTGCAAAACAAAAGGAAATAATTGTCAAAAAAAATGAAAAAAAAAGGTTGGTGTTTGTAGTGTCGCATTCAAATTCAACAACAGTCATCAATATGTAACTTATTTGAATCATTTTATTTTCTGTGGCAACCTGTCGTTGCTGTTTTGTTTTTACTATTGCAAGTCAAATAAAAGGAGAGTTTAGTGAAGAAAGGAAAGGCAACTATGTCTTGAACCGCGTCCTCGTATATGAAGCATGAAGGTAGACACTTTATTCGTCCGCGTTTTTAACTTTCCAATCCAAAGCATTATCAGTTAATAAGGGATGTTTTGGGAAGTAATTAAAGACGCGGTCAAATAAAGTGTCTCTCTTCATGCCTCCTCATATCTAGGAGGCGGTTCAAGATAATCCTTACCATTTGTTTCCTAACTATTCTTTTATTTGACTTAAAAGTTGCAGAAGCAACAATAGCGAGACGTCACGGATATTATTGTTCATAAATTATCGAGTTGTTAGGAGGGGGTTTTCCAGGGCACCTTGCAAGGGTCGCGAGGGCGGCGCCCTTGAACCACTGGAGAGATTTTATAGTTTAAACCCATACTTTATTGATAGTTTAGGCTTAAACCCATAGATAATCATTGGGTTTATATAATCTCTTTCTCGTGTAATTGAAGGTTCAAATAGAAAAGTACAATGTATTATAGTGGAATCCTATACAAGATGTAACTTTAATTTAAGGGTGAATCAGGATAAACCTCGTGTCTCGATTTTTCTTTCTCTTTTTTACTCTCTATTTTGTTGTGTTTGAATGCCTAATCCTAGCAAATCTCATCCCATCCGATAATTCATGTGAACTTGATTCATATGAATATAGTAAATCATCGCCATCATCTCTATTCCCTGCAATTCTTTCTGCACTGAAACACGATCTCTATTCATTTACTCCTTTATTTCGGTATAAAACAGCACTACTACACCATTTTGCTTGCACTCAAATCTCAAGTATCACCTCCACTTTGTTGTGCACCATCGCAAAATAAAAACCTTTGATGGCATATTCAGCGACAGCCGTTTCATTGCGCTCCGTCCATCCTTATCCCCATCACAGTCTGGAACAGCCCGTTCATCCCGTCCTACGCCGGTCCTCTTCCTCCGACATTGCTGCGGCCACATTCTCCAGTGTAATCGCTACTTTCCTAAGCCTCCCGAGTAATGGCGTCCCAGTATTGACGCCCGTGCGTATGAGTCAAGTTCATGGTGAGATTCACATAATTCAATGTTGGATGTGTATTTATTCATATGTTTCTAAGACCACGCAATAGTTACTCTGAAAGGTTGAGAGATGGGCTTGCTAAGAAACAAATGTAAACGAGCAATAAAGGGATTTACTCTGTAAATATTGTCCATTTTGAACTTTTTGAGGAAGAAATTATAATGTCGAACTCTGACTGATTAGGCAGTGAAAGATAGCTCCATTAGGTCAAATTTATAAAATTAGAGTTACATGCACCCGTGGGTAGACTCACAAAAGAATTTTCTGGCCAAACGAAAGAACTTATAAAACAAATCAACCGAACCAAAAATAACGCATTTCAAAATTTGTCGGGTTCGGCTTACATATTATGTAAGATTAAACTTTAAATGAGTTCTGATGTCATTTTATTTATTAATATTTGAGACAAGCGTTTTGAAAAAGATCACAAAACCAAATCAATATTTTAAGGCTAAAATATAGTATTTTGTTAATATTCTATGCTATGTTTCGGATAGTTAAAAGAAACGGGGATCGAAAGTTTGGACAGCACATGAGGAAAAATTTAAGTTTCTTGGTGGAAGAGCTGGAAATTTTAATGTTATGTTTTTTTCTTCCCATATTTGCATCACCCCTTCTCCCAAACATAGCATAGACTCAATTGCCCTTCCGATAAAAGAGAAAAACACACGCAGGCAGATAACATCTAGTTGCATCTCATAAAAGGACAACTAGGGTGAACAATTTCACAAAAAATTCGAGGGCTCAATCGAATCAAAGTAAAATCCAACAATGACGTTGACCATTGTTAAAGTTTTCCCCATTACTGGCTTATTTTCTCCTTATTTTTTTTTTTTTTTGCAACCAATTATTTTCTCCTTTTACATTAATTCAAGGAATAAGTACAACAAGAATCTTCCATCTGATCTAAAAAGTAGAATTGAATTTGAAAATTTTTACAAAGTACAATAAAATCCTAAAGCATATCAAATCAGAGTATTAAAATCCTAAATCTCCATCTCCAACTGTATGAAAAGATAGTCGAATAAATGGAAATAGTTTCTTGTCAATGGCAAAGCGCATCTATAGAGTAGAGTTATTCAAAATAGTAACATAGAAAAAACAAGTCATAATCCAAAAAGTCAAGTTAGCATGTTGATACTCAAGAATATGTGAATAACATAACTATTGACTTGGAAATTTTTTTTTTGAAAAAAAAAAAAGGGATGACCCTAGTGGATTTTGTCACAGTTAATTGATAATGATGATGAATGGAAGATTAAATTAATTTATAAGTTATCCATTCAGTCGAATAGAGAAAGAAATTAAACATTAAGGCACGATGGCTTGAGAATATTTCGCTAGCATATGGTTGCAAAATGAATCTCTTCTAATAAATCCATTAAAATGAATGCCAAGGTTGAAATGCCAATTAAGATGCTACGAGAATTTTGTAAATTAGAAGCCAACTAACCTTAAAACTGGATGGACTAGTTTGACGAATAGTCTTTTCCATTTACCAACTCGACAAGTTTTAAAGTAACAACCAAGAATGATGCAAGAACCCAAGAGGTAATTACTGGCTGGGCACTAATTTTTCATTCTAAGCCTACCAAATACATCGATCCATATTCTAAAATAAATACATTGAATCTTTAAAAATGTTACTAGAACTTTTTCCATCATTCTATTGGCAATAAATTCTCTCATACGTGATTACGCGTGGCTATTTGTCATTAGAGCAAAAAAAATCTTTTTGAAAAAAAAAGGGAAGTGTATTGGGGAAAGGTTAAGTTACTAGTATAGGGCCGGTGACACAGCGGACAACAACTACAAAAGGGCCAGCCTAGCTTGTAATTACCTCCCAAATGGAATTAGCCGTTGAGATTTATTTCCTAATACTACCAAAACCTCTAGATATAGAGTAAAAATATGCATGTCAAGTCCAAAACTCTTTAATAAATCTAAGAAGTTTAAAAAAAAAATTTGAACGAACAAACATCGACAACAAAGACGATCATTTCTTTAAATAGATAGTACAGATGTTAAAACTTTGATGAATGAAGTTATAAGAATATTGTTAGCGTTGAAACACAACATATTTACGGTACATTTAGTTTGAAATATGTTCATTGCCTAAACTTACCAAGGCACATCAATACAAATGCTAAAGTGGTATATTACTCTTTGAATTCGTTACTACTATCCACCTCCCTAATTCAGTCACTGACAAATTTTCTCTTGTTTGCACTATTACACCACCACACAAAGCAAAAGGAAATAATTATTCGAGAAATATCAGCAAAGTGTATCTAGGGCCACATTTGACAAATAATTTACTCTCATTTAGGTTAACACTCTACTGCACAAAACAAAAGGAAGTATTGTATCTCGGGTCAATGAAATACTCAGGACCATAATGAAGACATCATGGTCCGCTCCTCATTTATTTTGAACGTTTCGATCATCAAAAAAATAGTTTATCTGTGGGAAAACAGTCAATATGTTTCTTAATTGGAATGTTTAAGTTATCGATATTTTCATTATCGATGATGAAACCAATTGTATACCACCACTGATAAACACCAGAATAAGCGATACATGATGCCTCTATTGTTAGTAGGAAATTGATCGGCCAATTAAGCCGTTACTCTTGGAAGAGCGACGGTGCATTCACCATCACATATTTTTAGAAGGATGTGGGCCCTACCAATAGATTTTATGGGTGCACTCTGGAATGCGTGGTCCTTGTAAAATTACAAGTTTTCTGTGATGATGCTATTACGTTAATCAGATCTTTTTTAGTACCACCGGCCAAATAAAAAGGTAAATATGATTAGGACGTAAAATGGCTAAGTGTGTCTCAAATCGCCTCCTTTGAGGTCAGAAAAGCATGAAGAGAGATGCTTCATTTGGCATTGTCTTTTTAATTACCTTCCAAGAATTCGCATTTTTCTTGCATTCCAAGGAGAGAAAACCCTACTCTATATAAATGAATGTTGGTTTTTTTGCGGAAGCGTGTGTGTGCAAGTGTGTATAGTATATTTTGTAGTGGATGGACAATGAATAAACTAGGATAATTGAATGACAAAAAACATGGGATATAATTTATCTAATTGATGAAAATGGATAGTACAAGATATTTTGATATAATGTAGGGGTATTTCATGACATAGAAACCATCTTAACTCTACTCCTCCACACACGGTGGAGGTCTAAACCTCACACACACAAATGAATGAACTACAAGACTATCTATAGGCATGAGTCACACTGTAGCACAACATTCTAGATTTCTATAGAATGTTGTCCATGTAGGCTTCATCTAGGTTCATCTAGGTAATTTTAGATTGTAATTCTTCTAGAGACTTCTACGTTTTCTTGGCCACCTAAGCTACTTTTTCTTAAGGAGACTTTTCTAGCTAATATCAATCTTGAAGTTTTTAGAAAGTTTTAGAGAAAATGGATCACAATTTCCAATAATGCAGCCAGTGCACACTGCCTGCATGCATCAAAACTTTTCACTACTTTCTCGTCTCGGTTTTCCGGGAAAGGAGAAGACAAGTTTCGTTCTATTTGACAAAAGTGCATATCAACATGAGCTCCTTCTACCACCTTTTGTCTTCCATTTTTAGCGACAAGAAGGGAACGGAGCTCACCCCCGAGGAGCTGGACTTTATCTCCAACTCCTTCGACGAGTCCCTCCTCGCTCAACTCCAGGGCCTGAGCCCTGCCTCCGTCAGCCTCGCCTGGCTCTCCTCTGCCGTCGGAGTGCTCAACTTCCCTCATTCTGCAGTGAAGTTCTTGCTGCCTGACCTCGAATTGGAAAAAGACGATGGCCTCCCGTCGTGGTATCTCACTGACAAAATGAAGGTCGTAGATCTCTCCCACCACATCTCCTCCGAGATCGCTCGACTGCGTCGCCGCCATATGACGCTGAGGATCGCGATTGAGCACCTCCACTCGGACCCCAACTCGTCGGAGGAGGAAATTCAATAAGCGAGAACTTTGCTCGCAGATTTGGAGGGCAAAGGCGGCGATGGTGTTGTGAAGTCCACTGGCAAAATTGAGGAGCTGATTGGAGAGCTGGCCGCTAGCATTGGGACATCGGCTCCACAGGGGAAGGTCTCACCGGTGGAGAGAGCCGTCCGCCACGTGTTCCGCGCTGCTGTCTTCATGACGATGTTCGTTGCTGGAGTCATATCTGCAGCCTTTCATGCTTCCCCGGGGGCACTTGGCCACATCCAGGTCCCGGAGGAGTTCCCTTGGGGCGACTCTTTTTGCATGATTGAGACGGCAGTTATCGCGGAGTTGGGGCGCAACCAGGAAAAAGGAAGGAAGACGTCCATCTTGAAGGAGCTTGAGGACGTGGAGGCGTGCCTTAGGCGCCTGATCGAGGCAATGGATGAGATCGCAGCGTCAGGTGGCAGCGGAGAGATGGTTGGGAGGGTAAGGGAGATGGCAGCCGCACTGGAGAAGGCAACTGGGGTGCTACTGGAGGGGGCGTACAGGCTGATGAAGGCGGTGGACGAGCCGTTCGAAATATCATGGATATAAGGATGAAGATGATGGATGGGCTTCGAGAGCAGCCATCGCCGGAAATGTCATTGAAGGTGTACTTTGCGATGGAGGAAAACAAAGTGAAAGTGATTTTTGAGATTTGAGTGCGAGCAAGAGGGTGTAACAGTTGTTATGAACCGCATGTAAAGGAATAAAAATGATCGGAGATTTAAGTTTTATTGCTGTGAGGCAGTTGCATTCCTAAGCCTACCAAATACATCGATCCATATTCTAGAATAAATACATTGAATGTTCAAAAATGTCGCTTATAACTTTTTCCATCATTCTATTGGCGATAAATTCTCTCATTTGTGGCAACGAGTGGCTATTTCTTACTGGAGCAAAATAATTTTTTTTTAAAAGCAAAAGGAAAGTATATCGGAGAAAGCTTAAGTTACTTGGATAAGGCCGGTGACGACGCAGCGTAAAAAACCTACAAAAGGGTCAGCCTAGCTTTTAATTACCTCCCAAATGGTATTAGTGGCTGAGATTTATTCCCTAACATTACCAAAACCTCTAGATATAAAGTAAAAATATCAATGTCGAGTCAAAAAAGGAGTAAAAATAAATAAAATTGAATGAACAAACATCGACAAAAACCACCATTGTTTCTTTAAATATATAGCAGAAATGTTAAAACTTTGATGAATGAAGTTATAAGAACATTGTTACCAAAGAAACACAACATATTTAAAGTCCATTTAGAAGTTTAGGTTCATTTGAAATACGTTCATTACCTAAACTTACTAGGCACGTCAATATAAATGCTAAATTGGTACATTACTCTTTAAATCCGTTGCTACTATCTACTTCCCTAGTTCGATCATCGGCAAATTTTCTCTTGTTTGCACCATTGTGCCACCGCGCAAAGCGAAAGACAATAATTATTCGAGAAATATAAGCAAAGTGTAGCTAGGGCCATATTTGACAACTAATTTCCTCACTTTTAGGCCGCCGCTCTACTGCGCAAAGCAAAAGGAAGTATTGTTCGAAAAATATAAGGAAAGTGTATAGAGGGCCGATGAAATACATGCGGCCATTGTGATAATGAAGATATAATGGTTCGTCACTCATTTATTTTGAATGTTTTGATCATCAATTAAATAGTTTATATATGTGGAAACAGTCAATATGTTCCTTAATGGGAATTTTTAACTAAATGATATATTCACTATCGGTGATGACGTGATGCTGCAATTGTTAGTAGAAAATTGTTAGTAGAAAATTGATAAGCCAACTGCATCGTTCCTCTTGGAAGAGCGACAATGCTTTCGTCATCACATATTTTCACAAGGATATGGGCTCTCATCTACGGATTTTGTGACGTGTGGTCCTTCTTGCTCTATTACAAATTATTTGTAACAAAATTGTTAGGGAACATTTGGAAACGATTCTATTCTCGAGAATAATTTTTTATTATAATTATTATTTTTTAATTCTATTACCGAAAATAATTTCTAAGAAAAAGAATGCGCTTGTTATTGTCCAAAATTTCTATTCTCGAGACATTCTTAAATTTTTCTGTCTCTTTTAATTTTTTAATACTTTTATTATATTTCTCTTTTTCTCTCTTCTTCTTCCTCCTTCTTGGTAACCAATTGCCGGCCACAGCGGTGGCCAATTATAAACTGGACAAGGTCCAATGAGCTCGCCAGAGGCTCCCCTAGCCAAGGCTCACATTGGCCTCGTCTTGGTCTGGCGAGGTTGAGCCTTGCGCTAGCTAGCAAGGCCGAGCCTCGCCGTGGTTATGAGATTGGTGGCTGGGTGAGCTTGGCCTCACTAGATTTGGGCGAGGCTTGGGTCGGCGACGCTTCAGTGAGGTTGTAGGCTTCGGGGAACTCGAAGAGAGAGCAAGGCGGAAATCGGGTCGTGAGCTCAAACGACCTCCCTCCGAGAGACTTCGGGGGAGGCTGATGGCGAGCGAGCCCAAGGGAGAAAGACCTGAGCGTGTGGAGGCTGAGTGAGAGAGGAATCAGAGGGCGGAGGGCCAGATTCGAAAGGAGAGGACTCGCCGTCGCCAACGCAATCTCTGCTCCGCCACCATTCCGACGATGTTCCTGCTGCTGTTGCAGCTGCCACCCGAGTCGTGCCGCCGACGCCACACCAGATTTGAGAGCTGAGGGGCCATCATCGTTGCCCTGTCGTCGTCACCGCCACCATTTGCCGCCACGTCCCACTAGGTATCGGCCGACACTCGCCATCCATCCTCGCCACCTCAAGCCACCCCGGGACCCAGTCCTCAATCACGCTTATCTACCGTTCCCCCTGCATCTCCACCCGTCACTACTGTTGTGCTGCTGCGCCACATCCTCCTACCACTGCTGTCCTCTATATCGTCGCCGCCGTCCTAGCCCCTCTGTCAGCGTCGCGTCCAATCGAAAAAGGGAGGAGGCATCGTGTCGAGTCACGACTCGGGTCGGACCAAGGTCGACGGTCGGGTAGGGTTTCCACTAGGGTTGGGTTTGTTTAAGTGGGCTAGGTAGATGTTGGGTTGGAATTTTTTATGAAAACGGGCCAAAAATGTGTTTGGGCTTTTAGGGTTAAGAAGGAAAAATCCCGGGTTGGACACAACCCGGGAATTTGACTCGGGTTGCATTTTAATAATATAATATAATATATTTAAAATAAAAATAATAATTTATTTTCCAGAAAAAAAAATTCATATTTTCCTAAAAAAGCCAGAAAAGTAAAAAAAAAGTCAAAAATCATTTGTATTTTCCAAAAAAGACCAAAAATCCAAAAAAAAAAATCCCTTTTATGTTCAAAAAATAGAAAAAGGTAAAAAAAAAAAAACAAAAATGTTTTTCCTCCACAAATGCATTGGAAAACCCCTCAAAAATCCAAAAAGCCTTAGGGTTTAAACAATATTAGGTACCAAAAGGGCATTAGTGATTAACTAGTGTAATCAAGTCCCCGATTCTAATTTCTCTGGTTGCGCAGGAGCAAGTATTTCTCTCGGTACTTCGCTTAGGTTTCTAATCGACTCACCCCAAATTGATTAGTGACGACTCCGTTTCAAAATTAACTTACAGGTTAAAGAACTTGGACCATTAAGTCATGAATTGGTGAACTTGGAAGAGTCCGGGCTAAAATAGACCTAGCCGAACCATTAGCCTCTGTCAGTGCTCGTCCCGAAATGAGTGCCGAAGAAAAAAGAGGTCACGACAGCCTTCTCCATCCCAATGACCGCCTCCTTCAAGCTCCCCACCATCTCTCAGTTGCCTCCTAATGCCCCATATATTCATCGCTTCAAGCACGTCCCTCGCGCATACTTCCATGTTGTCAAGCTCCTTTTTTACTAGCGTTTTCATGTCTCTTTCCTCGCCACATCTTGACTCTATAATAACAGCCGACTCTATCATGCAAACATAGTCGCCCCGGGGGACACAATGAAGAAAGAGACAGGAAGATGCAACTGCCAACTTGATCGCATGGTGATAGTTGCGCCAGGGGATATCCTTGGGATGCGGATGCGGACAACTGGCCTTGGGGAAGCACACAGGGCCAAAGATGTGATTCCATGACAAACGTGTTATAAGTACATATAGTATTTATATAGGGGGTGTGTTTTCTCCTAGGAATAAGAAGAATATGATACGGAAAAAATCCAAAGCATATTAATTAATAAGAGATTTCTTGAATGCAAATAAATGACACGACAAATAAAGTGTCTCGTCATGTCTTTTAACCTCGTCATATTCAGACGTGGTTCAAGATATACTTGCCATTTATTTCCGGACCAAACTTTCCTTTTATTTGACTTAAAGTTGCAAAAGCAACAACAACGCAACACCATGGATATTGTTGTCGATAATATTATTGAGTTGGAGGAACACCCCAATGGGGGTTGCAAGGCAACACCCCTGAGCTGCCAGAGGGTTTTTATAGTTTGAATTCATATTTTATTGACAGTTCAGGCTTTGGCCATGAATAGGCACGGAGTGTATATATTCTATTTCTTTTATAATTGAGGGTTGAAACATAAATGTGAGAGTTACTAATTATGGTGGAATTTTTATTGGATGTAGCTCTAATTTAAGGGTAAATTAGGATAAACATCATGTGTAAATTTTTCTTTCTCGCTTTTACTTTATATTTCATTTTGTTTAAATGCCTAATCCTAACAAATCTCATCTTATCCAATAATTCTTGTGAACTTAATTCATATGCATATGAGTTCATCATCGTCATCATCGCCATCATCTCTATTCCCTACGATTCTTTCTTTAATGAAACTCAACCTCTGCTCATTGAGTACTCTCTACTCCCTACGTTCATCCCCTCCTTCAGCCGATCTTCTTCCCCCGACATTGCCTCAGCCGCCTTCTCCAGTCCAATTGCTGCCTTCCTAAGCCTCCCTACCACTTCTCTTTGCCGCCTCCCGATGCCCCAACCTCGTCAATCGCCTCGAGCACATTCCTGGCACTTACCCTCCCCGTCGAGAACCTTCCTTAACACTTCGTTCATCTACCTTTTAATGTCATTACTCCTCGTTCAGAAAAATGATGGTGGTCTTTGTTCTTGACACAAATCTCTTATTAATTAATGATTGTCTGGGTTTTTTTTCATACTTGAAATCTCTTATTAATTGATGATTTTTAGGACGTAACAATCCAAACAATAATCAGCCGTTATTTTCGTTGTCTGAGCTTACTACGCACTTCAATCTAGATACTGAATACGTTGATATATTAATCTTTAAACATGTCACTTGCGTTTCTATTCCTAATTCGGTCGTCGGCAATTTCTCTCTCATTTGCGCCACCATGCAAACAGAAATGAAATAATTGTTTAAAAAAAAAAAAAATTTAGTGCCGCATTAGACGACAGCATTCAACAATTTGTAACTTCCGCAGCGACCCAGGGTGTTTTGTTTTTACTGCTGCAAGTCAAATGACAGGAAAGTTTTTATTCTTTCTTTCTTGTCTTTTTCTTTCTTTATAAAATCGGTGCAATAAACTCGTAAATCTTAACCTCCAATTTTATAAAAATATAGTCAAGTAGATGGAAATATTTTCTTGTCAATGGCAAAGCACGTGTCTTTAGAGTAGAGTTATTCAAAATGAATGGATCGTTTGGATGGGCCAATTATTCATCTAATTAGAACATTAAAAATAGGGACATCGAAAATACACCTGATAATCCAGAAAGTTACTGACAAAAAAAATCCAGAAAGTTAAATTAGCATGGGGATACTCAAAAAAATGTGAATAAAGTAAGTATTGACTGGAAAAAAAAAAGGATGACCAGAGTGGGTTTTGTCATAGTTAATCAATAATCATGGTGAATGGAAGATTAAATTTTTATATAAGTTATTTATTGAGTCGGATGTAGCAAGAAGTTAAATGTTAAGGCTACAATGGTTTGATAATATTTCACTAGCATATGGTTGCCTAATAAATCTCTTCTAATGAATCCATTAGAACGAATGCCAAGGTTGAAATGCCAATTAAGATGCTATGAGAATTTTGTAAATTAGATGTCATTAAATAACCTTAAAAAAGTTAACAAATTAGTTTGACAAATAGTCTTTTCCATTTATCAACTCGACAAATTTTAAAGGAACAACCAAGCATGATGCAAGAACTCAAGTGGTAATTACTGGTTGGGCACTAATTTTTCATTCCTAAGCCTCCAAACACATCGATCTGTATTCTAAATAAATGCATTGAATTTTTATAAATGGTGCTAGAATTTTTTTCCATCATTCTATTGGCAATAAATTCTCTCATCCGTGGCAACGCGTGGCTATTTCTTATTAGAGAGGAAAAAAAGGCTTTTTAAAAACAAAAGGAAAGTGTATTGGGGGAAAGCTCAAGTTACTAGGATAAGGCCGGTGATACGGCGTACAACAACTACAAAAGTGCCAGCCTAGCTTTTAATCACCTACCATATGGTATTAGCCGTTGAGATTTATTTCCTAATATTACCAAAACTCTAAATAATCATTCTCAATTCATAAGAATATTGTTAACGATGAAACACAGCATATTTACAGTCCATTAAGTAATTTAGGTTTATTTGAAATACGTTCATCGCCTGAACTTACTAGGCACGTCACTATAAATGCTAAATTGGTACATTACTCTTTGAATTCATTGCTACTATCTACTTCCCTAATTCAGTCATCGACAAATTTTCTCCTATTTGCACCGTTACACCGTTGCTCAAAGTAAAAGGAAACAATTATTTGAGAAATATAAGTAAAATGTATCTAGGGCCACATTTGACAACTAATTTCCTCTCGTTTAGGCCACCACTCTACCACGCAAAGCAAAAGGAAGTATTTGTCGAAAAATATACGAAAAGGATATATAAGGCTGCTGAAATACACACAACCATTCTGATAATTAAAACATCATGGTCCATTACTCATTTATTTTGAACGTTTTCATCATCAAATAAATTGTTTACATAAGAGGAAATGGTCAATCTGTTCCTTAAGCGGAATGTTTAAGTTATCAATATTGTCACGCCCCAAACCCCGAGCGTGTACCCATCCTTCTCTAGTCGATAAAATTTTGCGACTTCCCAGGACTAGTCGCTAACCCTTTTTCTTTATTGCACATGCGGAAGCGAAAAAAAATCCCCTGACAGTAACCATCTCGGGATAGAAAAGCAGAATAATAATTTCACAAACAAACAAACATGCCTTTATAAACATATGCTGAGTCAAGTACAAGAGTCTATGGTTAAAAGACTACAAAATATCAAATCACAAATAATTATAAATTATTATGGGATTCATTTCTTCAAAAATTTGTGTCTCACAATAGACTGTTATTCTCACAGTACCCCAAAGACTATTATGCTAACAAAACCTTTATTGTTTGATTCGATCAAAGCCGGATGAGATACCAATCGGGTCCATCCCCTTTCCCTCAATGTGCTATCCATCTACTGAGGTAGGAAGGCAACATGACTTCTTCTTCACTCTCACTCTTTTAAATTTGTTGCTATTATCTACTGTCCTAATTTAGTGATTGATAAATCTTCTCTTGTTTGCACCACTTCGCCATTGCGCAAAGCGAATGAAAATTATTATTCGAGAAATATAAGCAAAGTTTATCTAGGGCTAAATTGACACCTAATTTTCTCTTGTTTAGGCCGCCGCTCTACCGTGCAAAGCAAAATGAGATATTGCTTGAAAAATATAAGTGTCACAACCTCTTTTTTCCGTTCGGGGGAAAAGAAAGAATGGTTTAGGGGTATTTGCCTAAAGAGGCAGACCAATGGCCCTAAATTAGGCGCGGGCTCTCCCAAGCCCATACCTCGCGCGACGTTGGATTTTGTTTTTTGGTTCTTAACAACCTAAATATTTCTAGGAGTCGCCACTAGCCTATTGGGGTCGGCTAGAAACCAATCGAGGCACGGGAGTGTTATCTCGATTCCTACGTAACCAGAGATTTCTAGGAACGGGGACTTGTTTACGCTAATGTTTCTATTAGCGCCCTTGCGGTACCACTAACTTGAAAAGTTATTTATCTAAATGGCCACACATTCTTGATTACCAATTATAATCTTTATGAAACCACTAAGTGTCCATGCAAATGTTTTTGTAGGTTTGTTTTCCTTAATGTCTAGACTAATCCTAGCATAATTTAGAAGAGAAATTTACACTCAAATTAATGAAAAGCAGTGCATAAATAAACATCCAAGAAATTGAAATAACTTGAAAATAAATGCGGAAAATGAAAGACCCGATACAAGTCGGGCAAATAATATTACATGGCCTTGTTATCACGCCCCGGGACAGGACCCCCGTGAGCAAAATGAGAATTTAAATATGCATGGAATTACTCTAGATGCATGCAATTACTCTAATTAATTTTAATCTACGCATAATAGATTGTTTACAAAAATGGTTCTAAAATACCAAAATACCATTTAAATTAAGAAAATGAACTTTTAAAATTAGGAAAATTTCATAGATGTCATTTCTATCATAACTTGATACCATCCATCATTTTTACAATTTTTTTTGAAATTTTCATTTTTTTTTAATTTTTATTAAAAAATAATTCCTTAAACCGATATATGCCAATTTACACTAATATGGGACTGCCCAGTACATGAATAAAAAGAACCGAGCTCAAATCGATCGTTTGAAGATCGAAACTTGGTTTGCGCATTTCTTCGAACACTTGGCGTGCATCAATCTACCCAAATCAGCTTCGTCGGGCCATGTTTGTGGCCTTCAATCTCAACTCACAAGCAATCTCATGCGGAAATAAAGTATCAAGATTATACTACCACATGCAAGGAGCAAGATTAGATAGAAATCATAGCTTAAAACACAAAATAACTAAGCTAAAATCATCCTCAAATATGCGGGTTTGATCTGATTTCACAAATCTGGGTTTGAACCCAAGTCAAACAAACAGGTTGCATGCCCATGTTCAAGCCCCGACACTTATCACATGAAAGATCTACGGGAAACACTACTTAATCCGAGTGAAAGTAGGTAACATGAGCTTTCAAATGCAACAAAAATCATAGAGAATGGCCCACCGAAAGACATCAAAACGACCTCTCCAAGAAGCACACTTGCAAAATTCTTGAAGAATTTCAAACACTTAGAAAAATTTCAGCCTCAGAAATCAGTTTTCCGGGCTAGTTTTCCTCTTGATTTTCATGATCAAAACGTACTCAAACTCGAAATAAAATACATCTAGGATGCTTACCTTACTTCTGAGTTTCCCTTTCAAGTGGTTCTTCGCTCAAGAAACCAAGAAATTATCCTCGGGGGCCCGTGGAAGTTGGCTTCTTCAACTGGAAAATGAGATCTGCAGAAGAAAAAATGACAACGAAGGTTTTTGTCGACCTCTAAAATTAGACTTCAAGACCTCTTTTGTTGGAAAACTTAACACCAAACCAAACTAAATATATTCAAGTTTGGGGTAAAAGTCAAGCGTTTCCTCATTTGTCTCTCAGTTTTCTCAAAAACACCCGCTTTCTCTCACTCGTGACCAACCGGGCTCAACACTTAGAAAAATTCAGACTTTCTTTGGCCCGCCAGGAGGGTAGTTTTTCGGGGGGCTTTAGGAGGCCTTCCCGATCTCCATTTGGGACTTGCGACCTATGGTTGGAAAGATCTTTGAGTGAAGTTTAACTCTCTAGTTGAAGGTTTTGGCTAATTTTGGCTGCAAGTTTGTGAAAATGGCACTTTTCTCTCTCAAGGTCGGTCTGGAATTTCTGGGTTTGCTTTTCTGGAGTTGCTTCTGAGGGCCTCTTTGGGGGACGACCGTGAGCTCTCTCCTCTCCCTCTCGTCTTCTCTCTCTCCTCCCTCAAAAGAGCATGCTTCGTAGATGTTATCCTCCGAAATCATCAATCCCTTGGTCGGCTTTTTGTCCACCTGCCAAGCCCACCAACTGAGCAGTCTACCCACTCTCTGACTTAGCCAAAATTCTGAAATTTTGCAGCTGTTGAGTGTGCGGGTTTTGCTGCGACTTTCCCGTGCATTCAGCAGCTTATCCCTGGCCAATTTTCGTCCACTGGCACTACTCATTATAGTCTTCAATCACGTGCAAAGATCAGGCTGGATGGGCGGCTGAGTGGGATATGGTGGGGCCACCAAGTTGCTTACTCAGCAACTCCGAATTGAGGCTAAACCGTGGGCTTGGTTTTGGTAGCTCGTTTAAGTACTTTAATCCATCAATTTGGCTGCGATTTGTGATCAATTAGCAAGCTCATGCATATTAGTTTAAGATCTCTACCAGATTTCGCAATTTTGCCCAACCAATTTTGCAAGAAAGTCCCTCAAAATTGGCCATTTCTTATCCGAAAATATCCAATTCAATACCAACTTGGTCTTTTTGGCCCGATTTGATTGATTCGAGTTGGCCCAAATTCAATTTCAACTTAATTGGTGACCAAGGTGATGATTTACGGGCTTGGGCAAAATTTTGCAAAATTTGCGAATTGGTCCCTCAACTTTTGGAAATTGCATTTTGGCCCCAATTTGCCATTTTAATTCCAATCTGACCTCCCGGGCTTGGCTAGTCACATTTAGATCATTGGCCCCAACTTTTTTTTTTATCTTTTTTTTTATCCTTTTTTATATATTTAATTTAATTTTTTTTAAGGAAAACCATATTCCATTTAAAACACTATATTAAATGCCTAGATAATCTATATGCAAGAATTTAATTTGAAATATTTTTGTGGAAAAACAAGTTCCCATTTTTTTGGAAATGATTTTTGGGCAAAAATTTAAGTGTCAACAGCTGCCCCTCTTTGGAAGGAAGCTCAAAGAGATTTCTTTCAAAAATAAGGTGACACCTAAATTTTTGTTTTTTTGTTTTTTGTTTTTTTGTTTTTTTGTTTTTTTGTTTGTTTTTTTTTTTTTTTTAATAGCAAAATGAAAATGTAAGTAAGCTTAATGTAAAGAGCGTAGTTTAGGGATGTACCTATGAATACTTTGAAAAGTGTGGTTTAAGGATATACCCACGAACCTTGTGGTTTAAGGCAGTCCCACGAACCGTGTGGTTTAAGGCAGTCCCACTAACCGTGTGGCCTTGTGGTTAATTAAAAGTCCCACTAACCTTGTGGTTTGAGGCAGTCCCACAAATCGTGTGGTTTAAGGCAGTCCCACTAACCTTGTGGTTTAAGGCAGTCCCACGAACCGTGTGGTTTAAGGCAGTCCCACGAACCGTGTGGTTTAAGGCAGTCCCACTAACCGTGTGGTTTAAGGCAGTCCCACTAACCTTATGGTTTAAGGCAGTCCCACGAACCTTGTGGTTTAAGGCAGTCCCACTAACCGTGTGGTTTAAGGCAGTCCCACGAACCTCGTGTGGTTTAAGGATGACCAAGAACCTCTTGAAAATACATGGTTTAAGGTTGACCCATGAACCCTTTGGAATTGCATGGTTTAAGGATAACCAAGAACTTTTTGAAAATGCATGGTTTAAGGCTAACCCATGAACCCTTTGAAATTGAACCTTTTGAAAATGCATGGTTTAAGGCTAACCCATGAACCATTTAATTGCTAAGAACCTTTTGAAAATGCATGGTTTAAGGCTAACCCATGAACCCTTTGAAATTGCAAGGTTTAAGGATAACCAAGAACCTTTTGAAAATGCAGGTTTAAGGCTAACCCATGATTTAATTGCAAGGTTTAAGGATAACCAAGAACCTTTTGAAAATGCATGGTTTAAGGCTAACCCATGAACCCATGAACCATTTGAAATGATAAGGTTTAAGGATAACCAAGAACCTTTGCATGGTTTAAGGCTAACCCATGCTTTGAAATTGGTTTAAGGCTAATCCATGAACCCTTTGAATTGCATGGTTTAAGGATAACCAAGAACCTTTTGAAAATGCATGGTTTAAGGCTAACCCATGAACCATTTGAAATTGCGAGGTTTAAGGATAACCAAGAACCTTTTGAAAATGCATGGTTTAAGGCTAACCCATGAACCCTTTGAAATTGCGAGGTTTAAGGATAACCAAGAACCTTTTGAAATGCATGGTTTAAGGCTGACCCATGAACCCTTTGAAATTGCAAGGTTTAAGGATAACCAAGAACCTTTTGAAATGCATGGTTTAAGGCTAACCCATGAACCCTTTGAAATTGCAAGGTTTAAGGATAACCAAGAACCTTTTGAAAATGCATGGTTTAAGGCTAACCCATGAACCCTTTGAAATTGCAAGGTTTAAGGATGACCAAGAACCTCTTGAAAATACATGGTTTAAGGCTAACCCATGAACCCTTCGAATTGCAAGGTTTAAGGATAATCAAAAACCTTTTGAAAATGCATGGTTTAAGGCTAACCCATGAACCCTTTGAAATGGCATCTTGAAAATACATGGTTTAAGGCTAACCCATGAACCCTTTAAAATTGCAAGGTTTAAGGATAACCAAGAACCTTTTGAAAATACATGGTTTAAGGCTAACCCATGAACCCTTTGAAATTGCAAGGTTTAAGGATAACCAAGAACCTTTTGAAAATGCAAGGTTTAAGGATAACCAAGAACCCTTTGAAAATGCATGGTTTAAGGCTAACCCATGAACCCTTTAGAATTGCATGGTTTCCTTGGAGGAACCTGTCATTCGAGAATATTCTGAAATGGATACTGCACATCAAATAGTATTCATTATAACAAGTATTCTAGTAGCGAAAGCATACTAGATGAGATCGATTTCAGCACATGTCATCAGAAACAATATCAAAAGTGTATCGGTAATGAGAAGGCAATGATTGCATAAACAAATCAAATTAATTCCGACCACTTGACAAACTCACAAAACTGTCATCACGCTCGGATGATATCATTAATTGTCAAATTCTCTTGGGAGAAAAATCCTTGTTGAAATGACCTTGACTTATGAGAAAGGTCTGTTAAGTATGCCGAGCAATGGACACCTAGTCAGAAAGGGCTTCTTGCATATTCTCAAGAAAATGGCTATTTGATCCCATCTATTCATGTGGGAAATAAACTGATCACTCAATCTCACTCTTCCAGTGTGCAAGGCTTTGAATCATTCGCAATAAGTACACATTGACCAATCTAAGAGGTCTTTTAGAAGGACAGTAGTGCATGTTTGGTCATGGTTTTAGCAATGGATAAGCATCATTGGCTATGAAATGAATTAATCACCGATCAACATCTTCGCCGGGTTTACAAGTCAAGAGAACCTTGAGATGAGATAAGACAACCTTACTCTCACTTCTTCAAGCAGCATCTTCTTTGGGAATCCTAATTTCCACTCGAATTATCCCAATCCTTTGGGAATAGGTTGTAATGTTGGTTGGGTGAAAGGCTCAAAAGGCTTAGCTCAAAAGGCTTAGATCTTTTTGTCGATGGGGGATTTGAGAGTTGGTGTGGCATCATTACCATATCATCCCTTTTTTTTTTTTTTAAAAAGCACTTGACTTTTAAAATTCGAATTGTCTCGAAAGTCATTTGCATAATGGGCATTTGCAATGACAATGCAGGCATTTTTTTTTTTGCCATTTTTGCTTTCATGGAGATATTTCTCTTGATGCAATTGCTTTTCTTCCACTCTCCCTTTTTTTCTTTTTTCGGGCATTGGCCTTGCTTTTACCAGGCACACTGCTTTTTCATGCCCCTTAATTTTCACTTGACTTTAGCTCTTTTGAACTTTTTAAGCTCTTAGGACTTTCGAGTTGATGCTTTTCATATAGGTCTCATATAAACATCACTTGCACTTGGCAAATCAATGATAGCCTTAGCCTCAAATGTGGGGAGATAATCACCACTCGGGTTTTAGAAATGAATAGTTAGGCTCAATATGGTTTAAGCAAAGGGTATCGGTGTTTGGGTAGAGAAAAGAATGCTCTTCTTCACCTTGGGATGCTTCGAGCTTCCATAAGAATTCACCTGAAGTTACCGCAAAAAGATTTATGCAAGTGAGAGCAAAGAAGCCTTTCTCATCTTTCCTCTCCAAATAATGTACAACCCAAACCTTCCATAATTGCCCCATTGTGGGGTGGTTCTTGACAGGGGTATTTTGTAAAAAATTCTTCACATATAAAATGGCTCAAAAATATTGAAAAAGGCTAACTATTGATCACCTGTAGTGTGTGATTTTTTTTGATAGAGGAAAGAAAGGCCTCTTATTGTCATATTGATCTATGTACCACAAATTGCAAAAGAATGAATTCATGACCAAAATTAAACAACGTTACGGGATCAATTTCTTTTTCGCTTAATCAAATCCCAGAGTGCTGAAATTGGACTATGTTTGGAAATGGGATTTTGCCTTTGCCTCATCAAATAAAAAGGCTATGGTTAGTGTTTCTCGCTTGAGCATAAGTAACATCGCCATTTCATTTGTTGAGATCATCTGGGCTTGGATTAATCTCCATAGGGAAAATTTTGATTCAAAGGATGAGTGATCCACCGCCTCCAGTGGATGGACAATTTAAAGGTAATTTTTTTTCGATATTTTGGATCTCTTTTGCAAACTTGTATGGAAAACTTGTTTCATTGGCCAATTTCAGCATGGGGTTGTTTGTGCTTGTTTGTAGAGAAACACATAAATGCCGTCTTTTTTTTTGGAGTTGACTTTTTGCAATGGAAGGATTCTCTATCTATTTTTCCATTTGATTTTGAGAAGAAAGGGTACTTATCCTGTTGCCTTAGTAGTCAGGCGACCCTATGAAGAACAAAAGGGAATGTGTTAGTACACGAATCATCAGGGATCGTAAAGATTGGAAATGATATAAACATTACCCTTGGTCAGTTTCACCATTTGGCGACAAATAGTGGAATGAACGTACCGTTTTAAAAGGCTTGAAGAGATTCTCATGGTCTTTGGTCTCATTAGATTCAAGCATTTATCCAGTCATTTTGCAAAAGTAAGAGATGCAAAAAGTTTTTAATTTTAATTTTATTTTATTTTATTTTATTTTTTTACATGGCAACCTTGTTGCCGTTTCCGAGGATCGAACCCCGGACCTCTCGGACCCGTATTCATTCCCTATACCACCAGGCCGAAGCGCCGGTAGTGTCCATGGGTTTACTTCCTTTTTTATTTAATTGAACTGGCTCTTGCAACTCCACCAAGTTAGGTGAATTTGACATGTGTTACCTCCATATGCTTGCTTGGTCCATATAGATTACTGCATTCAATCAATTTCTCGAGTTTGTTCCTCGAATACTGACGCTTCCTGTCAAACAAGAGAACTAACGTACAAAAATGAAGTTTAGATGAGGCATTTTGGAAACGATACCGAATTACCCTTCTCCTACATCTGAATCTTTCATTGTGGCTTGTGTTTCCTCTTCATGCGCCTTTGCTCCTCATGTGTTAACATTTCCTTGAAGATCTTGCTATCAAAGATGTTATCGAATTTATTCAGAATGGACGTCAAAGATGAAAGGAGAGGGAGTACTCATTGTTTCTTACATGTGAGGGCATTGCTCCTTGGATGTTTTACTCCATTTATATCCTATCAAAATGGATGGTTGGGCCTTACACATGCCTTCTTGGTATAAAGGTGTTGCTCCAGTGGTCAAATGTGCACCTTTTCACTAGCAAGAGATTTGGGGCATGTTACAATTTATATTCCAAAATTGATATTGGAGCTGAATTTAGGAACGATACTCCCTTTTTGTGCTGAATCAATTTGATTGTGTTTCATCTTGCTCATGGGTAGAGTTATTCTACTTTAAGTGATTTGCCCCATTCAAAAACTGCATAGGAGAAAATGAGACATTGAACATATGTTATTTTTATCATACTCGACATAATTCATTTTAGGAATGGTATACTCCCATTTTACGGCATATCTGATGACCGCGTTCCATCCCGTTTTCTTGGCTATGGAGACGGATTTGCCCTCACGATTGACAACAATTCACTTGACAAATATCTATTCCATTTGAAAAACCATTTTTATGTGTGGTAACGGGTTCATTAGAAGTGATATGGATCATTGTAGTTACTTCAAGAAATTTAATGATTGCTATATTATTTTACCGTTATATGTGGATGATATGCTAATTGTAGGATCTAGCTTGAGGGAGATCAGCATACTAAAGTAGCAATTGTCAGAAGAGTTTGAGATGAAGGACTTGCGTGTAGGGAATTAGATTCATGGGATGAGGATCATGCAAGATAGATCCAAAGGAATTTTACAATTATCTTAAGAAAAGTACATTGAAAAGGTGCTAGACAGATTCAGAGATCAAAATGCAAAGCCCAGAAGTATTCTTTTAGGAAGTCACTTCAAGCTCTCAAAGAAGCTCACTGAAGATAGGTGAGAGCATGAGTATATGACTAAAGTACCTTATGCATCAACTATTGGCGATTTGATATACGCTATGGTACGTACTCGGTTAGACATAGCTCATGCAATGAGAGTTGTGAGCAAATACATGGCAAATCCATGAATATAGCATTGAGAAACTGTAAAGTAGTTATTAAGATATCTGAGAGACACTTCATGTATGTCATTATGTTTTATGAAAAATGGTGTAACTTTACAAGGTTTTGTTGATGCAATCTTGGTGGTGACTTGAATAATAGGAAGAGCACATCAAGTTATGGTTTTTACCTTAAGTGGCATTGCAATCAGTTAGATGTCTAGACTTCAGACATGTGTCACGGGCCGAGAGATTCCTTGACCTCGAAACGACCCGTGAGGCGTCTGACGAGCAGAATTTGCTAGGCCAGCCTTCCTTCTGTAGCTGTTCTAGCGAACGATACGGTGAATGCTCATTCGTATGAGATCCTACCACGCCTAGCTTTGCTCGGGCGTCTAGTCCATCGAGTGAGACAGCAGATCCATCTAAGTTTAACAACTGGTTTCGACCTACCATTGCCTCGTTAGGAGAACACCATCAGCTCCCGACCAGTTTGTGCACGGGAAGCCAACCTCGCCTTCAGAACTCCTAAGTGATATAATCCTTCTATCCTAGAACTCCTAGCACCAACCGTCCTAACGCCACTCCCACAAACCAGTTGTGTTTGTCCTCTCTACATTCTCACTCTTCACTCGATAACCCCAAGCACCACTCACAAGTGTCACGAGTACGGGAGGATTCACGGACCGTGACACATGTATGTCTCTCTAAACCACCAAGGCGGAGTATGTTGCTATATCTGAAGCCGGTAATGAGATGATTTGGTTGAAAAATATTCCGGAGGAGATAGACAAGAAGTAGGATAACAATGTTATTTTTAGTGACAGTTAGAGTGCTATTTGTTTTACAAAGAATCCGGTATTTTATTCAAGGACAAAACATATTAAGTTAAAGTATCATCAAATTCGTCAATTGATAGATGATGGGACTTTATCATTGAAGAAGATTCTTGATATAGAAAATTCAGTAGATATATTAACAAAGGTTGTCACCACTGAGAAGCTAAGGTTGTGCATTACCTCAGTTGGCCTCCATGGTAAGTGATGAGGGAGGTCGTTGCACTAGAACAATTTGGACTATAAAGATAAAGACTATGAAAAATTATTGTTATTATTATTTTATTTTTTTGGAAGATCAACCTCAAAGTGAGAGATTGATGGAGTTGTAGAGTCTAATAAACGAAAATAATGTTTAAGTGCAAAAACAATTTATTTTAGGCAGTCACCCATCCTATAATGTTAAAGCACTCCAATAAGGATTTTATTGCTGTTGATGCCATACATATAATTTTCATATTAATATACCAAAAACTCCTACTATATATAGAGCAATATATTTTATAGTTGTGACGATGAGCTTGTAACATTGATACTGATAGTGGAAAGATTGTCTATTGTAGAATCACTGGTTTATCCCTTTCTTGATTTTGAGAAGGGTTTTGCATGTAAAAGTTCTCGCTTGTTTTTTTTAATATTTTTTTGCTTCATATATTCGCGTTCCTAATAGACATGACTTCTTCACTCCCATTGCTTTGACTCGGTGTGGGCAGAAGAACCCAAAGCAGATTTGATGAAAGTCGAGATGAAGAGATGACACACGCCAGAGGAAAGCCCAGAAGCGAGCAGAGATTCGGGAGGGAGCAGCTGCAGCAGCTCGGCTCGGCATTGCACGTTCCTCGTGATGCGTCATGGTTTCCTCGAGTAGCTTCCGAACGTCCCCCGCCCCCTTCCCCCCACCTTGCGGAGATTCCTCGCTCCAGAAAGTTAAATTAGCATGGGGATACTAAAAAAATGTGAATAACCTAACTATTGACTGGAGGATGACCAGAGTGCGTTTCATCATAATTAATCAATAATCGCAGTGAACGGAAGATTAAATTAATTATAAGTTATTTATCAAGTCAGATAGAGCAAGAAGTTAAACGTTAAGGCCACGATGATTTGAGAATATTTCCCAGCTTATGATTGCCTAATAAATCTTCTAATGAATCCATCAAAATGAATGCCAAGATCAAAATGCCAATTAAGATGCTATGAGAATTTTGTTAATTAGATATCATTATATAACCTTTAAAAAGATGATAGATTAGTTTGACAAAGAGTCTTTTCCATTTCCCAACTCGACAAATTTTAAAGTAACAACCAAGAATGATGCAAGAACTCAAGTGGTAATTACTGGTTGGGCACTAACTTTGCATTCCTAAGCCTACCAAATGCATCGATCCATATTCTAAAATAAATACATTGAATCTTTAAAAATGTTACTTATAACTTTTTCCATCATTCCATTGACAACAAATTCTCTCATTTGTGGCAACGCGTAGCTATTTCTTATTGGAGCAAAATAATTTTTTTTAAAAGCAAAAGGAAAGTATATCGGGGAAGCTTAAGTTACAAGGACAAGGCCGGTGTTCCTAGGATAAGGCCGGTGACGCAGCCTCCAACAATTACAAAAGGGGCAGCCTAGCCTTTAATTACCTCCCAAATGATATTAGCCGCTCAGATTTATTTCTTAATATTACCAAAACATCTAGACATAAAATAAAAATATCAATGTCAAGTTCACAACTCTTTAATAAATCTAAGGAGTAAAAATAAATAAAATTGAACGAACAAACATCGACAAAAACCACCACCGTTTCTTTAACTAGATAGCAGAGATGTTAAAACTTTGATGAATGAAGTTATAACAATATTGTTACCAAAGAAACACAACATATTTACAGTCCATTTATTAGTTTAGGTTCATTTGAAATACCTTTGTTGCCTAAACGTACGAGGCACATCAATATAAATGCTAAAATGGTATGTTACTCTGTGTATTGGTTGCGACTATCTATTTGCCAAATTTGATTATGACAAATTTTCTCTTGTTTGCACCGCCACACAATGCGAAAGACAATAATTATTTGAAAATATAAGCAAAGTGTATCTAGGGCCACATTTGACGACTAATTTCCTCTCATCTAGGCTGTTGCTCTACCGCGCAAAGCAAAAGGAAGTGGTGTTCGAAAAATATAAAGAAAGTGTACATAGGGCCGATGACCATTGTGATAATGAAGGCATCGTGATCCATTACTCATTTATTTCAAACATTTCGATCATCAATTAAATAGTTTATATGCGAGAAAAACGGCCAATATGTTCCTTAATTGGAATGTTAAGTAATCGATATACAAATCATAATAAAAGGAAGCTAGAACTTTGCTAGCCATGCCTCTCCTTTCTGCTGTGTCTAATGCACCTAGGCCGGTGATTTTATCATGCTCTAATTCGCTCGAGATCAGTGCTACTTAACGCCTAGTCTGAGAAAATGTGAATTGGCAAGAATCTAGTCCAAGGATTATTGGCATTGGAGTAGTTGTAACCATTGAATCTTGGTTTCGATTAAAATAATGCCATAAATAAATGGTAAATTTTCAGAGGAACTTTTACCATATTAGCTCCTGACCAGTTTGTAATTAAAATAAGGAAGCCAAACTCGCCTTCATGATAATCCTATGTGATAAAATTATACATTCAATATACAATAGTATCCTAAAGCACCAACCGTCTATTTTTTAAGAAACAATATGTCACTCCCATAAACCAGTGTCTGATTGTCCTCTCTACACTTTAGGACTACTATGACAATATTACCCCAATCTAGATTCTTAAACAAGTGAAAATCGACTGAATAGGATTTGTGACCCCGTCTTGGCTATATACCACCAATTCTACAAGAAGTATGTTGTAATTTATATCAATTGCTATCAATATTATATGATTTGCTAGGGTATTTCCATGAGGAGATAGAAACAAGAAGTAGGATTCTCAACAATGTTAAGGCCCATTGCATATAAACATTAGAGCTATTTGTTTTACAAAGAAATTTAATTCAATTGGACACAATGACATATGAAATTAAAATCATCATCAAGACATTATTATGTAGATGATGGGACACTTTATAAATGTAATAATGAATATTCTTGACCTCCTAGACAACTCTCCTTTGATCCATTACCAGGTTGTCACTACACTGAGAAGACTAAGAAACTCATCATTACCTCTTTAATTTACTCGCATCAACTTAAGGTAAATAAATGATTAAGTTTCATTTCAAATGAACAAGCAGATTATGTGTAAAGACTAATGAACATAAAGGCTATTGTTCTATTATATTTTGACTGGAGATGATCCCCATTAAGTGATAGATTGATGCCATTATATCTCTCACAAGTATGATTAGAGTCATAATTGTAAACGAAAATAATGTTTAAGTGTAATTTCATTTATTCATAGGAACAGTCACAAATCCTTTGTATTTTAAAGCATTCCAATAAGGATTTGATATTGCTGTTGATTGTTATAATTCATTCTTTCTTAACAATTAATTATTCTACTTATATCCAAAAACTACCTTAATTATTAGATGCAGTAATAGGTATTGGTGTTTGATTTGAATAGGCATTGATGCCAAGTGGAAAGAAATGTCTATTGTATTGAATGCACTAGCCACTTGATTCCATCTAGATTGGATAATAAGGCTTGTTGTATGTTCAATTTTTTTGGCTCATATATTGTGCGCAATTGGAACCAGAATGACATTGCTTTGACTCGGTATGTAGGAGAATACCAAACAAATGGAAAGGAACTCAAAGACACAAGTATATAGGGTAAGCAGAAGCGAGCAGATCAGTTAAATAGGAGGATGCGTGTGCAGCATCGGCTCTTGGGATAAGTACACTATGATGTTTGTTTGTATCGAGTAGCTACTAAGTGCGAAGAGGTAAATCTCTGCCCCCTTCAATTCAGCGGAGGTTAATTTGCGTCCTAAAAGAGAAAATTGCATGAGGGATAGACCTAAATGTGATTATTGCTTTGACTGGAAAAGATAAAAAATTCAAAAATAAGGATCTCCATAAGTTGAAATGGATAAATTAATTAAAAGAATTCAAAAATCAGCAGATGAACGTATTATGAAGCACTTAATTATTAACTAAAACTCAAGTGCACATTAAGATAGAGCATATAAGTTAAATCATGTTAACTTCGATGTGAGAATATTTCCCAGCTTATGATTGCCTAATGTCAATATAATGAATCTAAACATCATTGATATAATGAATGCCAAGATCTAAATGCCAATTCCTTATGCTATGCTTATTTCCGTTAATTTGGTAGGTCGACCAATATTTCTCTCTTTAAAACGATACCATAGATTAGTTTGCGAAAGAAGAGACTTTCCAATAACATCATTGGAGCGTCAAATTTTAATTCAACCACAACAAAAGGTGAAAAAAGAACTGAAGCAAGGGAGATTACTGTTGGGCTTTCCAATTTCTTTCCCAATTCCTATTAGTCATTCGATCCATTTTTCAAAATTTATGCTATATAATCTCCATGTGCTTAACACATTTCCATCATTCATTACAAAGACAACATGATTCATTCTAATTTATTTCGCACATTTCTATGCGTCGAAAATTATGGAGCAAAACTTTTTAAGTCCGCGTTAAACCTCAAAATGAAACTTATAGTTGGATCATTTCAATTGTAAGATACAATTTTTTTGTTGCAAGGTCCGGTGTACCCTATGATAAGGCCGCTGTTGCGAGTCAAAAACAAGGCAAGGGTAGTTAATTAAAACCTCCCACAATGTATGCCGAACTGCATCCATTTCTATATGATGAGTTCATAAACATCTAGACAAGAAGAAAACTTTACGTTTGGCCAACTTCTAATTTAATTCTAAGGAGTCCAAAAAAAATAAAATAACGAACGAAACATCGTCTGGATTTGCCACCGTCCTCTAGTCAACTACATAGCTTTCTTGCATTGTTAGCAGAAATGAATGCAGTTATAACTGAATATTGCTTACCTAAAGAAACGCCAACATAAAGTCCTTTATTCGCCATTAGTTTAGTCTCGGTTTGCTCGACCTTCTTCCCCGGCAACAAGAACGTACGAGTCACCGCCAAGGATCAATGGAATAATGTTTTCGTTGGTATGTTACTCCTCTTGCCTCGGCAGCCCAATGCCGACTATCCTCCAGCCAAATTCCATTACCCCGGCTCTTCTGCGCGCCACACAACTTGCTTGCCTTTAAGCTTTCCGCGAAAATATAAGTGAAATGCTTAGGGCCACAAATTGGACGGCCATCAATGGAATCTAGGCTGTTGCTCTACCTCTAAAGTCCGCTGTCCGCAATCCACGCTTCGTAAGAGAAAGTGCGTTCATCGCCGCAGCCACATCTTCGGCCCATTGTGCTTCCAGGCACGTGGCGTTCCATTCCACATTTATTTCAAACCCATTTCATCATCAATTAAATAGTTTATATGCTTGAAAAACTCTGGCGATGATCGAGTCAGCGGTTGTCGGATGTGTCATCATAATAAAATGGCAAGGAAAGAGAACAGGGAGACACTTTCTTCTTTTCTCGAGAAGCTCCGACCCGAAGCCCATGATAGTTACTCATAATTCTATGAGTTGACAAATGAATTGCAGCTATTCTAACATTATTCTAACACTCTAAACTTTTCTTTTACACGTCTACCAGGAAAAACAGCTTATATGCAGTTTCGTTCCTCACCAGTTTTATGGGATTGGAAAGTGTAGTTGATCATTTGTCGGATTACAATGCTGATGAATACTGGTTGCTGAAACTTCGTATAGGCTCTGTACTATATATCATTTGTGGAATTGAGAATCAAATTAATCTAATTAAAATAAGAATAAAAATGATAATTTATCATGTATATATAAAATTATACATTCAATATACAATGTATCTTAAAGTATTGGGATTTTCTATTTTTTAAGAAACAATATGTCGACATATCACCTGTCGATGTCAGTGCTACTTAGGCTACTATGAAGCATTTGATCTAGATTCTTAAATGAGTGAAAATCAGTGAATTCCTTGTACCCCGTCTTGGCATATTTTTTACTTCTATAAGAAGTTCAAATGAATTAATTTAGCAAATTGCTATCAAATTATACAATGCTAGGGTATTTCATATATATGAAACTAGGTACTTCTCATGAATAAGGCCCATTGCATATAAAATCTAGAATATTTTAAATTTAATTTTCAATGAAGATTGAAATTAAAATATCATCAAGACAATTATTATGTACTAACACATAAATAGTAATAATTATAAAAATACCTCCTTCAACTCTCCTTTGTCCCAACCATTGTACAGCTCTTGACTCTAGAAACTCATCATACTATCTCTTTAATTTACTCGCATCAACTTAAATATAAATAAATAAGTTAAGTTTAACATTTAAATGAGCAATTATGTGTAAAGTATAAAAACATAAAGGCTCGTGCTTTGTCTATCCATATTTTGACTTTTGATGCCCCCATTATCTTAAATTGGCCATTATATCTCTCACAAGTCCTAGATTTATAATTGTTTCTTGCCTTTTTCTCTTCTCTTTCTTTGGTAATTTCAATGCATTTAGAACTAACAACAAATTTGTATTTGCGAATGGTTTGATTAGATTGTCTTATAATGGAATTACAATTGTTATAATTTTCTTGTCAACAATTAATTATTCTACTTAATCAACCCTACTTTTTAATTTTGTTAATGCAGTCATAAACTATTGGGTGAAATTTCCAAATAGGCTTTTCCCACCAATTGCCACCAAAAATCACTGACGTGGTGGCGTCTAGTCATTGCTAGCCATCTTAGATGGCATGCTAACATGCACAATTGGTTATTTCCACATCTCAATATGTGACGGCAATTGGCAGGAAATAGAACATTTAAATATCATGTAAATATGTAGGACTATATTGACAAATTGGAAAGTTAAAACTCAAATGACGTTTGTATAATAGGTTTAAGACTAAATTGATAATTTTCTCAAATATTTAAATAATCACTCCTTTAGCAAACGTGTGCATAAACATTTTTGGGATAAGTACACTATAAATATTTTTAACTTTTGTATCATGCTCACTTAAGTGCCATAAATTTGAAAAATCGATTACTTCAATGCCATCGGTAATTTGCCTAACCAGAAAATCTGACATAGACCGCTGATTATTGCTGGCGTTGATGTGGATAATTAATAAAAAAATTCAAAAATAAAAACAAATCTATGTTGAAATGGGAAATTAATTAAAAAAAATTATGTAAGATGAATTTTATTATGATGTGGCACTTACGTGAACAAAAAAAAAGTTATGACAATTAAGTGAGTACCATATAAAAGTCATGACACTTCTGTTGTACTTGTCCCCTTAAACTTACTAAGCACGTCAATATAAATGCTAAACACATTGATATAATAATCTCTAAACATGTCCTTAGTACTTATTTCCGTAATTTGGTGGTCGACCAATTTTCTCTCATCTGCGCTACCACGCAAAGCGAAAGGAAATGATTGTTCCAATAACATAAGGGGAGCGTATCCGGGGCCAAAATTCAACCACAACAAAAAGGCCAGAAAAAAGCATGAAGCAAGAGACTTTCCCACTGACCCCGCTTTCCATTTCTTTCCCAATGGTTATTAGTCATTATATTTTAACATTTTATTTTGCTAATATATCTCCATACTAGCCCGTAACACCATTGCGATTACAAAGACGTCATGATTCATTTTTAATTTATTTCGTACATTTCTATTGTCGAAAATTATACTTTTTGTCCGCGTTCGAGCCTCAATATGAAACTTATTTGGATCATTTCAATTGTCGATACTTTTTTTGTTACTTGTCGAGGCATGCTACCCTTGTTTTTGCTGTTGCGAGTCAAAAAAAAGGCAAGTTTAGTTAATAAATAAAAGGCAAGTATGTCTTGAACTGCATCCTAGAATATGAGGAGTTCATAAAACCATGAAGAAGACACTTTATTTGGCCCTTCTTTTAATTGCTTTCCAAGAAATTTTTATAAATCGAAGATTCTCTGGATTTTCTTTCCTTAGTCACATCTTTCTTGCATTCTTAGCAGAAACTACACGCCCTGCATAAATACTGCCCATGCTTATAGCCCAAACGCCTCAAAAACTTTCCGCCATTTTCTTGTCTCGGTTTGCTCCCTCTTCCCCGGCAACAAGAAGGGGTCACCGCCAAGGAGCTGGAATCTATCTCCGTTTTCGTTCTCCTAGCCCCTCCTCTTCCGCCTCGGCAGCCCAATCCCTGCCTCCACCAGCCTACCCCGGCTCTCTCCCGCTATGGACTTGCTTGCCTTTGCTCACTCCGCGGTGAAATGCTTGATCTACAACCTGAAATTGGACGGCCACAATGGCATCTCATGTGCTCTAGCTGTCCGCTGCGCAATCCACGCTTCGTGACCGCGTTCATCGCCGCAGCCACATCTTCGGCTCATGCGCGCTTCCGCACTGGCGTTCCTCCACGTCCGCATCCTCGAGGAGTTCCTTGGGGCTACTCTGTCCACGAGATCGAGTCATCGGTTATCGGTGGTGTCAGGATGCGGCAAGGAAAGAGACAGGGAGACACTTTCTTGAAGAAGCTCGTGCCCGAAGCTATTTGATGAGGTTTCATAATTCAAATGATCCAAATGAATTACATATGTTTTTTTATTTCCTGACTAAACTTTTCTTTTATTTGACTTGTACCAGTAAAAACAGATTGGCAGCGGCTCGTCACCAGGGGATAACAAAAAGTTCCGGTAATCTAAATTATCCAAATAGATTACATGCTGATGAATATGGTTGCTGAACGCGGCACTACAAACTCTGTCCTTATATCATTGGAAAAAAGAAATTCCTTTCATTTCACGTGGTAGAGCGACGGCGCAAATGAGACAAAATTTGTCTGCCGACTGAATTAGGATAATACATACTAGCAACATGTTTAGAGATTACTATATCGATGTGGTTAGTATGTATATTGTTGGGAATTTCCGATTCCCGGGAAACGAATTCGACACTAAATCGAACCCCTAAAACGAATGCGGAAGACAAGCCCGGGAAAGATCACGTATCACCGATCGTAAAGTACACCACGGATTCGAGCGTACCTTGTTAGCCACAGATTAGACACCGACGCCAAAAAGAGGAAGAGAATTTAGTCATGTCCGATCCGATGACGACAATTCGCTTGGTAGGAAGACGGCGTCGCTTCTTTTTTGGTTACTGTTCTTTTTGGAGAGAGAAAACGTTGGAAAAAGAGGGAGACGTACGTACTGATTTCCAAAAAGGTGTGTTCTCCCTTTCTCTCATCCCTTTTATACGTCCCTCCATCCACGGGCCTTATTCCTGTGGGCCGGGCTTTTAGGCCCAACATGGGCGGACGGGCCTTAAGCCCATCACTAATAAAACCATCATCTCTCACTCGCAAGGTGAATAATCCGTGCGACCAGCATACTTTGAGAGCTCGTTGCCATACATCTGTTAGGAATATATAGCAGCTCATAATGGGCAGCACATTCCGAGTAAATTTAGTATGCAGTACCCTATATCGATCGATCACATTTATATCTCTCTTAATCTCATTTAAACAATGATATATATATATTGTATTCACAATTATGATTATCCCAAAGACAGTCATAATTGGTCGACCAGTGAATACAAAAGTACAATGTGATTCTCCAAAATCCGATCTTCCTCTTTCCTTCAAACTCTCAATTTCAGTTCAGCTTGCTTTTCTAGAAATGTCCCATTAGATCGAATCAACTCATGACCATTGGCAACATTCTAAGATAGCAAACACTAAATAGAAATCTTGAGAATAAGTAAAAATCATGAGGGCACTAAAATTGAGGAACTCTATTCCTCAAGAGTCTCACACGTCATAAAAGTTGAGATCAAACTTTTGCCACTCTTATTGGTCGTCTCATGCATACGTAGTATGAAATACGTATTATGGTATTAACTCCTTTCCCATTGAGCGTATGTCTACATTTTTCAATACCGTACATATGATAGTTCAGACATACCCAATGTCTAACTTGAGTTCACGTATCTACTTATTTACAAAATTCATCAGAACTCACATCTGGCATCTTAGACAGATAAAGTAAAATGTGTGGGTTATTTTACTTTCGGACATCGTAAGTATTATGTCATCATCTTAACACTCAGTTAAAGCGACATACGTATTTTAAGCTTGAGCTCTCGATTATCACCTAGATAATAAGCTTGAAAACAGTCTCATCTCTATCTATCACACATTAAATAGAGGCGATTACCCGTGTGAGTAGGCTAATCTTTTATTTGTCTGACATACTTCCTTAACTTAAAATAATGCACTGAGCATTAAGATGCATAAAGATCAAACAAAGATTCATAGGCATTAATAATGAAACAACACTAGTTCATAAATGTGAACAACTCAGGGAAATTACAATCCAGTACATCAGACTCTACGCAATCCTAGAGATTTTACATGACCACAAAACACATCTCTAGGTATTGGCTTTGTCATAGGATCTGCTACCATTCGATGCGTAGATATGTACTATAAGTTCGCATCCTTTCGTGCAACCATATCCTTGACAAAGTTATACTTGGTATCTATATGTTTGGTCTTTCCATGATATTTTGGATCTTTGGTGTATGCTATAGCTGCTTGGCTATCACAGTTAACCAATAATGGATTTGCAGCTTTCTCAATAACACCTAAATGATCCAAAAATCTCTTAAGCCAAACTCCTTCTTGTACTGCTGCTGATAATGCCACGAACTCAGCTTCCATCGTGGACAAGGCTATACACGTTTGCTTCTTACTGCTCCATGATATGGCGCCATTGTTCAGTAAGAAAGCAAATCCTGATGTAGATTTTCTTTCATTTAAATCTTCTTCCCAATCAGCATCTGAATAGCCTTCAAGTCGCAGATCATTTCCTTGGTAATTCAACTTGAAATCAACAGTTCCCTTCAGATACCTCAGTATTCTCTTAATGGCTTTCCAATGTGCTGGACCTAGATTGAATTGGTATCTACTCACCATTCCAACTGCAAAATATATGTCGGGTCTTGTACACATCATAGCGTACATCAAGCTCCCAACTGCACTAGCATAAGGAACATGTTTCATTTGTTCATTCTCTTGTGGAGTCTTTGGACACAGTCTATAGCTCAATCCTTCACCTTTCGCAATAGGAGTGTCTATGGGTTTACAATCTTGCATACGAAATCGTTCAAGAACTTTATTTATATATGTTTCTTGCGAAAGAGACAACGATCTCTTCGAACGATCTCTTGAAATCTTAACTCCAATAATGTATGCAGCATCACCCATATCCTTCATCTCAAAGTTGGAAGACAACCAACTCTTGACAGTATTAACAAACTCCATATTGCTTTCGGCAATCAGTATATCATCAACATATAATGATATGATCACAAATTGATCCTTGGATCTTTTGATATATACACAATGATCCTCATCAATCATTGTAAAATCATATGCCATCATGGCATTATGAAAACGTATATATCATTGTCTCGATGACTGCTTAAGGCCGTATATCGATCTCAAAAGTCGACATACCTTTTCCTCTTGGCCTTTCACTATGAAACCAATAGGTTGTTCCATGTATATTTCTTCCTCTAATTCTCCATTAAGGAAAGCAGTCTTTACATACATCTTATGTAACTCAAGATCCATACTAGCTACTATTGTCAGAATAATGCGAATCGAGGTAAATCTCACTACAGGAGAAAACGTATCTTCATAATCAATTCCTTCCTGTTGATTATACCCCTTCGCCACAAGGCGAGCCTTATGCCTTTCTATCGAGCCATCAGCCTTTCGCTTTATTTTGAGAACCCACTTGTTCCCAATAGCTCTGCGTCCTTTTGGAAGATCAACCAGTTCCCAGACTTGGTTTGATTTCATTGACTCCATTTCTTCTTCCATTGCATGAATCCATTTTTCCTTACTAGGGCAATTCAGAGCTTCATTAATATTTCTTGGCTCATCCTCATCTTGTCGAGCAACCATAAAAGTTTCCCCTTCAATGTCAAAATGTCGACGGGGAATACTTTGGCAACTTGTTCGCCGTATGGGAGATTGTACACTTTGCACATCATTCCCCATTATGCTCCCACTTGGATTAGATAATGATGATGTCGTCTCATTATGTGGTTGCAATTGAGAATAAGTTGAATTCAATTCATCACTTCTCATATTACTCCCACTTGGACGAACTCCACTAAGATCATTATCTTGATCCAAGGTTTCAAATAGGGAGTAATCTTCCCCTATTTCGCCCTTCTTAGGAAATTAATCCTCTAAGAATGTGACATCTCGTGATTCAAATTCAGTTATACTCTCACTTTCCTGCTCACCTATGAACACATACCCTTTTGAGTGTTCCGAGTATCTTATGAAAATACGCTTCTTTCCTCTGGGACCCAATTTCCCAAACTTGTGAGAGGACTCATGTGTATAGGCAACACAACCCCATGGCTTAAGAAAACTTAAGTCCGGTTTTCTACCTGTCCATAACTCATATGGAGTGGAAGTAACTGATTTGGAATGCACACGGTTAAGTATATAGGCAGCAGTTAACAACGCATCACTCCAAAAGGTAATAGGTAAGTTAGCATACGCCATCATGGACCTAACCATTTCCAGTAGGGTTATGTTTCTTCTCTCCGCAACACCATTTTGTTGAGGTGTATATGGAATAGACAACTGTCTTTTTATTCCTTTTTCATCACATAATTTTCTGAACTCATCAGATAAATATTCTCGACCTCGATCAGATCTTAATACTTTTATTTTCTTGTCTAATTGATTCTCTACCAGGTTCATAAACCTTTTGAAACAACTTATTGCTTTATATTTATGAGAAATCAAATAGACATATCCGAATCGAGTATAATCATCTATAAAAGTGATGAAATAAACAGCCACATGCCTTCCTCTCACATTCATTAGACCACAGACATCATAATGGAATAAATGCAGAGGAAATTCAGCTCTTTTACCTTTTCCAAATGGTTTCATTGTTGTTTTCCCTTCTAGGCAATGCTTACATATGGGCAAATCGACTTTTTCAATGTTGCCCAACAAGCCCTCTTTGGCTAGTCTATTCATACGCTATTGGCCAATGTGACCAAGTCTAGCATGCCATACATTCACATCATTATCATATGAAGTAGGAGACGTGAGAAGGGAATAACAAACATTTGCATTAACATATTCAATATCTAATACAATGAAACCATCCAGAAAATAACCACAACCATAGTAATTTGTATTCAAAAAAAAATCCACGCCTCTATTATAGAAGTTCATATTAAAACCTAATTTAACCAACACTAAAACAGATACTAAATTCCGACGAATCTCCGGAGCATACAACACATCATGTAGGAACAAAGTACGTCCACCATGCATATTCAGTTGGCATGTGCCAATTCCTTTCACTTCAGCTCTGGAGTTGTTTCCCACATAGATCCACTTAGTTCCAGTTGGTACTCGTCGGAATTCCACGAAGGATCCTCTATCCTTCGCTACATGGTCTGTCGCTCCTAAACCCACAGTCCACAAAGGATTAGACTCAGTCAAGAATACAGAACTCGACACAAAAGCAAAGTTCTGAAAAATACAAGGGGTGCATACCTTCTTTGGCTCATGATAGTCGCGAGCATAGTGACCATTCTTGTCACAGTTGTAGCATTTCACCCTTGCAAGCTTTTTCATGCGAGGACGCTTTCCTCTTTCATGTTGGTTAAACTTGGGTTTCTTCCCTGAAGGACCTGCTTCCTTGCCTTTCCCTTTATCAAACCAGTTAGGGCGCTTGCGCTTGGAGCTCGAAGCTCCATTTGAGCTAGAACTAGCATGATAGAGTTCAGCATATGGCTTAGCCGCCAACGGGCGATCCTCTTCCAGCTCAAGATGACGCATTGCATCCTCGAAGGTTTTGATATTTTCATTATGAGTCAGGTGCACCTTCGTATGCTCCCAAATCTGAAGCAAGGAACGAATCACTGCTTGCACTTGCTGCTCATCTGTCAAGACATGGCCAGCATCTTTCAGCTCATTTATCATGTTTGACATCTTTCTAAGATGTTGCTTCATGGTCTGACCATGAGGCTTCTTATAAGATTCAAACCTAATAGTGAGCTGCCTCAGTCTGGTCACCGAAGTATGACCAAATATTGCCGCCAATGCTTCCCACATTTCTTTGGCATTATCAAAACGCTTAAACTCTCGCATGACGTCATTTTCCATGCTGCTCAACAACGTGATGCGAGCAAGAGAGTTCTTTCTTTTCCACGCAGCAAAAGCTTCCTTGTCTCTCTTGTACTATGTAGTGTTTCCTTCTTCAGGTTCTACCATGGTCAGGTTAAGAGCCTCAAGTGCTTCTTGCTCTTCCAGCACATACTGGATTTTCATTTGCCAAATTTCATAGTTGTCACCATTGAGCTTTTCACCTTTGTTCAGCTCAGCAACTATGCTCTTTGTGGCTGAAGCCATTGATCTGAACACATCAGACATATATGCACGAGTTATTAATGCCTATCATTTATGCATCCTTTTTGCACAGACCCATCATATTAATGAATAATTTCAAGTAAGGTTTTAGAATCAAATGGTCACTATGTTTCCAATCATCCTCCAAAAATCCTAACTTAAAACTATCATTAATATAATTGTCATATACAAAATCAATTCTATGAAGCTACAAAAACTTCTATAACTATCCACAGCTAACTACCCATAGCAACCGGCAATTAACAGAATGCAGCAGATTATTGACATACAATATAATAATGATGCTTTCACATAATACAACTAACATATAGGTTGCTACATCAACAACAATCAGGTAGTAAACATTACATAAGATGTCCACAAAGCACACTTAACAAAAAACAGCCAATACATCTAACACCAAGCCAGCACACGAACTGGGAAAGATCCTCTTTTGTTCAATTTCTTGATCTTTTCCCTTGTAACAATGCATTAATATTCTTTTACAAAATCCATCACAATTTTCTCATATGAAGCAGCTCCGTTGACATCCCATATGCGATTCAACATATCTTCTCATTTAGGTGGAAGAGTGTTAATGAAAAATCGCACCATCTCTGACTGTGGCATGGGACGACCATTCCATATGACCTTTTGTATCTTCCCGTTGACTTCAAGAACATGATCAATTAAGTCACCATTCTCCCATCGATAATCAGTCAGCTCAGCTATCAACTTAGAAAGCCTTTCCTTTTGTTTATCAGTAATTACGCAAATAGGCGTACGTAACTAAAGGGGATGCATTATTCCTGCAACAAATGCAGAACAAATAAGGGATTACATATAATCCACATAGACTTAATTGAAAAAGAAACATTTTTTTTGGGGTCAACGGTCAACGGTCAACGGTTCAACGGTCGTCGGTCAATGGGTCAACGGTCAACGGGTCGTCGGTAAACGGTCAGGTCGTCGGACCAATCGGGCCGGTCGGATCGGTTGGGCCGGTCGGACGAACCGACTGCACGTGCCGCGCGCGTGCGCGGGCTGACGTCACGCAGACGTCAGCCGGCATGTGCCACGCGCATGCCAGGCGTCCGTGGGTCGGGTCGCCGGCCGGTGACTGCGCTGCCAACCGACGTCAACGCTGACGTCATCCCAGCGGTTACCGATCGTTGGGTGACATCATGCTGACATTAGCACACGTCGGTCCGTCGATCGGCGCGTGCCGGTTCGCCAGCCGGCGGCGCGCACGTGCCGGTTCACCAATCGGCGGCGCGCGCATGCCGGTTCACCAACCGGAGCGTGTGGCGCACGCGCTGGGCGAGCCAGTGCTTCCGGGCGCGTGCGGTGTCTCCCGGCAACGTTCGACATATCGCCAGACTCGTCTCGACGACCCCTTTCTCCCTATGCCATCAGAATTCAATTTCAACTTACGAAAACTCGGAAAAATGGGCGAATAGCGCTCGGGTGTCGGGATTTCTGGCCCCGATCCGTACAGCTGAATTACTTTCGCGAAAAATCAATCAAAAACATCAATCGGGTCAGGAAAAACGTGAACTAGTTCTCTGATACCAATGTTGGGAATTTCCGATTCCCGGGAAACGAATTCGACACTAAATCAAACCCCTAAAACGAATGCGGAAGACAAGCCCGGGAAAGATCACGTATCACCGATCGTAAAGCACACCACGGATTCGAGCGTACCTTGTTAGCCACAGATTAGACACCGACGCCAAAAAGAGGAAGAGAATTTAGCCCTGTTCGATCCGATGACGACAATTCGCTTGGTAGGAAGACGGCGTCGCTTCTTTTTTGGTTACTGTTCTTTTTGGAGAGAGAGAACGTTGGAAAAAGAGGGAGACATACGTACTGATTTCCAAAAAGATGTGTTCTCCCTTTCTCTCATCCCTTTTATACGTCCCTCCATCCACGGGCCTTATTCCTGTGGGCCGGGTTTTTAGGCCCAACATGGGCGGACGGGACTTAAGCCCATCACTAATAAAACCATCATATATCAATGTGCCTAGTAAGCTTAGGCAATGAAAATTGCGGCAAATTATTATTTGAATCATTACGTCCTGCTTCCGATTCAATTGCATGGGAAGATTTTATCGGTAAACTAATCTACTAATTTGGCTATGGTCGGGGGCCTCTAAATTACGAGATTCTCGTTAAATATCCAACAATAGATCTGTAATTAATCTTAGCGCGGTTAATAGAGTAGTCTGCGGATAAAAATCTTCCCATGTGATTGACTCCCCAAGTTAATAACTAGCGAACCTAGAAATCAAGCAAGGCGAGACAATCCAAACAATAATTAGCCTCTTTCTTCATTACCAAACTTACTAGGCACATCAATGCAAATACTAAATACTTCGAGATATTAATCTTTAAACACGTTAACAGTAACTATTTTCCTAATTTATCGACAAATTTCTCTGATTCGCGTCACCATGCCACAGTGCAAAACAAAAGGAAATAATTGTCAAAAAAATGAAAAAAAAAGGTTGGTGTTTGTAGTGTCGCATTCAAATTCAACAACAGTCATCAATATGTAACTTATTTGAATCATTTTATTTTCTGTGGCAACCTGTCGTTGCTGTTTTGTTTTTACTATTGCAAGTCAAATAAAAGGAGAGTTTAGTGAAGAAAGGAAAGGCAACTATGTCTTGAACCGCGTCCTCGTATATGAAGCATGAAGGTAGACACTTTATTCGTCCGCGTTTTTAACTTTCCAATCCAAAGCATTATCAGTTAATAAGGGATGTTTTGGGAAGTAATTAAAGACGCGGTCAAATAAAGTGTCTCTATTCATGCCTCCTCATATCTAGGAGGCGGTTCAAGATAATCCTTACCATTTGTTTCCTAACTATTCTTTTATTTGACTTAAAAGTTGCAGAAGCAACAATAGCGAGACGTCACGGATATTATTGTTCATAAATTATCGAGTTGTTAGGAGGGGGTTTTCCAGGGCACCTTGGCAAGGGTCGCGAGGGCGGCGCCCTTGAACCACTGGAGAGATTTTATAGTTTAAACCCATACTTTATTGATAGTTTAGGCTTAAACCCATAGATAATCATTGGGTTTATATAATCTCTTTCTCGTGTAATTGAAGGTTCAAATAGAAAAGTACAATGTATTATAGTGGAATCCTATACAAGATGTAACTTTAATTTAAGGGTGAATCAGGATAAACCTCGTGTCTCGATTTTTCTTTCTCTTTTTTACTCTCTATTTTGTTGTGTTTGAATGCCTAATCCTAGCAAATCTCATCCCATCCGATAATTCATGTGAACTTGATTCATATGAATATAGTAAATCATCGCCATCATCTCTATTCCCTGCAATTCTTTCTGCACTGAAACACGATCTCTATTCATTTACTCCTTTATTTCGGTATAAAACAGCACTACTACACCATTTTGCTTGCACTCAAATCTCAAGTATCACCTCCACTTTGTTGTGCACCATCGCAAAATAAAAACCTTTGATGGCATATTCAGCGACAGCCGTTTCATTGCGCTCCGTCCATCCTTATCCCCATCACAGTCTGGAACAGCCCGTTCATCCCGTCCTACGCCGGTCCTCTTCCTCCGACATTGCTGCGGCCACATTCTCCAGTGTAATCGCTACTTTCCTAAGCCTCCCGAGTAATGGCGTCCCAGTATTGACGCCCGTGCGTATGAGTCAAGTTCATGGTGAGATTCACATAATTCAATGTTGGATGTGTATTTATTCATATGTTTCTAAGACCACGCAATAGTTACTCTGAAAGGTTGAGAGATGGGCTTGCTAAGAAACAAATGTAAACGAGCAATAAAGGGATTTACTCTGTAAATATTGTCCATTTTGAACTTTTTGAGGAAGAAATTATAATGTCGAACTCTGACTGATTAGGCAGTGAAAGATAGCTCCATTAGGTCAAATTTATAAAATTAGAGTTACATGCACCCGTGGGTAGACTCACAAAAGAATTTTCTGGCCAAACGAAAGAACTTATAAAACAAATCAACCGAACCAAAAATAACGCATTTCAAAATTTGTCGGGTTCGGCTTACATATTATGTAAGATTAAACTTTAAATGAGTTCTGATGTCATTTTATTTATTAATATTTGAGACAAGCGTTTTGAAAAAGATCACAAAACCAAATCAATATTTTAAGGCTAAAATATAGTATTTTGTTAATATTCTATGCTATGTTTCGGATAGTTAAAAGAAACGGGGATCGAAAGTTTGGACAGCACATGAGGAAAAATTTAAGTTTCTTGGTGGAAGAGCTGGAAATTTTAATGTTATGTTTTTTTCTTCCCATATTTGCATCACCCCTTCTCCCAAACATAGCATAGACTCAATTGCCCTTCCGATAAAAGAGAAAAACACACGCAGGCAGATAACATCTAGTTGCATCTCATAAAAGGACAACTAGGGTGAACAATTTCACAAAAAATTCGAGGGCTCAATCGAATCAAAGTAAAATCCAACAATGACGTTGACCATTGTTAAAGTTTTCCCCATTACTGGCTTATTTTCTCCTTATTTTTTTTTTTTTGCAACCAATTATTTTCTCCTTTTACATTAATTCAAGGAATAAGTACAACAAGAATCTTCCATCTGATCTAAAAAGTAGAATTGAATTTGAAAATTTTTACAAAGTACAATAAAATCCTAAAGCATATCAAATCAGAGTATTAAAATCCTAAATCTCCATCTCCAACTGTATGAAAAGATAGTCGAATAAATGGAAATAGTTTCTTGTCAATGGCAAAGCGCATCTATAGAGTAGAGTTATTCAAAATGAATGGGTCGTTTAGATGGGCCAATTATTTATCTAATCAAAGCATTAAAAATAGTAACATAGAAAAAACAAGTCATAATCCAAAAAGTCAAGTTAGCATGTTGATACTCAAGAATATGTGAATAACATAGCTATTGACTTGGAAATTTTTTTTTTGAAAAAAAAAAAAAGGGATGACCCTAGTGGATTTTGTCACAGTTAATTGATAATGATGATGAATGGAAGATTAAATTAATTTATAAGTTATCCATTCAGTCGAATAGAGAAAGAAATTAAACATTAAGGCACGATGGCTTGAGAATATTTCGCTAGCATATGGTTGCAAAATGAATCTCTTCTAATAAATCCATTAAAATGAATGCCAAGGTTGAAATGCCAATTAAGATGCTACGAGAATTTTGTAAATTAGAAGCCAACTAACCTTAAAACTGGATGGACTAGTTTGACGAATAGTCTTTTCCATTTACCAACTCGACAAGTTTTAAAGTAACAACCAAGAATGATGCAAGAACCCAAGAGGTAATTACTGGCTGGGCACTAATTTTTCATTCTAAGCCTACCAAATACATCGATCCATATTCTAAAATAAATACATTGAATCTTTAAAAATGTTACTAGAACTTTTTCCATCATTCTATTGGCAATAAATTCTCTCATACGTGATTACGCGTGGCTATTTGTCATTAGAGCAAAAAAAATCTTTTTGAAAAAAAAAGGGAAGTGTATTGGGGAAAGGTTAAGTTACTAGTATAGGGCCGGTGACACAGCGGACAACAACTACAAAAGGGCCAGCCTAGCTTGTAATTACCTCCCAAATGGAATTAGCCGTTGAGATTTATTTCCTAATATTACCAAAACCTCTAGATATAGAGTAAAAATATGCATGTCAAGTCCAAAACTCTTTAATAAATCTAAGAAGTTTAAAAAAAAAATTTGAACGAACAAACATCGACAACAAAAACGATCATTTCTTTAAATAGATAGTACAGATGTTAAAACTTTGATGAATGAAGTTATAAGAATATTGTTAGCGTTGAAACACAACATATTTACGGTACATTTAGTTTGAAATATGTTCATTGCCTAAACTTACCAAGGCACGTCAATACAAATGCTAAAGTGGTATATTACTCTTTGAATTCGTTACTACTATCCACCTCCCTAATTCAGTCACTGACAAATTTTCTCTTGTTTGCACTATTACACCACCACACAAAGCAAAAGGAAATAATTATTCGAGAAATATCAGCAAAGTGTATCTAGGGCCACATTTGACAAATAATTTACTCTCATTTAGGTTAACACTCTACTGCACAAAACAAAAGGAAGTATTGTATCTCGGGTCAATGAAATACTCAGGACCATAATGAAGACATCATGGTCCGCTCCTCATTTATTTTGAACGTTTCGATCATCAAATAAATAGTTTATCTGTGGGAAAACAGTCAATATGTTTCTTAATTGGAATGTTTAAGTTATCGATATTTTCATTATCGATGATGAAACCAATTGTATACCACCACTGATAAACACCAGAATAAGCGATACATGATGCCTCTATTGTTAGTAGGAAATTGATCGGCCAATTAAGCCGTTACTCTTGGAAGAGCGACGGTGCATTCACCATCACATATTTTTAGAAGGATGTGGGCCCTACCAATAGATTTTATGGGTGCACTCTGGAATGCGTGGTCCTTGTAAAATTACAAGTTTTCTGTGATGATGCTATTACGTTAATCAGATCTTTTTTAGTACCACCGGCCAAATAAAAAGGTAAATATGATTAGGACGTAAAATGGCTAAGTGTGTCTCAAATCGCCTCCTTTGAGGTCAGAAAAGCATGAAGAGAGATGCTTCATTTGGCATTGTCTTTTTAATTACCTTCCAAGAATTCGCATTTTTCTTGCATTCCAAGGAGAGAAAACCCTACTCTATATAAATGAATGTTGGTGTTTTTGCGGAAGCGTGTGTGTGCAAGTGTGTATAGTATATTTTGTAGTGGATGGACAAGGAATAAACTAGGATAATTGAATGACAAAAAACATGGGATATAATTTATCTAATTGATGAAAATGGATAGTACAAGATATTTTGATATAATGTAGGGGTATTTCATGACATAGAAACCATCTTAACTCTACTCCTCCACACACGGTGGAGGTCTAAACCTCACACACACAAATGAATGAACTACAAGACTATCTATAGGCATGAGTCACACTGTAGTACAACATTCTAGATTTCTATAGAATGTTGTCCATGTAGGCTTCATCTAGGTTCATCTAGGTAATTTTAGATTGTAATTCTTCTAGAGACTTCTACGTTTTCTTGGCCACCTAAGCTACTTTTTCTTAAGGAGACTTTTCTAGCTAATATCAATCTTGAAGTTTTTAGAAAGTTTTAGAGAAAATGGATCACAATTTCCAATAATGCAGCCAGTGCACACTGCCTGCATGCATCAAAACTTTTCACTACTTTCTCGTCTCGGTTTTCCGGGAAAGGAGAAGACAAGTTTCGTTCTATTTGACAAAAGTGCATATCAACATGAGCTCCTTCTACCACCTTTTGTCTTCCATTTTTAGCGACAAGAAGGGAACGGAGCTCACCCCCGAGGAGCTGGACTTTATCTCCAACTCCTTCGACGAGTCCCTCCTCGCTCAACTCCAGGGCCTGAGCCCTGCCTCCATCAGCCTCGCCTGGCTCTCCTCTGCCGTCGGAGTGCTCAACTTCCCTCATTCTGCAGTGAAGTTCTTGCTGCCTGACCTCGAATTGGAAAAAGACGATGGCCTCCCGTCGTGGTATCTCACTGACAAAATGAAGGTCGTAGATCTCTCCCACCACATCTCCTCCGAGATCGCTCGACTGGGTCGCCGCCATATGACGCTGAGGATCGCGATTGAGCACCTCCACTCGGACCCCAACTCGTCGGAGGAGGAAATTCAATAAGCGAGAACTTTGCTCGCAGATTTGGAGGGCAAAGGCGGCGATGGTGTTGTGAAGTCCACTGGCAAAATTGAGGAGCTGATTGGAGAGCTGGCCGCTAGCATTGGGACATCGGCTCCACAGGGGAAGGTCTCACCGGTGGAGAGAGCCGTCCGCCACGTGTTCCGCGCTGCTGTCTTCATGACGATGTTCGTTGCTGGAGTCATATCTGCAGCCTTTCATGCTTCCCCGGGGGCACTTGGCCGCATCCAGGTCCCGGAGGAGTTCCCTTGGGGCGACTCTTTTTGCATGATTGAGACGGCAGTTATCGCGGAGTTGGGGCGCAACCAGGAAAAAGGAAGGAAGACGTCCATCTTGAAGGAGCTTGAGGACGTGGAGGCGTGCCTTAGGCGCCTGATCGAGGCAATGGATGAGGTCGCAGCGTCAGGTGGCAGCGGAGAGATGGTTGGGAGGGTAAGGGAGATGGCAGCCGCACTGGAGAAGGCAACTGGGGTGCTACTGGAGGGGGCGTACAGGCTGATGAAGGCGGTGGACGAGCCGTTCGAAATATCATGGATATAAGGATGAAGATGATGGATGGGCTTCGAGAGCAGCCATCGCCGGAAATGTCATTGAAGGTGTACTTTGCGATGGAGGAAAACACAGTGAAAGTGATTTTTGAGATTTGAGTGCGAGCAAGAGGGTGTAACAGTTGTTATGAACCGCATGTAAAGGAATAAAAATGATCAGAGATTTAGTTTTATTGCTGTGAGGCAATTGCATTCCTAAGCCTACCAAATACATCGATCCATATTCTAGAATAAATACATTGAATGTTCAAAAATGTCGCTTATAACTTTTTCCATCATTCTATTGGCGATAAATTCTCTCATTTGTGGCAACGAGTGGCTATTTCTTACTGGAGCAAAATAATTTTTTTTTAAAAGCAAAAGGAAAGTATATCGGAGAAAGCTTAAGTTACTTGGATAAGGCCGGTGACGACGCAGCGTAAAAAACCTACAAAAGGGTCAGCCTAGCTTTTAATTACCTCCCAAATGGTATTAGTGGCTGAGATTTATTCCCTAACATTACCAAAACCTCTAGATATAAAGTAAAAATATCAATGTCGAGTCAAAAAAGGAGTAAAAATAAATAAAATTGAATGAACAAACATCGACAAAAACCACCATTGTTTCTTTAAATATATAGCAGAAATGTTAAAACTTTGATGAATGAAGTTATAAGAACATTGTTACCAAAGAAACACAACATATTTAAAGTCCATTTAGAAGTTTAGGTTCATTTGAAATACGTTCATTACCTAAACTTACTAGGCACGTCAATATAAATGCTAAATTGGTACATTACTCTTTAAATCCGTTGCTACTATCTACTTCCCTAGTTCGATCATCGGCAAATTTTCTCTTGTTTGCACCATTGTGCCACCGCGCAAAGCGAAAGACAATAATTATTCGAGAAATATAAGCAAAGTGTAGCTAGGGCCATATTTGACAACTAATTTCCTCACTTTTAGGCCGCCGCTCTACTGTGCAAAGCAAAAGGAAGTATTGTTCGAAAAATATAAGGAAAGTGTATAGAGGGCCGATGAAATACATGCGGCCATTGTGATAATGAAGATATAATGGTTCGTCACTCATTTATTTTGAATGTTTTGATCATCAATTAAATAGTTTATATATGTGGAAACAGTCAATATGTTCCTTAATGGGAATTTTTAACTAAATGATATATTCACTATCGGTGATGACGTGATGCTGCAATTGTTAGTAGAAAATTGTTAGTAGAAAATTGATAAGCCAACTGCATCGTTCCTCTTGGAAGAGCGACAATGCTTTCGTCATCACATATTTTCACAAGGATATGGGCTCTCATCTACGGATTTTGTGACGTGTGGTCCTTCTTGCTCTATTACAAATTATTTGTAACAAAATTGTTAGGGCACATTTGGAAACGATTCTATTCTCGAGAATAATTTTTTATTATAATTATTTTTTTTTAATTCTATTCCCGAAAATAATTTCTAAGAAAAAGAATGCGCTTGTTATTGTCCAAAATTTCTATTCTCGAGACATTCTTAAATTTTTCTGTCTCTTTTAATTTTTTAATACTTTTATTATATTTCTCTTTTTCTCTCTTCTTCTTCCTCCTTCTTGGTAACCAATTGCCGGCCACAGCGGTGGCCAATTATAAACTGGACAAGGTCCAATGAGCTCGCCAGAGGCTCCCCTAGCCAAGGCTCACATTGGCCTCGTCTTGGTCTAGCGAGGTTGAGCCTTGCGCTAGCTAGCAAGGCCGAGCCTCGCCGTGGTTATGAGATTGGTGGCTGGGTGAGCTTGGCCTCACTAGATTTGGCCGAGGCTTGGGTCGGCGACGCTTCAGTGAGGTTGTAGGCCATCACCGAGGCCAGCGACTGGCCAAAAGGAAGAAGAAGAAGAAAAGGAAAGAGAAGAAGATAAAAGCGAAAATTATAATTGATTCTAGGAATTGTTCTCGGGAATAAGAAGCAATTTTTTTCTGCTTCTTAATTCTATTTTAAATCTATTCTTGAAAACAAAAAAAAAAATTTGATTTTTATTTCCGAGAACAAAAAGTTTACCAAACGGATTTCTGTTCTTTTTTAAAAAAAAAAGAATCAGTTATTACCGGAAGTGTCACTAAACATGCCCTTATACTAGTCAAGTCCCTTTTTAGTACTACCGGCCAAATAAAAGGGTAAGTATGGTTAGGACATAAAATGGCTAAGTTTTCTCGAACAGCATCCTTACCACATGAGGAGGCCAGAAAAGCATGAAGAGAGATGCTTTATTAGGCCTTTATCTTTCTGATTGCTTACCAAGAAATCTCTTCTTAATTAATGTTTGGGATTTATTTCCATAATCACATTTCTCTTGCACTCCTAGAAGAGAAAACCCTACTCTATATAAATGCAGCCGTGCTCACGATGTGCATGCATCAAAACTTTCCACCACTTTCTCATCTCAAGTTTCCGGGAAAGGAGAAAACAAGTTTCGTTCTATCTCATATCTGACAAAAATGCATATCAACCTGAGCTCCTTGTCGCGCCTTTTCTCTCCCAGTTCTGGCGACAAGAAGGGAGCAAAGCTCACCCCCGAGGAGCTGGACTCCATCTCCAACTCCTTCGACGAGTCCCTCCTCATTCGCCTCCGAGGCCTGAGCCCTGCCTCCGTCAGCCTCGCCTGGCTCTCCTTTGCCGTCGGCATGCTCAACTTCGCTCATTCTGCAGTGAAGTCCTTGCTGCCCGACCTCGAATTGGACAAAACCGATGGCCTCTCGTCATGGTATTTCGTCGAAAGCATGAATGTCCTGGATCTCTGCAACTGCATCTCCTCCGAGATCGATCGACTGCGTCGCCGCCACATGAAGCTGAGGATCACGATTGAGCACCTCCACCTGGACCCCAACCCGTCGGAGGAGGAAATTCGTCGAGCGAGAAATTTGCTAGCAGATTTGGAGGGCGAAGGCAGGGATGGGATTGTGAAGCCCACTGGCAACATTGAGGAGCTGACTAGAGACCTTGCCGCTAGCATTGGGACATCGGCTCCACAGGGGAAGGTCTCGCCAGTGGAGAGAGCCGTCCACCACGTGATCCATGCTGCCGTCTTCGTGACGGTGTTCGTTGCTGGAGTCATATGTGCAGCCTTTCATGCTTCCTCGGGGGCACTTGGCCACATCCAGGTCCCGGAGGAGTTTCCTTGGGGCGACTCTTTTCGCACGATCGAGATGGCGGTCATCGCGGAGTTGGGGCGCGTCCAGGAAAAAGAAAGGAAGACGTCCGTCTTGAAGGAGTTTGAGGACGTGGAGGCGCGCCTTAGGCACCTGATCGAGGCAATGGATGAGATCGCAGCATCTGGTCGCAGCGGAGAGATGGTCGAGAGGATAAGGGAAATGGCAGCCGCGTTGGAGAAGGCAACCGGGGTGCTACTGGAGGAGGCGGACCGGTTGGCAGAGGCAGTGGACGGGCTGTTCGAAACGGTCATGGAGATAAAGACGAAGATGATGGATGGGCTTAGAGAGCGGCCATCGAAGGTGTACTTTGCGATGGAGAAAAACAAAGTGAAAGTGATTTCGGAGATCTGAGTGCGAGCAAGAGGGTGTCACAGTTACTGTTATGAACCGCAAATAAAGGAATAAAGATGAACAGGGATTTAGTTTCATTGCTATGAGGGAATTGTTTATGAATAGAGATGACGAGACAACGATCAATAACCTTGTTTAAAGGCTCGAGAAGTTAGGACACGACGCCGAAGCATACAGTCCGGTTCACATGAATTATCGAATAAGATGAGATTGACGTAATTCAACGTTTCATGTGTATTAAACCACTGGGGTTCGTCCTAATGGCCACCCTTCCATCTTAGAAATGGGAGGTTGGGGTTCAAATCCCCACCTTCTTTGGGGGATTGGAAGTGGGGACGATTTCATTCAGGAGTGGGTTTCGACTCCCATGCCTTGCAATGAGGCAGGGCAAAAGTTTGAGAGTAAGTGTTATTAGAGTAGGATTAGCGTAGAACCGACAAAAAAAAAAAAAAAACGTTGTATGTGTATTAAATTCACGCGTGTTGAGATCATGCAATAAGACGGCTGCGTTTAGGTCAAATTTATAGATAAGGGTTACATGCACATGATATTAAATTTATAAAAGAATCGTTCGACCAAGCAACACTATTAAAAAAAATCACTCGAATCAAATATGCATTTAAATTTTTGTGAGGTAGGGTTTACATTAATCTAAAAGTTGTGATACCATTTGGTAAGATAATATTTAAGACGCACTTTTTTTGAGATAAATCATAAGACCAAAAAAAAATTTAGGACGAAAATATAGCATTCAGTTCATGCTTCTCTTGGCTATATCTGAGAAAGTAAAAAGAAATGGGGGATTAAAAGTTTAGATAGAATATGAAGAAACAAAATTAAATTCTTTATGAAAGAGATAGAAAATATAATTTATTGTATTTTCTTCTATATTTTCGTCACCCTTCTTTCAAACATGATAGCATAGATTCATCCACCCTTCCGAGGAAAGGAGAACCACACATAACATCCATATGTATTCAATGAAAGGAATGAGATGAATAATTTCACTTTCACGATAAGTTTTTTTTTTTTACTTTATTATATTTTTTATGAAAATTTTATAACCGAATTCTACTTTCGCAATAAAATAAAAAATTTCTTATGCATTTATCATTAAACTCAAGGTCTAAGACTCCTGATGTGGTACTGTTAGGGTAGAAAGGGGATGGTATTTCTTTGAAGTCCCATTTAAATACAGCACCGTCCATGTGCAAGGCACGCTTAATTGCATTCTCAAATCAGACACCAAGGTGACATTTTATTATTATTATTATTAAAAGCTGAATGGTAGAAGATAATAAACGGCAGGACAATTATCTGGAGACCTTGATCAAAATAAAATTCGAAACTAATTTAGCTAAAATAAAATGAGAGGCCTAGATTGCGGATCTCCAAAGGGTGAGAATTGTTCAAATATCTTATAAAAGGAAGAAAATTTTTTACTCGGGATAGATCTTGCTCAAACCATTAAACTATCCAAAAAGTTCATATAAAGAAGATAAATTTCTTTTCCCAAAAAAAAAAAACAACTTTTTTATCATTTCATCTTACTCAATTTTGAAGATCTTGAAATTATAATTTCAATTTTTTTCAAAAGTTCCTGTGCAGAGAACTTGTTAATGGCAAAGCGCACCTTCTTGCAACTTTCCTTATGGATACTTAGATCAGTTATTACATTATACTCTTTTAAAACATGTTGTTATTTTAGCCTTTTAATTTCTGCAAACCTTTTCGCGACTTAACCTTAATTTAACATACAATATCTTGAAAATTTTCAAAAGTATATCAATACCGACATGTATGGTTTATATATAAAGTTTTAATGATTTTTGAAACTTCAAAACCTTTTTTTCCTCAATTTTTGAATTTTGAAGGACAACTCATATATAACCAAACAAAAAGTGTATTCATACAAATTATCCATTTAATAAAATCGTTCGATTCGAGACGAGACACCAACAGGGCCCATCCCTTTTCCTTGCCGCGCTGTCCATCTGCCGAGGTAGGAAGGCAACACGACTTCTTCTTCGCTCTCGCTCCTTTGACTGGGTGGGCAAAATACCAAAAGCGGATTGGAAGTCGGGATGAAGACACGAGACACGCAAGAGGAGAGCCCAGAAGCGAGCAGAGATTTAGGGAGCAGCAGTTTAGCTCGGCATTGCACGTTCCTCGTGATGCGTCGAGTTATCCTTCAGTAGCTTTCGAACGCCCCCCCGGCCCCCTTGCGGAGATTTCTCGCTCCATGGAGTACGAAAGGATCCAAAAGCCTCAGGTTTGGAGTGCTGCCCATTTCGCTTTTACTGGACGTAGTGCTGGGTTTGTGGGAATCTGCATCTGTAGCGACGAGTGAAGTGAGAGATGGGCATTTTGGGTTTCCGGAAATCCTGGGTGTCTCTTCGCATTCTGCTCGGAGTAGCTCTTTTCTTCTTTTTCTTTTTATGGGATCTTTTGTCATCAATGTGTTTGGAGATTTGTTGAGAATGGGCGTGTCGGGTCGTTCTTGATTGTTTGGCTTTGGACATTTGGTCGTGCACAGGGTAATGTTGGTGGGGGGTTGTCTCCCAGGAAGTTGAGGAATACGCTGCGTGGAGTCGAGAAGAAGAGGAAAGAAGAGGAGTGTCTTGATTCTTTGGGCTTTGACATGAGATCTGAGTTGAACAATGCGGATGATGCCGGTAAAGCTCCCCACTTTTTTTTTAGAGCCAATCCCAAGAAACTTTAAAATGTAAAATTCATGAAATACTTCCATTCTTCTTAGAGTGCATTTGGTGATAATTCTATTCTTGAAAATAATTTTTTATCAGAAATAATTTTTTTTTATTCTATTCTCGGGAACAATTTCTAAGTAAAAGAAAATATTTAGTAACTGTATAAAATTTCTACTCCCGTAACAGAAATGTGTTTATTATGATTCTTATTTTTTAAAATTTTTTAAATACTTTTATTCTTTTTTTTTCCTTTTTCTCTTCTTATTCCTCCTTCTTTGTGATTGGTCACCGACTCTCTTGTTCCATTTAGTTCTAGCCCTAAGAGTTTGAACTATCCCAATCTAGTTCTAAATCTATGAGTTTAATAAATGTACTTTTGGGAATTCAATACACCTTTGTTTTGCTCGTATATAGGTCTACCTCTAGCTTCAATGATGATCGTTGGAGCTCTTGCTTCTCATCAAATCTTGGCAATTTACTCTTCCAATAATAGATCTATGTTCGTTCAACTTATTTTGATTCTCTCCTTACCTCTCCATATTACAATGGTGAAAAGAAAGTTGCACCTAGGCATGCAACACCAAAAGGTTATGTTGTAGTTATAAGAGAAGAAATTTCCGACGCGTACTCATCACTAGCGAAAATACGAGATTCAATGATTAACCATTGATTATTTTGCCTAACAAATCCGCCCTTGTGGAACAAGTGTGTTTTTAACCTTGATGGTATTTTGGTTGTCCTCATTAATTTGTGGATTTGGCTTTATTTTATAGTATTCTAGGTTTTGCTCAATTTTGATTTATTTTGTCGTGAAGTCTATGCAGTTATCATGTACCCTTTTGAGTAACAAATATAATTTTCTTTCAACAAAAGAAAAAAAAGCCAAGCAAGAATAACAAAGTGAAGGAACACAAGAATATGAGGGCGATGCCCATGATTTGAGCACAAACAAAAGTATGTAGGAGTTGTTCGAGAAAATCACACTACAAGTCCTAAACATATGTACCAAACGCAATTGAGTCATAAACCTTATAATTGGTTCAATCAAATGCAAAACATTTACCAAAAGTGCAACAAGTTCTTCATTGGTTCAATCATGAGCTATACCATCTTCGAAAAAGGCAATCAAGCCCATAAATTATGTTGAAAAGTACAATTTAAGGATGTTGTACAAACACTTTTTGAGTGACACATAGGTAATTTTTGATATTGTTTATTGAAAATGTTTAACACTCAATTGTATTTCATACATGAGGTTTTGGACTTACCATCCAATTTTTCCCCATTGATTTTCTGTACCATAAAAGTATTCTCATAAAGCCCAGAAAGTGAAATTTTTGGAATATAAAAAGAAAAAAAAATAAATGCAGAAATATAGTTAATCACATATAGCAAAATATTAAGCTAATTGAAAGGAAATCATCAATGTCATTAGAAAGATCTATTAAAATTTGAAAAAAAAAATTGAAATCTTGACTTTACAAATTAAGGAAATCACTGTGCATTGAATGGCTCCTCATTCTTTTTTATCAAATCAAATTGCTCTAGAACGATTCTCCGATGACCCAAAAATAAAGACAAGCGATATCAATTCACGGATGAACTAAAGACAACATCATAAATGAATAATGATAGTAGACAAAAAAAAATTAGCCTGTTGGTTCGAATCTTGTAGATAAAGATATGCAACATCCTAAAACATTACAAGATTAATATTGAGGATCGCATGAGTCAATGCTAATGTTTGGAATAAAAACAAGGATTATTAATAAATTCCATACAAATTTTACTTGATATAGCTCAAGTGTTTGGTTTGATTAAGAAGATTCACATCACCACGACACATGATCCTATATTTGTTCATATAGATAAAAAAAAAAAGTCCGTTTATAGTAAAGTAGTTCATTTCATAACAAAGTAATAGTATGTACCAATAACAATTGAAATCGCTCAATTATTCTTTAATTGCAAATTAGATTTTGAGACTAGCTACTATCTAGGAAGCATCAACATTCTTTAAGAGCCTTCGTATAATATTGAACACTTCAACACATGTCTAACACTCGGTCAACACGTGTCGAAAAATCTGACACATGGTTAACTATCTCGACACTTTCCAATAGGCAAGTTAGGAATTTTGACATGCGAGTTCAGAATTTTGAGACGTGATTCCAATATGTCTGAGGTCAATCTTAAAATTTTTCAATAAATGAGGGGTTAAAATATAAATATGTAAGTAAATAAAACATAATAAAAATAATAAAAGGGAAAGAAGAAAAACCTAGTCTTCTTTTCTCTTCCGACTCTTACTTCCCATGATATACAAATCACCTCCAAGTTGACTTTTTTCTTTTCTCTTCTAACATGCTCTAACATGCTCTAACTTGAAAATCTAGAATGTGAATTGCTTATATTTTTTCTTTCCTCCAAGTTTTATGGATTATTGGAGTGTAGTTGAATTTGTCGGATTAAAATAATGAATGATATAAATAAATGGTAAATTAATGTTTTTAATGAAAATTCATTCTAGGCTCTTTTTTATTATTTATTTATTTGTGAATTTGAATCAAATTAATCTGATTAAAATAAGAATAAAAATGATAATTTATCATGTATATATAAAATTATACATTCAATATACAATGTATCTTAAAGTGTCGGGATTTTCTATTTTTTAAGAAACAACATGTCAGCATATCGCCTGTCGATGTCGGTGCTACTTAGGCTACTATGATGCATTTGATCTAGATTCTTAAATGAGTGAAAATCAGTGAATTCCTTGTACCCCGTCTTGGCATATTTTTTTCTTCTACAAGAAGTTCAAATGAATTAATTTAGCAAATTGCTATCAAATTATACAATGCTAGGGTATTTCATATATATGAAACTAGGTACTTCTCATGAATAAGGCCCATTGCATATAAAATCCAGAATATTTTAAATTTAATTTTCAATGAAGATTGAAATTAAAATATCATCAAGACAATTATTATGTACTAACACATAAATAGTAATAATTATAAAAATACCTCCTTCAACTCTCCTTTGTCCCAACCATTGTACAGCTCTTGACTTTAGAAACTCATCATACTATCTCTTTAATTTACTCGCATCAACTCAAATATAAATAAATAAGTTAAGTTTAACATTTGAATGAGCAATTATGTGTAAAGTATAAAAACATAAAGGCTCGTGCTTTGTCTATCCATATTTTGACTTTTGATGCCCCCATTATCTTAAATTGGCCATAATATCTCTCACAAGTCCTAGATTTATAATTGTTTCTTGCCTTTTTCTCTTCTCTTTCTTTGGTAATTTCAATGCATTTAGAACTAACAACAAATTTGTATTTGCAAATGGTTTGATTAGATTGTCTTATAATAGAATTACAATTGTTATAATTTTCTTGTCAACAATTAATTATTCTACTAAATCAACCCTACTTTTTAATTTTGTTAATGCAATCATAAACTATTGGGTGAAATTTCTAAATAGGTTTTCCCCACCAAGTGCCACCAAAAATCACTGAGGTGGCGTCTAGTCATTGCTAGCCATCTTAGATGGCATGCTAACATGCACACTTGGTTATTTCCACATCTCAATTTGTGACGGCAATTGGCAGGAAATAGAACATTTAAATATCATGCAAATATGTAGGACCATATTGACAAATTGGAAAGTTAAAACTCAAATGAAGTTTGTATAATAGGTTTAAGACTAAATTGATAATTTTCTCAAATATTTAAATAATCACACCTTCAGAGAACACGTGCATAAACATTTTTGGGATAAGTACACTATAAATATTTTTAACTTTTGTATTACGCTCACTTAAGTGCCATAAATTTGAAAAATCGATTACTTCAATGCCATCGGTAATTTACCTCACCAGAAAATCCGACATAGACGCTGATTATTGTTGGTGCTGATGTGAATAATTAATAAAAAAATTCAAAAATAAAAACAAATCTACGTTGAAATGGGAGCTTAATTAAAAAAAAATTATGTAAGATGAATTTTATTCTGATGTGGCACTTACGTGAACGAAAGAAAAGTTATGACACTTAAGTGAGTACCGTATAAAAGTCATGACACTTTTGTTGTACTTGTCCCCTTAAACTTACTAAGCACGTCAATATAAATACTAAACACATTGATATAATAATCTCTAAACATGTCCTTAGTACTTATTTCCGTAATTTGGTGGTCGACCAATTTTCTCTCATCTGCGCTACCACGCAAAGCGAAAGGAAATGACTGTTCCAATAACATAAGGGGAGCGTATCCGGGGCCAAAATTCAACCACAACAAAAAGGCCAGAAAAAAGCATGAAGCAAGAGACTTTCCCACTTACCCCGCTTTCCATTTCTTTCCCAATGGTTATTAGTCATTATATTTTAACATTTTATTTTGCTATTATATCTCCATACTAGCCCGTAACACTTGCGATTACAAAGACGTCATGATTCATTTTTAATTTATTTCGCACATTTCTATTGTCGAAAATTATACTTTTTATCCGCGTTCGAGCCTCAATATGAAACTTATTTGGATCATTTCAATTGTCGATACTTTTTTTGTTACTTGTCGAGGCATGCTACCCTTGTTTTTGCTGTTGCGAGTAAAAAAAAGGCAAGTTTAGTTAATAAATAAAAGGCAAGTATATCTTGAACTGCATCCTAGAATATGAGGAGTTCATAAAACCATGAAGAAGACACTTTATTTGGCCCTTCTTTTAATTGCTTTCCAATAAATTTTTATAAATCGAAGATTCTCTGGATTTTCTTTCCTTAGTCACATCTTTCTTGCATTCTCAGCAGAAACTACACGCCCTGCATAAATACTGCCCATGCTTATAGCCCAAACGCCTCAAAAACTTTCCGCCATTTTCTTGTCTCGGTTTGCTCCCTCTTCCCCGGCAACAAGAAGGGGTCACCGCCAAGGAGCTGGAATCTATCTCCGTTTTCGTTCTCCTAGCCCCTCCTCTTCCGCCTCGGCGGCCCAATCCCTGCCTCCGCCAGCCTGCCCCGGCTCTCTCCCGCTACGGACTTGCTTGCCTTTGCTCACTCCGCGGTGAAATGCTTGATCTACAACCTGAAATTGGACGGCCACAATGGCATCTCATGTGCTCTAGCTGTCCGCTGCGCAATCCACGCTTCGTGACCGCGTTCATCGCCGCAGCCACATCTTCGGCCCATGCGCGCTTCCGCACTGGCGTTCCTCCACGTCCGCATCCCCGAGGAGTTCCTTGGGGCTACTCTGTCCACGAGATCGAGTCAGCGGTTGTCGGCGGTGTCAGGATGCGGCAAGGAAAGAGACAGGGAAACACTTTCTTGAAGAAGCTCGTGCCCGAAGTTATTTGATGAGGTTTCATAATTCAAATGATCCAAATGAATTACATATGTTTTTTTATTTCCTGACTAAACTTTTCTTTTATTTGACTTGTACCAGGAAAAACAGATGGGCAGCGGCTGGTCACCAGGGGATAACAAAAAGTTCCGGTAATCTAAATTATCCAAATAGATTACATGCTGATGAATATGGTTGCTGAACGCGGCACTACAAACTCTGTCCTTATATCATTGAAAAAAAACAAAATTCCTGTCATTTCACGTGGTAGAGCGACGGTGCAAATGAGAGAAAATTTGTCTGCCGACTGAATTAGGATAATACATACTAGCAACATGTTTAGAGATTACTATATTGATGTGGTTAGTATATATCGATGTGCCTAGTAAGCTTAGGCAATGAAAATTGCGGCAAATTAGTATTTGAATCATCACGTCCTGCTTCCGATTCAATTGCATGGGAAGATTTTATCGGTAAACTAATCTACTAATTTGGCTAAGGTTGGGGGCCTCTAAATTACGAGATTCTCGTTAAATATCCAACAAGAGATCTTTAATTAATCTTAGCGCAGTTAATAAAGTAGTCTACAGATAAAAATCTTCCCATGTGATTGACTCCCCAAGTTAATAACTAGCGAACCAAGAAATCAAGCAAGGCGAGACAATCCAAACAATAATTAGCCTCTTTCTTCATTACCAAACTTACTAGGCACATCAATGCAAATACTAAATACTTCGAGATATTAATCTTTAAACACATTAACAGTAACTATTTTCCTAATTTATCGACAAATTTCTCTGATTCGCATCACCATGCCACAGTGCAAAACAAAAGGAAATAATTGTCAAAAAAAAAAAAGAAAAAAAAAGGTTGGTGTTTGTAGTGTCGCATTCAAATTCAACAACAGTCATCAATATGTAACTCATTTGAATCATTTTATTTTCTGTGGCAACCTGTCGTTGCTGTTTTGTTTTTACTATTGCAAGTCAAATAAAAGGAGAGTTTAGTGAAGAAAGGAAAGGCAACTATGTCTTGAACCGCGTCCTCGTATACGAAGCATGAAGGTAGACACTTTATTCGTCCGCGTTTTTAACTTTCCAATCCAAAGCATTATCAGTTAATAAGGGATGTTTTGGGAAGTAATTAAAGACGCGGTCAAATAAAGTGTCTCTCTTCATGCCTCCTCATATCTAGGAGGCGGTTCAAGATATCCTTACCATTTGTTTCCTAACTATTCTTTTATTTGACTTAAAAGTTGCAGAAGCAACAATAGCGAGACGTCACGGATATTATTGTTCATAATATTATCGAGTTGTTAGGAGGGGGTTTTCCAGGGCAACTCGACAAGGGTTGCGAGGGCGGCGCTCTTGAACCGCTGGAGAGCTTTTATAGTTTGAACCCATACTTTATTGATAGTTTAGGCTTGAACCCATAAATAATCATTGGGTTTATATAATCTCTTTCTCGTGTAATTGAAGGTTCAAATAGAAAAGTACAATGTATTATAGTGGAATCCTATACCAAATGTAACTTTAATTTAAGGGTGAATCGGGATAAACCTTGTGTCTCGATTTTTCTCTCTTTTTTACTCTCTATTTTGTTGTGTTTGAATGCCTAATCCTAGCAAATCTCATCTCATCCGATAATTCATGTGAACTTGATTCATATGAATATGAGTAAATCATCCACATCATCTCTATTCCCTGCAATTCTTTCTGCAATGAAACACGATCTCTATTCATTTACTCCTTTATTTCGGTATAAAACAACACTACTACACCATTTTGCTTGCACTCAAATCTCAAGTATCACCTCCACTTTGTTGTGCACCATCGCAAAATAAAAACCTTTGATGGCATATTCAGCGACAGCCGTTTCATTGCGCTCCGTCCATCCTTATCCCCATCACAGTCTGGAACAGCCCGTTCATCCCGTCCTACGCCGGTCCTCTTCCTCCGACATTGCTGCGGCCACATTCTCCAGTGTAATCGCTACTTTCCTAAGCCTCCCGAGTAATGGCGTCCCAGTATTGACGCCCGTGCGTATGAGTCAAGTTCATGGTGAGATTCACATAATTCAATGTTGGATGTGTATTTATTCATATGTTTCTAAGACCACGCAATAGTTACTCTGAAAGGTTGAGAGATGGGCTTGCTAAGAAACAAATGTAAACGAGCAATAAAGGGATTTACTCTGTAAATATTGTCCATTTTGAACTTTTTGAGGAAGAAATTATAATGTCGAACTCTGACTGATTAGGCAGTGAAAGATAGCTCCATTAGGTCAAATTTATAAAATTAGAGTTACATGCACCCGTGGGTAGACTCACAAAAGAATTTTCTGGCCAAACGAAAGAACTTATAAAACAAATCAACCGAACCAAAAATAACGCATTTCAAAATTTGTCGGGTTTCGGCTTACATATTATGTAAGATTAAACTTTAAATGGGTTCTGATGTCATTTTATTTATTAATATTTGAGACAAGCGTTTTGAAAAAGATCACAAAACCAAATCAATATTTTAAGGCTAAAATATAGTATTTTGTTAATATTCTATGCTATGTTTCGGATAGTTAAAAGAAACGGGGATCGAAAGTTTGGACAGCACATGAGGAAAAATTTAAGTTTCTTGGTGGAAGAGCTGGAAATTTTAATGTTATGTTTTTTTCTTCCCATATTTGCATCACCCCTTCTCCCAAACATAGCATAGACTCATCCGCCCTTCCGATAAAAGAGAAAAACACACGCAGGCAGATAACATCTAGTTGCATCTCATAAAAGAACAACTAGGATGAACAATTTCACAAAAACATCGAGGGCTCAATCGAATCAAAGTAAAATCCAACAATGACGTTGACCATTGTTAAAGTTTTCCCCATTACTGGCTTATTTTCTCCTTATTCTTTTTTTTTTTTTGCAACCAATTATTTTCTCCTTTTACATTAATTCAAGGAATAATTACAACAAGAATCTTCCATCTGATCTAAAAAGTAGAATTGAATTTGAAAATTTTTAAAAGTACAATAAAATCCTAAAGCATATCAAATCAGAGTATTAAAATCCTAAATCTCCATCTCCAACTGTATGAAAAGATAGTCGAATAAATGGAAATAGTTTCTTGTCAATGGCAAAGCGCATCTATAGAGTAGTGTTATTCAAAATGAATGGGTCGTTTAGATGGGCCAATTATTTATCTAATCAAGTGATAATCCAAAAAGTCAAGTTAGCATGTGGATACTCAAGAATATGTGAATAACATAACTATTGACTGGGAAATTTTTTTTTTTTTAAAAAAAGGGATGACCCTAGTGGATTTTGTCACAGTTAATTGATAATGATGATGAATGGAAGATTAAATTAATTTATAAGTTATACATTCAGTCGAATAGAGAAAGAAATTAAACATTAAGGCACGATGGCTTGAGAATATTTCGCTAGCATATGGTTGCAAAATGAATCTCTTCTAATAAATCCATTAAAATGAATGCCAAGGTTGAAATGCCAATTAAGATGCTACGAGAATTTTGTAAATTAGAAGCCAACTAACCTTAAAACTTGATGGATTAGTTTGACGAATAGTCTTTTCCATTTACCAACTCGACAAGTTTTAAAGTAACAACCAAGAATGATGCAAGAACCCAAGAGGTAATTACTGGCTGGGCACTAATTTTTCATTCTAAGCCTACCAAATACATCGATCCATATTCTAAAATAAATACATTGAATCTTTAAAAATGTTACTAGAACTTTTTCCATCATTCTATTGGCAATAAATTCTCTCATACGTGATTACGCGTGGCTATTTGTCATTAGAGCAAAAAAAATCTTTTTGAAAAAAAAAAGGGAAGTGTATTGGGGAAAGGTTAAGTTACTAGTATAGGGCCGGTGACACAGCGGACAACAACTACAAAAGGGCCAGCCTAGCTTGTAATTACCTCCCAAATGGAATTAGCCGTTGAGATTTATTTCCTAATATTACCAAAACCTCTAGATATAGAGTAAAAATATGCATGTCAAGTCCAAAACTCTTTAATAAATCTAAGAAGTTTAAAAAAAAAAAAAAATTGAACGAACAAACATCGACAACAAAAACGATCATTTCTTTAAATAGATAGTACAGATCTTAAAACTTTGATGAATGAAGTTATAAGAATATTGTTAGCGTTGAAACACAACATATTTACGGTACATTTAGTTTGAATTATGTTCATTGCCTAAACTTACCAAGGCACATCAATACAAATATTAAAGTGGTATATTACTCTTTGAATTTGTTACTACTATCCACCTCCCTAATTCAGTCACCGGCAAATTTTCTCTTGTTTGCACTATTACACCACCACACAAAGCAAAAGGAAATAATTATTTGAGAAATATAAGCAAAGTGTATCTAGGGCCACATTTGACAAATAATTTACTCTCATTTAGGTTAACACTCCTGCACAAAACAAAAGGAAGTATTGTATCTCGGGTCAATGAAATACTCAGGACCATTGTGATAATGAAGACATCATGGTCCGCTCCTCATTTATTTTGAACGTTTCGATCATCAAATAAATAGTTTATCTGTGGGAAAACAGTCAATATGTTTCTTAATTGGAATGTTCAAGTTATCGATATTTTCATTATCGATGATGAAACCAATTGTATACCACCACTGATAAACACCAGAATAAGCGATACATGATGCCTCTATTGTTAGTTGGAAATTGATCGGCCAATTAAGCCGTTACTCTTGGAAGAGCGACGGTGCATTCACCATCACATATTTTTAGAAGGATGTGGGCCGCACCAATAGATTTTATGGGTGCACTCTGGAATGCGTGGTCCTTGTAAAATTACAAGTTTTCTGTGACGATGCTATTACGTTAATCACATCTTTTTTAGTACCACTGGCCAAATAAAAAGGTAAATATGATTAGGACGTAAAATGGCTAAGTGTGTCTCGAATCGCCTCCTTAGAGGTCAGAAAAGCATGAAGAGAGATGCTTCATTTGGCATTGTCTTTTTAATTACCTTCCAAGAATTCGCATTTTTTTTGCATTCCAAGGAGAGAAAACCCTACTCTATATAAATGAATGTTGGTGTTTTTGCGGAAGCATGTGTGTGCAAGTGTGTAAAGTATATTTTGTAGTGGATGGACAAGAAATAAACTAGGATAATTGAATGACAAAAAACATGGGATATAATTTATCTAATTGATGAAAATGGATAGTACAAGATATTTTGATATAATGTAGGGGTATTTCATGACATAGAAACCATCTTAACTCTACTCCTCCACACACGGTGGAGGTCTAAACCTCACACACACAAATGAATGAACTACAAGACTATCTATAGGCATGAGTCACACTGTAGTACAACATTCTAGATTTCTATAGAATGTTGTCCATGTAGGCTTCATCTAGGTTCATCTAGGTAATTTTAGATTGTAATTCTTCTAGAGACTTCTACGTTTTCTTGGCCACCTAAGCTAGATTTTCTTAAGGAGACTTTTCTAGCTAATATCAATCTTGAAGTTTTTAGAAAGTTTTAGAGAAAATGGATCACAATTTCCAATAATGCAGCCTGTGCATACTGCCTGCATGCATCAAAACTTTTCACTACTTTCTCGTCTCGGTTTTCCGGGAAAGGAGAAGACAAGTTTTGTTCTATTTGACAAAAGTGCATATCAACATGAGCTCCTTCTACCACCTTTTGTCTTCCATTTTTAGCGACGAGAAGGGAACGGAGCTCACCCCCGAGGAGCTGGACTTTATCTCCAACTCCTTCGACGAGTCCCTCCTCGCTCAACTCCAGGGCCTGAGCCCTGCCTCCGTCAGCCTCGCCTGGCTCTCCTCTGCCGTCGGCGTGCTCAACTTCCCTCATTCTGCAGTGAAGTTCTTGCAGCCTGACCTCGAATTGGAAAAAGACGATGGCCTCCCGTCGTGGTATCTCACTGACAAAATGAAGGTCGTAGATCTCTCCCACCACATCTCCTCCGAGATCGCTCGACTACGTCACCGCCACATGACGCTGAGGATCGCAATTGAGCACCTCCACTCGGACCCCAACTCGTCGGAGGAGGAAATTCAACAAGCGAGAACTTTGCTCGCAGATTTGGAGGGCAAAGGCGGCGATGGTGTTGTGAAGTCCACTGGCAAAATTGAGGAGCTGATTGGAGAGCTGGCCGCTAGCAATGGGACATCGGCTCCACAGGGGAAAGTCTCACCTGTGGAGAGAGCCGTCCGCCACATGTTCCGCGCTGCCGTCTTCATGACGATGTTCGTTGCTGGAGTCATATCGGCAGCCTTTCTTGCTTCCCCGGGGGCACTTGGCCGCATCCAGGTCCCGAAGGAGTTCCCTTGGGGCGACTCTTTTTGCATGATTGAGACGGCAGTTATCGCGGAGTTGGGGCGCAACCAGGAAAAAGGTAGGAAGACGTCCATCTTGAAGGAGCTTGAGGACGTGGAGGCGTGCCTTAGGCGCCTGATCGAGGCAATGGATGAGGTTGCAGCGTCAGGTGGCAGCGGAGAGATGGTTGGGAGGGTAAGGGAGATGGCAGCCGCACTGGAGAAGGCAACTGGGGTGCTACTGGAGGGGGCGTACAGGCTGATGAAGGCGGTGGACGAGCCGTTCGAAATATCATGGATATAAGGATGAAGATGATGGATGGGCTTCGAGAGCAGCCATCGCCGGAAATGTCATTGAAGGTGTACTTTGCGATGGAGGAAAACACAGTGAAAGTGATTTTTGAGATTTGAGTGCGAGCAAGAGGGTGTAACAGTTGTTATGAACCGCATGTAAAGGAATAAAAATGATCGGAGATTTAGTTTTATTGCTGTGAGGCAATTGCATTCCTAAGCCTACCAAATACATCGATCCATATTCTAGAATAAATACATTGAATGTTCAAAAATGTCGCTTATAACTTTTTCCATCATTCTATTGGCGATAAATTCTCTCATTTGTGGCAACGAGTGGCTATTTCTTACTGGAGCAAAATAATTTTTTTTTAAAAGCAAAATGAAAGTATATCGGAGAAAGCTTAAGTTACTTGGATAAGGCCGGTGACGACGCAGCGTAAAAAACCTACAAAAGGGTCAGCCTAGCTTTTAATTACCTCCCAAATGGTATTAGTGGCTGAGATTTATTCCCTAACATTAACAAAACCTCTAGATATAAAGTAAAAATATCAATGTCGAGTCAAAAAAGGAGTAAAAATAAATAAAATTAATGAACAAACATCGACAAAAACCACCATTGTTTCTTTAAATATATAGCAGAAATGTTAAAACTTTGATGAATGAAGTTATAAGAACATTGTTACCAAATAAACACAACATATTTAAAGTCCATTTAGAAGTTTAGGTTCATTTGAAATACGTTCATTACCTAAACTTACTAGGCACGTCAATATAAATGCTAAATTGGTACATTACTCTTTAAATTCATTGCTACTATCTACTTCCCTAGTTCGATCATCGGCAAATTTTCTCTTGTTTGCACCATTGTGCCACCGCGCAAAGCGAAAGACAATAATTATTCGAGAAATATAAGCAAAGTGTAGCTAGGGCCATATTTGACAACTAATTTCCTCACGTTTAGGCCGCCGCTCTACTGCGCAAAGCAAAAGGAAGTATTGTTCGAAAAATATAAGGAAAGTGTATCGAGGGCCGATGAAATACATGTGGCCATTGTGATAATGAAGATATAATGGTTCGTCACTCATTTATTTTGAATGTTTTGATCATCAATTAAATAGTTTATATATGTGGAAACAGTCAATATGTTCCTTAATGGGAATTTTTAACTAAATGATATATTCACTATCGGTGATGACGTGATGCTACAATTGTTAGTAGAAAATTGATAAGCCAACTGCATCGTTCCTCTTGGAAGAGCGACAATGCTTTCGTCATCACATATTTTCACAAGGATATGGGCTCTCATCTACAGATTTTGTGACGTGTGGTCCTTCTTGCTCTATTACAAATTATTTGTAACAAAATTGTTAGGGCACATTTGGAAACGATTCTATTCTTGAGAATAATTTTTTATTAGAATTATTTTTTTTAATTCTATTCCCGAAAATAATTTCTAAGAAAAAGAATGCGCTTGTTATTGTCCAAAATTTCTATTCTCGAGACATTCTTAAATTTTTCTGTCTCTTTTAATTTTTTAATACTTTTATTATATTTCTCTTTTTTTCTCTTCTTCTTCCTCCTTCTTAGTAACCAATTGCCGGCTACAGCGGTGGCCAATTATAAACTGGACAAGGTCCAATGAGCTCGCCGGAGGCTCCCCTAGCCAAGGCTCACATTGGCCTCGTCTTGGTCTGGCGAGGTTGAGCCTTGCGCTAGCTAGCAAGGCCGAGCCTCGCCGTGGTTATGAGATTGGTGGCTGGGTGAGCTTGGCCTCACTAGATTTGGGCGAGGCTTGGGTCGGCGACGCTTCAGTGAGGTTGTAGGCCATCACCGAGGCCAGCGACTGGCTAAAAGGAAGAAGAAGAAGAAAAGGAAAGAGAAGAAGATAAAAGCGAAAATTAGAATTGATTCTAGGAATTGTTCTCGGGAATAAGAAGCAATTTTTTTCTGCTTCTTAATTCTATTTTAAATCTATTCTTGAAAAAAAAAAATTGATTTTTATTTCCGAGAACAAAAAGTTTACCAAACGGATTTCTGTTCTTTTTTTAAAGAATAGAATCAGTTATTACCGGAAGTGTCACTAAACATGCCCTTATACTAGTCAAGTCCCTTTTTAGTACTACCGGCCAAATAAAAGGGTAAGTATGGTTAGGACATAAAATGGCTAAGTTTTCTCGAACAGCATCCTTACCACATGAGGAGGCCAGAAAAGCATGAAGAGAGAGTTGCTTTATTAGGCCTTTATCTTTCTGATTGCTTACCAAGAAATCCCTTCTTAATTAATGTTTGGGATTTATTTCCATAATCACATTTCTCTTGCACTCCTAGAAGAGAAAACCCTACTCTATATAAATGCAGCCATGCTCACGACGTGCATGCATCAAAACTTTCCACCACTTTATCTCAAGTTTCCGGGAAAGGAGAAAACAAGTTTCGTTCTATCTCATATCTGACAAAAATGCATATCAACCTGAGCTCCTTGTCGCGCCTTTTCTCTCCCAGTTCTGGCGACAAGAAGGGAGCAAAGCTCACCCCCGAGGAGCTGGACTCCATCTCCAACTCCTTCGACGAGTCCCTCCTCATTCGCCTCCGAGGCCTGAGCCCTGCCTCCGTCAGCCTCGCCTGGCTCTCCTTTGCCGTCGGCATGCTCAACTTCGCTCATTCTGCAGTGAAGTCGTTGCTGCCCGACCTCGAATTGGACAAAACCGATGGCCTCTCGTCATGGTATTTCGTCGAAAGCATGAATGTCCTGGATCTCTGCAACTGCATCTCCTCCGAGATCGATCGACTGCGTCGCCGCCACATGAAGCTGAGGATCACGATTGAGCACCTCCACCTGGACCCCAACCCGTCGGAGGAGGAAATTCGTCGAGCGAGAAATTTGCTAGCAGATTTGGAGGGCGAAGGCGGGGATGGGATTGTGAAGCCCACTGGCAACATTGAGGAGCTGACTAGAGACCTTGCCGCTAGCATTGGGACATCGGCTCCACAGGGGAAGTTCTCGCCAGTGGAGAGAGCCGTCCACCACGTGATCCATGCTGCCGTCTTCGTGACGGTGTTCGTTGCTGGAGTCATATGTGCAGCCTTTCATGCTTCCTCGGGGGCACTTGGCCACATCCAGGTCCCGGAGGAGTTTCCTTGGGGCAACTCTTTTCGCACGATCGAGATGGCGGTCATCGCGGAGTTGGGGCGCGTCCAGGAAAAAGAAAGGAAGACGTCCGTCTTGAAGGAGTTTGAGGACGTGGAGGCGCGCCTTAGGCACCTGATCGAGGCAATGGATGAGATCGCAGCATCTGGTCGCAGCGGAGAGATGATCGAGAGGATAAGGGAAATGGCAGCCGCGTTGGAGAAGGCAACCGGGGTGCTACTGGAGGAGGCGGACCGGTTGGCAGAGGCAGTGGACGGGCTGTTCGAAACGGTCATGGAGATAAAGACGAAGATGATGGATGGGCTTAGAGAGCGGCCATCGAAGGTGTACTTTGCGATGGAGAAAAACAAAGTGAAAGTGATTTCGGAGATCTGAGTGCGAGCAAGAGGGTGTCACAGTTACTGTTATGAACCGCAAATAAAGGAATAAAAATGAACAGGGATTTAGTTTCATTGCTATGAGGGAATTGTTTATGAATAGAGATGACGAGACAACGATCAATAACCTTGTTTAAAGGCTCGAGAAGTTAGGACACGACGCCGATGCATACAGTCCGATTCACATGAATTATCGAATAAGATGAGATTGACGTAATTCAACGTTGCATGTGTATTAAACCACTTGGGGTTCGCCCTAATGGCCACCCTTCCATCTTGGAAATGGGAGGTTGAGGTTCAAATCCCCACCTTCTCGGGGGGATTGGAAATGGGGAGGATTTCATTTCAGGAGTGGGTTTCGACTCCCACACCTTGCAATGAGGCAGGGCAAAAGTTTGAGAGTGAGTGTTATTAGAGTAGGATTAGCGTAAAACTGACAAAAAAAAAAACGTTGCATGTGTATTAAATTCACGCGTGTTGAGATCATGCAATAAGACGGCTGCGTTTAGGTCAAATTTATAGATAAGGGTTACATGCACATGATATTAAATTTATAAAAGAATCGTTCGACCAAGCAACACTATTAAAAAAAATCACTCGAATCAAATACGCATTTATATTTTTGTGAGGTAGGGTTTACATTAATCTAAAAGTTGTGATACCATTTGGTAAGATAATATTTAAGACGCACTTTTTTTGAGATAAATCATAAGACCAAAAAAAAAATTACGACGAAAATATAGCATTCAGTTCATGCTTCTCTTGGCTATATCTGAGAAAGTAAAAAGAAATGGGGGATTAAAAGTTTAGATAGAATATGAAGAAACAAAATTAAATTTCTTTATGAAAGAGATAGAAAATATAATTTATTGTATTTTCTTCTATATTTTCGTCACCCTTCTTTCAACACATGATAGCATAGATTCATCCACCCTTCCGAGGAAAGGAGAACCACACATAACATCCATATGTATTCAATGAAAGGATTGAGATGAATAATTTCACTTTCACGATAAGTTTTTTTTTTTTTACTTTATTATATTTTTTTATGAAAATTTTATAACCCATTTCTACTTTCGCAATAAAATAAAAAATTTCTTATGCATTTATCATTAAACTCAAGGTCTAAGACTCCTGATGTGGTACTGTTAGGGTAGAAAGGGGATGGTATTTCTTTGAAGTCCCATTTAAATACAGCACCGTCCATGTGCAAGGCACGCTTAATTGCATTCTCAAATCAGACACCAAGGTGACATTTATTATTATTATTATTAAAAGCTGAATGGTAGAAGATAATAAACCGCAGGACAATTATCTGGAGACCTTGATCAAAATAAAATTCGAAACTAATTTAGCTAAAATAAAATGAGAGGCCTAGATTGCGGATCTCCAAAGGGTGAGAATTGTTCAAATATCTTATAAAAGAAGAAATTTTTTTACTCGGGATAGATCTTGCTCAAACCATTAAACTATCCAAAAAGTTCATATAAAGAAGATAAATTTCTTTTCCCAAAAAAAAAAACAACTTTTTTATCATTTCATTTTACTCAATTTTGAAGATCTTGAAATTATAATTTCAATTTTTTTCAAAAGTTCCTGTGCAGAGAACTTGTTAATGACAAAGCGCATCTTCTTGCAACTTTCCTTATGGATACTTAGATCAGTTATTACATTATACTCTTTTAAGACATGTTGTTATTTTAGCCTTTTAATTTCTGCAAACCTTTTCGCGACTTAACCTTAATTTAACATACAATATCTTGAAAATTTTCAAAAGTATATCAATACCGACATGTATGGTTTATATATAAAGTTTTAATGATTTTTGAACTTCAGATACTTTTTTTCCTCAATTTTTGAATTTTGAAGGACAACTCATATATAACCAAAGAAAAAGTGTATTCATACAAATTACCCATTTAATAAAATCGTTCGATTCGAGACGAGACACCAACAGGGCCCATCCCTTTTCCTTGCCGCGCTGTCCATCTGCCGAGGTAGGAAGGCAACACTTCTTCTTCGCTCTCGCTCCTTTGACTGGGTGGGCAAAATACCAAAAGCGGATTGGAAGTCGGGATGAAGACACGAGACACGCAAGAGGAGAGCCCAGAAGCGAGCACAGATTTAGGGAGCAGCAGTTTAGCTCGGCATTGCACGTTCCTCGTGATGCGTCGAGTTTTCCTTCAGTAGCTTTCGAACGCCCCCCCGGCCCCCTTGCGGAGATTTCTCGCTCCATGGAGTACGAAAGGATCCAAAAGCCTCAGGTTTTGAGTTCTGCCCATTTCGCTTTTACTGGACGTAGTGCTGGGTTTGTGGGAATCTGCATCTGTAGCGACGAGTGAAGTGAGAGATGGGCATTTTGGGTTTCCGGAAATCCTGGGTGTCTCTTCGCATTCTGCTCGGAGTAGCTATTTTCTTCTTTTTCTTTTTATGGGATCTTTTGACATCAATGTGTTTGGAGATTTGTTGAGAATGGGCGTGTCGGGTCGCTCTTGATTGTTTGGCTTTGGACATTTGGTCGTGCACAGGGTAATGTTGGTGGGGGGTTGTCTCCCAGGAAGTTGAGGAATACGCTGCGTGGAGTCGAGAAGAAGAGGAAAGAAGAGGAGTGTCTTGATTCTTTGGGCTTTGACATGAGATCTGAGTTGAACAATGCGGATGATGCCGGTAAAGCTCCCCACTTTTTTTTTAGAGCCAATCCCAAGAAACTTTAAAATTTAAAATTCATGAAATACTTTCATTCTTCTTAGAGTCCATTTGATAATCATTCTATTCTCGAAAATAATTTTTTATCAGAAATAATATTTTTTTTTATTCTATTCTCGGGAACAATTTCTAAGTAAAAGAAAATGTTTAGTAACTGTATAAAATTTCTATTCCCGTAACAGAAATGTGTTTATTATGATTCTTATTTTTTAAAATTTTTTAAATACTTTTATTCTTTTTTATCCTTTTTCTCTTCTTATTACTCCTTCTTTGTGATTGGTCACCGACTCTCTTCTTCCATTTAGTTCTAGCCCTAAGAGTTTGAACTATCCCAATCTAGTTCTAAATCTATGAGTTTAATAAATGTACTTTTGGGAATTCAATACACCTTTGTTTTGCTCGTATATAGGTCTACCTCTAGCTTCAATGGTGATCGTTGGAGCTCTGGCTTCTCATCAAATCTTGGCAATTTACTCTTCCAATAATAGATCTATGTTCGTTCAACTTATTTTGATTCTCTCCTTACCTCTCCATATTACAATGGTGAAAAGAAAGTTGCACCTAGGCATGCAACACCAAAAGGTTATGTTGTAGTTATAAGAGAAGAAATTTCTGACGCATACTCATCACTAGCGAAAATACGAGATTCAATGATTAACCATTGATTATTTTGCCTAACAAATCCGCCCTTGCGGAACAAGTGTGTTTTTAACCTTGATGGTATTTTGGTTGTCCTCATTAATTTGTGGATTTGGCTTTATTTTATAGTATTCTAGGTTTTGCTCAATTTTGATTTATTTTGTCGTGAAGTCTATGCAGTTATCATGTACCCTTTTGAGTAACAAATATAATTTTCTTTCAACAAAAGAAAAAAAAGCCAAGCAAGAATAACAAAGTGAAGGAACACAAGAATATGAGGGCGATGCCCATGATTTGAGCACAAACAAAAGTATGTAGGAGTTGTTCGAGAAAATCACACTACAAGTCCTAAACATATGTACAAAACGCAATTGAGTCATAAACCTTATAATTGGTTCAATCAAATGCGAAACATTTACCAAAAGTGCAACAAGTTCTAAACATCTTCATTGGTTCAATCATGAGCTATACCATCTTCGAAAAAGGCAATCAAGCCCATAAATTATGTTGAAAAGTGCAATTTAAGGATGTTGTACAAACACTTTTTGAGTGACACATAGGTAATTTTTTATATTGTTTATTGAAAATGTTTAACACTCAATTGTCTTTCATACATGAGGTTTTGGACTTACCATCCAATTTTTCCCCATTGATTTTCTGTACCATAAAAGTGATATTCTCATAAAGCCCAGAAAGTGAAATTTTTGGAATATAAAAAGAAAAAAAATAAATGCAGAAATATAGTTAATCACATATAGCAAAATATTAAGCTAATTGAAAGGAAATCATCAATGTCATTAGAAAGATCTATTAAAATTTGAAAAAAAAAATTGAAATCTTGACTTTACAAATTAAGGAAATCACTGTGCATTGAATGGCTCCTCATTCTTTTTTATCAAATCAAATTGCTCTAGAACGATTCTCCGATGACCTAAAAATAAAGACAAGCGATATCAATTCACGGATGAACTAAAGACAACATCATAAATGAATAATGATAGTAGACAAAAAAAAAATTAGCCTGTTGGTTCGAATCTTGTAGATAAAGATATGCAACATCCTAAAACATTACAAGATTAATATGGAGGATCGCATGAGTCAATGCTAATGTTTGGAATAAAAACAAGGATTATTAATAAATTCCATACAAATTTTACTTGATATAGCTCAAGTGTTTGGTTTGATTAAGAAGATTCACATCACCACGACACATGATCCTATATTTTTTCATATAGATAAAAAAAAAAAGTCCGTTTATAGTAAAGTAGTTCATTTCATAACAAAGTAACAGTATGTACCAATAACAATTGAAATCCCTCAATTATTCTTTAATTGCAAATTAGATTTTGAGACTAGCTACTATCTAGGAAGCATCAACATTCTTTAAGAGCCTTCGTATAATATTGAACACTTCAACACATGTCTAACACTCGGTCAACACGTGTCGAAAAATCTGACACATGGTTAACTATCTCGACACTTTCCAATAGGCAAGTTAGGAATTTTGACATGCGAGTTCAGAATTTTGAGACGTGATTCCAATATGTCCGAGGTCAATCTTAAAATTTTTCAATAAATGAGGGGTTAAAATATAAATATGTAAGTAAATAAAACATAATAAAAGGGAAAGAAGAAAAACCTAGTCTTCTTTTCTCTTCCGACTCTTACTTCCTATGATATACAAATCACCTCCAAGTTGACTTTTTTCTTTTCTCTTCTAACATTCTCTAACACGCTCAAACTTGAAAATCTAGAATGTGAATTGCTTATATTTTTTCTTTCCTCCAAGTTTTATGGATTATTGGAGTGTAGTTGAATTTGTCGGATTAAAATAATGAATGATATAAATAAATGGTAAATTAATGTTTATAATGAAAATTCATTCTAGGCTCTTTTTTATTATTTATTTATTTGTGAATTTGAATCAAATTAATCTGATTAAAATAAGAATAAAAATGATAATTTATCATGTATATATAAAATTATACATTCAATATACAATGTATCATAAAGTGTCGGGATTTTCTATTTTTTAATAAACAACATGTCAGCATATCGCCTGTTGATATTGGTGCTACTTAGGCTACTATGATGCATTTGATCTAGATTCTTAAGTGAGTGAAAATCAGTGAATTCCTTGTACCCCGTCTTGGCATATTTTTTTCTTCTACAAGAAGTTCAAATGAATTAATTTAGCAAATTGCTATCAAATTATACAATGCTTGGGTATTTCATATATATGAAACTAGGTACTTCTCATGAATAAGGCCCATTGCATATAAAATCCAGAATATTTTAAATTTAATTTTCAATGAAGATTGAAATTAAAATATCATCAAGACAATTATTATGTACTAACACATAAATAGTAATAATTATAAAAATACCTCCTTCAACTCTCCTTTGTCCCAACCATTGTACAGCTCTTGACTTTAGAAACTCATCATACTATCTCTTTAATTTACTCGCATCAACTCAAATATAAATAAATAAGTTAAGTTTAACATTTGAATGAGCAATTATGTGTAAAGTATAAAAACATAAAGGCTCGTGCTTTGTCTATCCATATTTTGACTTTTGATGCCCCCATTATCTTAAATTGGCCATAATATCTCTCACAAGTCCTAGATTTATAATTTTTTCTTGCCTTTTTCTCTTCTCTTTCTTTGGTAATTTCAATGCATTTAGAACTAACAACAAATTTGTATTTGCAAATGGTTTGATTAGATTGTCTTATAATAGAATTACAATTGTTATAATTTTCTTGTCAACAATTAATTATTCTACTAAATCAACCCTACTTTTTAATTTTGTTAATGCAATCATAAACTGTTGGGTGAAATTTCCAAATAGGTTTTCCCCACCAATTGCCACCAAAAATCACTGAGGTGGCGTCTAGTCATTGCTAGCCATCTTAGATGGCATGCTAACATGCACACTTGGTTATTTCCACATCTCAATTTGTGACGGCAATTGGCAGGATATAGAACATTTAAATATCATGCAAATATGTAGGACCATATTGACAAATTGGAAAGTTAAAACTCAAATGAAGTTTGTATAATAGGTTTAAGACTAAATTGATAATTTTCTCAAATATTTAAATAATCACTCCTTCAGAGAACACGTGCATAAACATTTTTGGGATAAGTACACTATAAATATTTTTAACTTTTGTATCATGCTCACTTAAGTGCCATAAATTTGAAAAATCGATTACTTCAATGCCATCGGTAATTTACCTCACCAGAAAATCCGACATAGACGCTGATTATTGTTGGCGTTGATGTGAATAATTAATAAAAAAATTCAAAAATAAAAACAAATCTACGTTGAAATGGGAGCTTAATTAAAAAAAAAAATTATGTAAGATGAATTTTATTATGATGTGGCACTTACGTGAACGAAAGAAAAGTTATGACACTTAAGTGAGTACCGTATAAAAGTCATGACACTTCTGTTGTACTTGTCCCCTTAAACTTACTAAGCACATCAATATAAATGCTAAACACATTGATATAATAATCTCTAAACATGTCCTTAGTACTTATTTCCGTAATTTGGTGTCGACCAATTTTCTCTCATCTGCGCTACCACGCAAAGCGAAAGGAAATTACTGTTCCAATAACATAAGGGGAGCGTATCCGGGGCCAAAATTCAACCACAACAAAAAGGCCAGAAAAAAGCATGAAGCAAGAGACTTTCCCACTTACCCCGCTTTCCATTTCTTTCCCAATGGTTATTAGTCATTATATTTTAACATTTTATTTTGCTAATATATCTCCATACTAGCCCGTAACACTTGCGATTACAAAGACGTCATGATTCATTTTTAATTTATTTCGTACATTTCTATTGTCGAAAATTATACTTTTTGTCCGCGTTCGAGCCTCAATATGAAACTTATTTGGATCATTTCAATTGTCGATACTTTTTTTGTTACTTGTCGAGGCATGCTACCCTTGTTTTTGCTGTTGCGAGTAAAATAAAAGGCAAGTTTAGTTAATAAATAAAATGCAAGTATATCTTGAACTGCATCCTAGAATATGAGGAGTTGATAAAGCCATGAAGAAGACACTTTATTTGGCCCTTCTTTTAATTGCTTTCCAAGAAATTTTTATAAATCGAAGATTCTCTGGATTTTCTTTCCTTAGTCACATCTTTCTTGCATTCTTAGCAGAAACTACACGCCCTGCATAAATACTGCCCATGCTTATAGTCCAAACTGTAAGAGTTTTCCTAATGTGAACTACATTAATTGATATTGTAATTTACCGTTTAACGTTTATCGTTTTACGGGGATTGGTTTAAGGTGAGATAGAAGGTTTCTTAATTAGTCTAATATGGGCTGGCTAGTGTGGGCCGAGTTGAGCCTGGCCCGTAATGAGGGGGCCTTGCTGGAAACTCTATAAATAGCGCTAAGTCTCTCCTCTAACCCCGATATTCTCACATGTATCCTCACCTAAGGGGCGTTTACCTAACGCCAAACGTGAGGGGGGCCGCCTCATTGAGCCAGTGATACGGAGGGCAATAGAGGAGAAGGACTTGCGCGTGGAACATTGTGTTTCCGCTTCCGCTTCAAGATTGATGGATTCCAAAACAGGTGCGTTAATCTTTCTACTCAATTATGCATATTCTTGTTCTGGTTATGGAGATCTTGGGATTGCGCAATTTGCGTCCAACATGTGGTATCAGAGCCTCCATAACCCTAGAACTTGAACGCATTGTATTTTGCCCTAATTTGTGATTTTCAAATTTTTTAAAGACAATAAAAATAAAATAAAATCACAAATTCGGATTGGGCTCGACGAGATGAGCAAGACGGTCGGCGGCGCATCGCCGGGAGAGGCCTCACGCGCCCCCACACGCGGCCACGCGCCGCCAGGGCGTCGGAGACGCGCCCACGCACCCTCACGCGCGCCCACGCGCGGGACGCGGCGCGCGCGTGTACTCCACGCGCCACGCACTCAGGCGGCGCGTGCGGGCGCGTGGAGCGTTGGATCGGCGCGTGGTTGACGACGTTGGATTCGTATGGCTGTCCTCTATCTTGTGGTGAATTTATTTTATTTTATTTTTATAATTTTATTGATGTGAAAATACATACAAAGCCCTAAATACGTGTATTTTTTGCGTATTTTTGCGTTTTTTTCTTGTATTTTTCTGTGATTTTCGAAATACAAGTGCTGGGTTACTGGTATGTTATAACATGAATTTTATGAGTGTTATTCATCAATAATTTATAATAAATTTTATTTTTTATTAATGGACAAAGTAATGTAATTAGCATAATATGTGATTTTGGTGATATGCTGCCCCTATCACTAAAGCTAAAATCACATGTATATGGTGTATGTGAGGAGTAAAATTTATATCCCTGGTATGAGAGAGTTTCAAGGATTCAATTGAGTAGTGACCGCCAAAGTGGCACGCTTGATTGGGTTTGAGAAATTTTGGTATCGTATAATGATTGGGATGTCTCCTGCTCTAATGTGTAGTCATACTCCCAAAGGGGGTGATTATATATTAGTTCATGGAGGGATACATGATTAGGTGGTGGAGAAGTGACTGATTCTAGTGGTTCATCTGCCCAAAGGTGATGAATTCACGAAAAATTGGAATATATTCATAACCGCTATCATGTGTGGAGTGTACAACTGCATGTCATGTATTCTGCCCAAAAGTGATTATATGATTTTGCATGTAACTCTCTGGATGTGTACTTGTGTGTCAAGTTACACATTGCTCACATAATGCTAATTATATATACATTGCTTGATTTTTCAATCACCTTTTCTGTAATTAATAACTTAATTATTATTGAGGTTTTTTCTGCTTCAAATTTTAAGTTGTGGACATATGATTTGTTGCTTGAGAATGCAATAAAATTTGCTTACTGTCCATGAAGCGTTCCATTCTGGAGCACTTGAAAAGAGGTTTGCCTACGGACTGCACTGTTATAATATGATGAAAGCCTTAGTTGCTTGAAATTATGTTTTGTATGATATTGAAATTAGGACATATCTGTAAAGATTATGTTTAAGTCCTAATGATATATACATCTCATATAAGGATGAAAAAGTTGTTTCCAAAATTTTTTCTATTTACTCTTAACGGTTATCTAAAGACTTCTATAGATTATTGTGGAAGTAAAATTGACCGAGATAAAGAATGTCCTTATCAAAGTTGTTTTATAAACTTCTTTTGAGTTATAGATTGGGCATAGATTACTTGAATCATATTAAATTTAGAGGTGTCATGCAGGAGTGAGGTTATCTAATCCAATATTAAGTACGTTGGAATTTAGATTCACTCATTTTTATTTTGTATCTTATCCAGATTGTTAAAGGGGTATTGATCTTATGACCCTAAAGAAGATACAAGAATTATGGAATCACATACTTTAAAGTTTCTTAAGATCGACGTAATTGTAAAGGATAGCTGCTCTCAGACTATTAAAGATAATAGTGTGATAGGGGTTACTGTGTTTTTGTCTTTATCTATACAGATAATTATGGAATCTCCTGTACCATAGACTAAACTTGTTGAGGTTTAATGTACTATTCTTGATATAGTTTATAATGAAATTTCTTAAACCTCTCAAGTGTAAAATGAAGTGGTTGCGGCTTTATTAAGGAGATTTGTTAGGGAAAGACAATTAGTTATACAATCAGACTATATAGTCTATTTGTGAGAGCATGATTACAATATTCATTACATGGTTGTTTTAGCAACTTATATATAAATGTCGTTTCTTGCTCTTAATTAAGTATGTAATTAGATGCCATAAAAAAAAGATAATAATATTTTTTATTCTGAAAGAGGGGTGGATAGTTAATTAAGAAATAAATAATTATTTCTTTACTACTAATTCTTTCAGAGTGAAAGTGGCATTGATAGTTTATTTTTTATATGGAGTTACATCAAAGAGATATAAAATCTATATAATTGCAACTGGAAAATTTTGCAGCAAATTCAAGTAAACTTGTGTGTAGATTGAAAAGTCTTAATTCATGGTCTTAAGCAAGTTTTCAGACAATATTATTAAAGTTTCATAGTGTTGTTATTTTGTTCAATTGGGAACAAAGTAATTCAATATACCGCAAGGTCAGTGGGAGGAAATTTATTTTTTCTCATACTCTATGTACATGATATTTTGTTTACAAGTAATGACCTTGAGGCATCTTATATACTTTGTACTAAGTTTTGTAAGAATTGTTTTTACCATATTATATTAGATTTTCTCGGAGGACATTTGTTGATTGTATATTAGAAATATTCAATATACATTATTGCAAGCCAGGAATTGCTCCTGTTGTTAAGGGTGATGGATTGAATCTATCACATTGTCCTTATTTAGATATTGAGAAAATCTAATTATAGGGTGTACCTTGTGTTAGTGCTCGAATTTGCACTAGACTAAATATCGTCTTTGCGACGGGACTTCTAGGCAGACATTAATTAAATTCAGGACGCGATTATTGTGTTGTTGCCAAGAAGGTTTTAAGGTACTTAAAGATGATAAAATATTATATGTTAATATGTGGATATGTTCAATTCTTACAGTTAGTAGGGTATTTAGATATAAACTTTGCTAGCTGTTATGATGACATGAGATCAATAACAAAATACATATTTATGTTAATAGGAAGTGCAGTAAATAAAGTTTTATATCATCTTCTACTATGTAAGTAGAGTTTGTAACATTCTTTTAGACTGTTACCTGGGCTATTAGGCTCCGGAACCTCATGAAAGAGTTAATCGTTTTAACTTTATAGATAGACCCATACGGTTGTATTGAGATAACAAATTTGTAGTATTATTTATTTACTACAAAGGTCTCAAGGGGTCTAAATATATGGTGGTCAAAATTTTTGACCAAAAGGAAACGGTACAGAAATGTGACGTTTTACTATAACATATTTCCATAGATGATATGGTTGTAAATCCACTAACTAAAGGTCTATGCCCATGTGTTTTTTAAGCGACATGTCATTAGCATGGGCCTCGGAGCATCATGAGATGCTGTTGTTTAGTGGGAGCTATTTTGGCTTTACTTTGATAAATGTTTCATCTATGTTCGTTACATTTGTAACGATTTGATATGTATCAACTTTCGCATTCAATAAAGTATTTTTGAATGTATTGTTATTATGTTGAATACATATTGATAAAGTCTCAAGGTATTATATAAACCTTGAGTGAAGGCTAGGGGCATCCGGTTATTAGCCTTGTCCATATGTCTTGTTATACATAAAGAATGGTTAACCATAAGGACAAGACATATGTGGGTTCATGGAACCATAAATGCATTCTCTAGTGGCACAAGTTTTTTGTGACGCTTAAGGTAAGAGAATGGACATTCTCTAGTGGCACAAGTTTTTGTGACGCTTAAGGTAAGAGAATGGTGACTGACAAATGAGATCTCTCTATGAGAGATGTTATTCATTTGACACACTACCATATTGGATCCATATCAATAGAGTTGAGAATACTCGTGACCATGGAAGGCTCTGTGTGTATACATGCAATTACCGCCATGATTCGGTGTTTGAGACTTTATGGGATAGGATTGACTATTAAGAATTATCTCGAGACCAATGTGCGCACATACAGTACGATTTCAATTAATATAGTCCAAGTGGGAGAATGTAAGAGTTTTCCTAATGTGAACTACATTAATTGATATTGTAATTTACCGTTTAACGTTTATCGTTTTACGGGGATTGGTTTAAGGTGAGATAGAAGGTTTCTTAATTAGTCTAATATGGGCTGGCTAGTGTGGGCCGAGTTGAGCCTGGCCCGTAATGAGAGGGCCTTGCTGGAAACTCTATAAATAGCGCTAAGTCTCTCCTCTAACCCCGATATTCTCACATATATCATCACCTAAGGGGCGTTTACCTAACGCCAAACGTGAGGGGGGCCGCCTCATTGAGCCAGTGATACGGAGGGCAATAGAGGAGAAGGACTTGCGCGTGGAACATTGTGTTTCCGCTTCCGCTTCAAGATTGATGGATTCCAAAACAGGTGCGTTAATCTTTCTACTCAATTATGCATATTCTTGTTATGGTTATGGAGATCTTGGGATTGCGCAATTTGCGTCCAACACAAACGCCTCAAAAACTTTCCGCCATTTTCTTGTCTCGGTTTGCTCCCTCTTCCCCGGCAACAAGAAGGGGTCACCGCCAAGGAGCTGAAATCTATCTCCGTTTTCGTTCTCCTAGCCCCTCCTCTTCCGCCTCGGCGGCCCAATCCCTGCCTCCGCCAGCCTGCCCCGGCTCTCTCCCGCTACGGACTTGCTTGCCTTTGCTCACTCCGCGGTGAAATGCTTGATCTACAACCTGAAATTGGACGGCCACAATGGCATCTCATGTGCTCTAGCTGTCCGCTGCGCAATCCACGCTTCGTGACCGCGTTCATCGCCGCAGCCACATCTTCGGCCCATGCGCGCTTCCGCACTGGCGTTCCTCCACGTCCGCATCCCCGAGGAGTTCCGTGGGGCTACTCCGTCCACGAGATCGAGTCAGCGGTTGTCGGCGGTGTCAGGATGCGGCAAGGAAAGAGACGGAGACACTTTCTTGAAGAAGCTCGTGCCCGAAGCTATTTGATGAGGTTTCATAATTCAAATGATCCAAATGAATTACATATGTTTTTTTATTTCCTGATTAAACTTTTCTTTTATTTGACTTGTACCAGGAAAAACAGATGGGCAGCGGCTGGTCACCAGGGGATAACAAAAAGTTCCGGTAATCTAAATTATCCAAATAGATTACATGCTGATGAATATGGTTGCTGAACGTGGCACTACAAACTCTGTCCTTATATCATTGAAAAAAACAAAATTCCTGTCATTTCACGTGGTAGAGCGACGGTGCAAATGAGAGAAAATTTGTCTGCCGACTGAATTAGGATAATACATACTAGCAACATGTTTAGAGATTACTATATTGATGTGGTTAGTATGTATATCGATGTGCCTAGTAAGCTTAGGCAATGAAAATTGCGGCAAATTAGTATTTGAATCATCACGTCCTGCTTCCGATTCAATTGCATGGGAAGATTTTATCGGTAAACTAATCTACTAATTTGGCTAAGGTTGGGGGCCTCTAAATTACGAGATTCTCGTTAAATATCCAACAAGAGATCTGTAATTAATCTTAGCGCAGTTAATAAAGTAGTCTACAGATAAAAATCTTCCCATGTGATTGACTCCCCAAGTTAATAACTAGCGAACCAAGAAATCAAGCAAGGCGAGACAATCCAAACAATAATTAGCCTCTTTCTTCATTACCAAACTTACTAGGCACATCAATGCAAATACTAAATACTTCGAGATATTAATCTTTAAACACGTTAACAGTAACTATTTTCCTAATTTATCGACAAATTTCTCTCATTCGCGTCACCATGCCACAGTGCAAAACAAAAGGAAATAATTGTCAAAAAAAAAGAAAAAAAAAAGGTTGGTGTTTGTAGTGTCGCATTCAAATTCAACAACAGTCATCAATATGTAACTCATTTGAATCATTTTATTTTCTGTGGCAACCTGTCGTTGCTGTTTTGTTTTTACTATTGCAAGTCAAATAAAAGGAGAGTTTAGTCAAGAAAGGAAAGGCAACTATGTCTTGAACCGCGTCCTCGTATATGAAGCATGAAGGTAGACACTTTATTCGTCCGCGTTTTTAACTTTCCAATCCAAAGCATTATCAGTTAATAAGGGATGTTTTGGGAAGTAATTAAAGACGCGGTCAAATAAAGTGTCTCTCTTCATGCCTCCTCATATCTAGGAGGCGGTTCAAGATATCCTTACCATTTGTTTCCTAACTATTCTTTTATTTGACTTAAAAGTTGCAGAAGCAACAATAGCGAGACGTCACGGATATTATTGTTCATAATATTATCGAGTTGTTAGGAGGGGGTTTTCCAGGGCAACTCGACAAGGGTTGCGAGGGCGGCGCTCTTGAACCGCTAGAGAGCTTTTATAGTTTGAACCCATACTTTATTGATAATTTAGGCTTGAACCCATAAATAATCATTGGGCTTATATAATCTCTTTCTCGTGTAATTGAAGGTTCAAATAGAAAAGTACAATGTATTATAGTGGAATCCTATACAAAATGTAACTTTAATTTAAGGGTGAATCAGGATAAACCTCGTGTCTCGATTTTTCTTTCTCTTTTTTACTCTCTATTTTGTTGTGTTTGAATGCCTAATCCTAGCAAATCTCATCTCATCCGATAATTCATGTGAACTTGATTCATATGAATATGAGTAAATCATCCACATCATCTCTATTCCCTGCAATTCTTTCTGCAATGAAACACGATCTCTATTCATTTACTCCTTTATTTCGGTATAAAACAACACTACTACACCATTTTGCTTGTACTCAAATCTCAAGTATCACCTCCACTTTGTTGTGCACCATCGCGAAATAAAAACCTTTGATGGCATATTCAGCGACAGCCGTTTCATTGCGCTCCGTCCATCCTTATCCCCATCTCAGTCTGGAACAGCCCGTTCATCCCGTCCTACGCCGGTCCTCTTCCTCCGACATTGCTGCGGCCACATTCTCCAGTGTAATCGCTACTTTCCTAAGCCTCCCGAGTAATGGCGTCCCAGTATTGACGCCCGTGCGTATGAGTCAAGTTCATGGTGAGATTCACATAATTCAATGTTGGATGTGTATTTATTCATATGTTTCTAAGACCACGCAATAGTTACTCTGAAAGGTTGAGAGATGGGCTTTCTAAGAAACAAATGTAAACGGGCAATAAAGGGATTTACTCTGACTGATTAGGCAGTGAAAGATAGCTCCATTAGGTCAAAATTATAAAATTAGTTACATGCACCCGTGGGTAGACTCACAAAAGAATTTTCTGGCCAAACGAAAGAACTTATAAAACAAATCACCCGAACCAAAAATAACGCATTTCAAAATTTGTCGGGTTCGGCTTACATATTATGTAAGATTAAACTTTAAATGAGTTCTGATGTCATTTTATTTATTAATATTTGAGACAAGCGTTTTGAAAAAGATCACAAAACCAAATCAATATTTTAAGGCTAAAATATAGTATTTTGTTAATATTCTATGCTATGTTTCGGATAGTTAAAAGAAACGGGGATCGAAAGTTTGGACAGGACATGAGGAAAAATTTAAGTTTCTTGGTGGAAGAGCTGGAAATTTTAATGTTATGTTTTTTTCTTCCCATATTTGCATCACCCCTTCTCCCAAACATAGCATAGACTCATCCGCCCTTCCGATAAAAGAGAAAAACACACGCAGGCAGATAACATCTAGTTGCATCTCATAAAAGGACAACTAGGGTGAACAATTTCACAAAAAATTCGAGGGCTCAATCGAATCAAAGTAAAATCCAACAATGACGTTGACCATTGTTAAAGTTTTCCCCATTACTGGCTTATTTTCTCCTTATTCTTTTTTTTTTTTTGCAACCAATTATTTTCTCCTTTTACATTAATCCAAGGAATAAGTACAACAAGAATCTTCCATCTGATCTAAAAAGTAGAATTGAATTTGAAAATTTTTAAAAGTACAATAAAATCCTAAAGCATATCAAATCAGAGTATTAAAATCCTAAATCTCCATCTCCAACTGTATGAAAAGATAGTCGAATAAATGGAAATAGTTTATTGTCAATGGCAAAGCGCATCTATAGAGTAGAGTTATTCAAAATGAATGGGTCGTTTAGATGGGCCAATTATTTATCTAATCAAAGCATTAAAAATAGTAACATAGAAAAAACAAGTGATAATCCAAAAAGTCAAGTTAGCATGTGGATACTCAAGAATATGTGAATAACATAACTATTGACTTGGAAATTAAAAAAAAAAAAAAAGGGATGACCCTAGTGGATTTTGTCACAGTTAATTGATAATGATGATGAATGGAAGATTAAATTAATTTATAAGTTATCCATTCAGTCGAATAGAGAAAGAAATTAACATTAAGGCACGATGGCTTGAGAATATTTCGCTAGCATATGGTTGCAAAATGAATCTCTTCTAATAAATCCATTAAAATGAATGCCAAGGTTGAAATGCCAATTAAGATGCTACGAGAATTTTGTAAATTAGAAGCCAACTAACCTTAAAACTTGATGGATTAGTTTGACGAATAGTCTTTTCCATTTACCAACTCGACAAGTTTTAAAGTAACAACCAAGAATGATGCAAGAACCCAAGAGGTAATTACTGGCTGGGCACTAATTTTTCATTCTAAGCCTACCAAATACATCGATCCATATTCTAAAATAAATACATTGAATCTTTAAAAATGTTACTAGAACTTTTTCCATCATTCTATTGGCAATAAATTCTCTCATACGTGATTACGCGTGGCTATTTGTCATTAGAGCAAAAAAAATCTTTTTGAAAAAAAAAAGGGAAGTGTATTGGGGAAAGGTTAAATTACTAGTATAGGGCCGGTGACACAGCGGACAACAACTACAAAAGGGCCGGCCTAGCTTGTAATTACCTCCCAAATGGAATTAGCCGTTGAGATTTATTTCCTAATATTACCAAAACCTCTAGATATAGAGTAAAAATATGCATGTCAAGTCCAAAACTCTTTAATAAATCTAAGAAGTTTTTAAAAAAAAAAAATTTGAACGAACAAACATCGACAACAAAAACGATCATTTCTTTAAATAGATAGTACAGATGTTAAAACTTTGATGAATGAAGTTATAAGAATATTGTTAGCGTTGAAACACAACATATTTACGGTACATTTAGTTTGAAATATGTTCATTGCCTAAACTTACCAAGGCACATCAATACAAATGCTAAAGTGGTATATTACTCTTTGAATTCGTTACTACTATCCACCTCCCTAATTCAGTCACTGACAAATTTTCTCTTGTTTGCACTATTACACCACCACACAAAGCAAAAGGAAATAATTATTCGAGAAATATAAGCAAAGTGTATCTAGGGCCACATTTGACAAATAATTTACTCTCATTTAGGTTAACACTCTACTGCACAAAACAAAAGGAAGTATTGTATCTCGGGTCAATGAAATACTCAGGACCATTGTGATAATGAAGACATCATGGTCCGCTCCTCATTTATTTTGAACGTTTCGATCATCAAATAAATAGTTTATCTGTGGGAAAATAGTCAATATGTTTCTTAATTGGAATGTTCAAGTTATCGATATTTTCATTATCGATGATGAAACCAATTGTATACCACCACTGATAAACACCAGAATAAGCGATACATGATGCCTCTATTGTTAGTAGGAAATTGATCGGCCAATTAAGCCGTTACTCTTGGAAGAGCGACGGTGCATTCACCATCACATATTTTTAGAAGGATGTGGGCCCCACCAATAGATTTTATGGGTGCACTCTGGAATGCGTGGTCCTTGTAAAATTACAAGTTTTCTGTGACGATGCTATTACGTTAATCAGATCTTTTTTAGTACCACCGGCCAAATAAAAAGGTAAATATGATTAGGACGTAAAATGGCTAAGTGTGTCTCGAATCGCCTCCTTAGAGGTCAGAAAAGCATGAAGAGAGATGCTTCATTTGGCATTGTCTTTTTAATTACCTTCCAAGAATTCGCATTTTTCTTGTATTCCAAGGAGAGAAAACCCTACTCTATATAAATGAATGTTGGTGTTTTTGCGGAAGCGTGTGTGTGCAAGTGTGTATAGTATATTTTGTAGTGGATGGACGAGGAATAAACTAGGATAATTGAATGACAAAAAACATGGGATATAATTTATCTAATTGATGAAAATGGATAGTACAAGATATTTTGATATAATGTAGGGGTATTTCATGACATAGAAACCATCTTAACTCTACTCTTCCACACACGGTGGAGGTCTAAACCTCACACACACAAATGAATGAACTACAAGACTATCTATAGGCATGAGTCACACTGTAGTACAACATTCTATCTAGAATGTTGTCCATGTAGGCTTCATCTAGGTTCATCTAGGTAATTTTAGATTGTAATTCTTCTAGAGACTTCTACGTTTTCTTGGCCACCTAAGCTAGATTTTCTTAAGGAGACTTTTCTAGCTAATATCAATCTTGAAGTTTTTAGAAAGTTTTAGAGAAAATGGATCACAATTTCCAATAATGCAGCCTGTGCATACTGCCTGCATGCATCAAAACTTTTCACTACTTTCTCGTCTCGGTTTTCCGGGAAAGGAGAAGACAAGTTTCGTTCTATTTGACAAAAGTGCATATCAACATGAGCTCCTTCTACCACCTTTTGTCTTCCATTTTTAGCGACGAGAAGGGAACGGAGCTCACCCCCGAGGAGCTGGACTTTATCTCCAACTCCTTCGACGAGTCCCTCCTCGCTCAACTCCAGGGCCTGAGCCCTACCTCCGTCAGCCTCGCCTGGCTCTCCTCTGCCGTCGGCGTGCTCAACTTCCCTCATTCTGCAGTGAAGTTCTTGCAGCCTGACCTCGAATTGGAAAAAGACGATGGCCTCCCGTCGTGGTATCTCACTGACAAAATGAAGGTCGTAGATCTCTCCCACCACATCTCCTCCGAGATCGCTCGACTGCGTCGCCGCCACATGACGCTGAGGATCGCGATTGAGCACCTCCACTCGGACCCCAACTCGTCGGAGGAGGAAATTCAACAAGCGAGAACTTTGCTCGCAGATTTGGAGGGCAAAGGCGGCGATGGTGTTGTGAAGTCCACTGGCAAAATTGAGGAGCTGATTGGAGAGCTGGCCGCTAGCAATGGGACATCGGCTCCACAGGGGAAAGTCTCACCTGTGGAGAGAGCCGTCCGCCACATGTTCCGCGCTGCCGTCTTCATGACGATGTTCGTTGCTGGAGTCATATCGGCAGCCTTTCTTGCTTCCCCGGGGGCACTTGGCCGCATCCAGGTCCCGAAGGAGTTCCCTTGGGGCGACTCTTTTTGCATGATTGAGACGGCAGTTATCGCGGAGTTGGGGCGCAACCAGGAAAAAGGTAGGAACACGTCCATCTTGAAGGAGCTTGAGGACGTGGAGGCGTGCCTTAGGCGCCTGATCGAGGCAATGGATGAGGTCGCAGCGTCAGATGGCAGCGGAGAGATGGTTGGGAGGGTAAGGGAGATGGCAGCCGCACTGGAGAAGGCAACTAGGGTGCTACTGGAGGGGGCGTACAGGCTGATGAAGGCGGTGGACGAGCCGTTCGAAATATCATGGATATAAGGATGAAGATGATGGATGGGCTTCGAGAGCAGCCATCGCCGGAAATGTCATTGAAGGTGTACTTTGCGATGGAGGAAAACACAGTGAAAGTGATTTTTGAGATTTGAGTGCGAGCAAGAGGGTGTAACAGTTGTTATGAACCGCATGTAAAGGAATAAAAATGATCGGAGATTTAGTTTTATTGCTGTGAGGCAATTGCATTCCTAAGCCTACCAAATACATCGATCCATATTCTAGAATAAATACATTGAATGTTCAAAAATGTCGCTTATAACTTTTTCCATCATTCTATTGGCGATAAATTCTCTCATTTGTGGCAACGAGTGGCTATTTCTTACTGGAGCAAAATAATTTTTTTTTAAAAGCAAAATGAAAGTATATCGGAGAAAGCTTAAGTTACTTGGATAAGGCCGGTGACGACGCAGCGTAAAAAACCTACAAAAGGGTCAGCCTAGCTTTTAATTACCTCCCAAATGGTATTAGTGGCTGAGATTTATTCCCTAACATTACCAAAACCTCTAGATATAAAGTAAAAATATCAATGTCGAGTCAAAAAAGGAGTAAAAATAAATAAAATTGAATGAACAAACATCGACAAAAACCACCATTGTTTCTTTAAATATATAGCAGAAATGTTAAAACTTTGATGAATGAAGTTATAAGAATATTGTTACCAAAGAAACACAACATATTTAAAGTCCAGTTTAGCAGTTTAGGTTCATTTGAAATACGTTCATTACCTAAACTTACTAGGCACGTCAATATAAATGCTAAATTGGTACATTACTCTTTAAATTCGTTGCTACTATCTACTTCCCTAGTTCGATCATCGGCAAATTTTCTCTTGTTTGCACCATTGTGCCACCGCGCATAGCGAAAGACAATAATTATTCGAGAAATATAAGCAAAGTGTAGCTAGGGCCATATTTGACAACTAATTTCCTCACGTTTAGGCCGCCGCTCTACTGCGCAAAGCAAAAGGAAGTATTGTTCGAAAAATATAAGGAAAGTGTATCGAGGGCCGATGAAATACATGCGGCCATTGTGATAATGAAGATATAACGGTTCGTCACTCATTTATTTTGAATGTTTTGATCATCAATTAAATAGTTTATATATGTGGAAACAGTCAATATGTTCCTTAATCGGAATTTTTAACTAAATGATATATTCACTATCGGTGATGACGTGATGCTGCAATCGTTAGTAGAAAATTGATAAGCCAACTGCATCGTTCCTCTTGGAAGAGCGACAATGCTTTCGTCATCACATATTTTCACAAGGATATGGGCTCTCATCTACAGATTTTGTGACGTGTGGTCCTTCTTGCTCTATTACAAATTATTTGTAACAAAACTGTTAGGGCACATTTGGTAACGATTCTATTCTCGAAAATAATTTTTTATTAGAATTAATTTTTTTTAATTCTATTCCCGAAAATAATTTCTAAGAAAATGAATGCGCTTGTTACTGTCCAAAATTTCTATTCTCAAGACATTCTTAAATTTTTCTGTCTCTTTTAATTTTTTAATACTTTTATTATATTTCTCTTTTTTTCTCTTCTTCTTCCTCCTTCTTGGTAACCAATTGCCGGCCACAGCGGTGGCCAATTATAAACTGGACAAGGTCCAATGAGCTAACCGGAGGCTCCCCTAGCCAAGGCTCACATTGGCCTCGTCTTGGTCTGGCGAGGTTGAGCCTTGCGCTAGCTAGTGAGGCTGAGCCTCGCCGTGGTTATGAGATTGGTGGCTGGGTGAGCTTGGCCTCACTAGATTTGGGCGAGGCTTGGGTCGGCGACGCTGTAGTGAAGTTGTAGGCCATCACCGAGGCCAGCGACTGGCCAAAAGGAAGAAGAAGAAGAAAAGGAAAGAGAATAAGATAAAAGCGAAAATTAGAATTGATTCTAGGAATTGTTCTCGGGAATAAAAAGCAATTTTTTTCTGCTTCTTAATTCTATTTTAAATCTATTCTTGAAAACAAAAAAAAAAATTGATTTTTATTTCCGAGAACAAAAAGTTTACCAAACGGATTTCTGTTCTTTTTTTAAAGAATAGAATCAGTTATTATCGGAAGTGTCACTAAACATGTCCTTATACTAGTCTAGTCCCTTTTTAGTACTACCGGCCAAATAAAAGGGTAAGTATGGTTAGGACAAAAAATGGCTAAGTTTTCTCGAACAGCATCCTTACCATATGAGGAGGCCAGAAAAGCATGAAGAGAGATGCTTTATTAGGCCTTTATCTTTCTGATTGCTTACCAAGAAATCTCTTCTTAATTAATGTTTGGGATTTATTTCCATAGTCACATTTCTCTTGCACTCCTAGAAGAGAAAACCCTACTCTATATAAATGCAGCCCGTGCTCACGACGTGCATGCATCAAAACTTTCCACCACTTTCTCATCTCAAGTTTCCGGGAAAGGAGAAAACAAGTTTCGTTCTATCTCATATCTGACAAAAATGCATATCAACCTGAGCTCCTTGTCGCGCCTTTTCTCTCCCAGTTCTGGCGACAAGAAGGGAGCAAAGCTCACCCCCGAGGAGCTGGACTCCATCTCCAACTCCTTCGACGAGTCCCTCCTCATTCGCCTCCGAGGCCTGAGCCCTGCCTCCGTCAGCCTCGCCTGGCTCTCCTTTGCCGTCGGCATGCTCAACTTCGCTCATTCTGCAGTGAAGTCCTTGCTGCCCGACCTCGAATTGGACAAAACCGATGGCCTCTCGTCATGGTATTTCGTCGAAAGCATGAATGTCCTGGATCTCTGCAACTGCATCTCCTCTGAGATCAATCGACTGCGTCGCCGCCACTTGAAGCTGAGGATCACGATTGAGCACCTCCACCTGGACCCCAACCCGTCGGAGGAGGAAATTCGTCGAGCGAGAAATTTGCTAGCAGATTTGGAGGGCGAAGGCGGGGATGGGATTGTGAAGCCCACTGGCAACATTGAGGAGCTGACTAGAGACCTTGCCGCTAGCATTGGGACATCGGCTCCACAGGGGAAGGTCTCGCCAGTGGAGAGAGCCGTCCACCACGTGATCCATGCTGCCGTCTTCGTGACGGTGTTCGTTGCTGGAGTCATATGTGCAGCCTTTCATGCTTCCTCGGGGGCACTTGGCCACATCCAGGTCCCGGAGGAGTTTCCTTGGGGCGACTCTTTTCGCACGATCGAGATGGCGGTCATCGCGGAGTTGGGGCGCGTCCAGGAAAAAGAAAGGAAGACGTCCGTCTTGAAGGAGTTTGAGGACGTGGAGGCGCGCCTTAGGCACCTGATCGAGGCAATGGATGAGATCGCAGCATCTGGTCGCAGCGGAGAGATGGTCGAGAGGATAAAGGAAATGGCAGCCGCGTTGGAGAAGGCAACCGGGGTGCTACTGGAGGAGGCGGACCGGTTGGCAGAGGCAGTGGACGGGCTGTTCGAAACGGTCATGGAGATAAAGACGAAGATGATGGATGGGCTTAGAGAGCGGCCATCGAAGGTGTACTCTGCGATGGAGAAAAACAAAGTGAAAGTAATTTCGGAGATCTGAGTGCGAGCAAGAGGGTGTCACAGTTACTGTTATGAACCGCAAATAAAGGAATAAAAATGAACAGGGATTTAGTTTCATTGCTATGAGGGAATTGTTTATGAATAGAGATGACGAGACAACGATCAATAACCTTGTTTAAAGGCTCGAGAAGTTAGGACACGACACCGATGCATACAGTCCGGTTCGCATGAATTATCGAATAAGATGAGATTGACGTAATTCAACGTTTCATGTGTATTAAACCACTGGGGGTTCGTCCTAATGGCCACCATTCCATCTTGGAAATGGGAGGTTGGGGTTCAAATCCCCACCTTCTCGGGGGGATTGGGAGTGGGGACGATTTCATTTCAGGAGTGGGTTTCGATTCCCACGCCTTGCAATGAGGCAAGGCAAAAGTTTGAGAGTGAGTGTTATTAGAGTAGGATTAGCGTAGAACTGACAAAAAAAAAACGTTGCATGTGTATTAAATTCACGCGTGTTGAGATCATGCAATAAGACAGCTGCGTTTAGGTCAAATTTATAGATAAGGGTTACATGCACATGATATTAAATTTATAAAAGAATCGTTCGACCAAGCAACACTATTAAAAAAAATCACTCGAATCAAATACGCATTTAAATTTTTGTGAGGTAGGGTTTACATTAATCTAAAAGTTGTGATACCATTTGGTAAGATAATATTTAAGACGCACTTTTTTTGAGATAAATCATAAGACCAAAAAAAATTTTAGGACGAAAATATAGCATTCAGTTCATGCTTCTCTTGGCTATATCTGAGAAAGTAAAAAGAAATGGGGGATTAAAAGTTTAGATAGAATATGAAGAAACAAAATTAAATTCTTTATGAAAGAGATAGAAAATATAATTTATTGTATTTTCTTTTATATTTTCGTCACCCTTCTTTCAAACATGATAACATAGATTCATCCACCCTTCCGAGGAAAGGAGAGAACCACACATAACATCCATATGTATTCAATGAAAGGATTGAGACGAATAATTTCACTTTCACGATAATTTTTTTTTACTTTATTATTATTTTTTATGAAAATTTTATAACCTAATTCTACTTTCGCAATAAAATAAAAAATTTCTTATGCATTTATCATTAAACTCAAGGTCTAAGACTCCTGATGTGGTACTGTTAGGGTAGAAAGGGGATGGTATTTCTTTGAAGTCCCATTTAAATACAGCACCGTCCATGTGCAAGGCACGCTTAATTGCATTCTCAAATCAGACACCAAGGTGACATTTTTATTATTATTATTAAAAGCTGAATGGTAGAAGATAATAAACCGCAGGACAATTATCTGGATCAAAATAAAATTCGAAACTAATTTAGCTAAAATAAAATGAGAGGCCTAGATTGCGGATCTCCAAAGGGTGAGAATTGTTCAAATATCTTATAAAAGGAAGAAAATTTTTTACTCGGGATAGATCTTGCTCAAACCATTAAACTATCCAAAAAGTTCATATAAAGAAGATAAATTTCTTTTCCCAAAAAAAAAAAGACAACTTTTTTTATCATTTCATTTTACTCAATTTTGAAGATCTTGAAATTATAATTTCAATTTTTTTCAAAAGTTCCTGTGCAGAGAACTTGTTAATGGCAAAGCGCATCTTCTTGCAACTTTCCTTATGGATACTTAGATCAGTTATTACATTATACTCTTTTAGGACATGTTATTTTAGCCTTTTAATTTCTGCAAACCTTTTCGCGACTTAACCTTAATTTAACATACAATATCTTGAAAATTTTCAAAAGTATATCAATACCGACATGTATGGTTTATATATAAAGTTTTAATGATTTTTGAAACTTCAAAACCTTTTTTTCCTCAATTTTTGAATTTTGAAGGACAACTCATATATAACCAAACAAAAAGTGTATTCATACAAATTACCCATTTAATAAAATCGTTCGATTCGAGACGAGACACCAACAGGGCCCATCCCTTTTCCTTGCCGCGCTGTCCATCTGCCGAGGTAGGAAGGCAACACGACTTCTTCTTCGCTCTCGCTCCTTTGACTGGGTGGGCAAAATACCAAAAGCGGATTGGAAGTCGGGATGAAGACACGAGACACGCAAGAGGAGAGCCCAGAAGCGAGCAGAGATTTAGGGAGCAGCAGTTTAGCTCGGCATTGCAAGTTCCTCGTGATGCGTCGAGTTTTCCTTCAGTAGCTTTCGAACGCCCCCCCCCCCCGGCCCCCTTGCGGAGATTTCTCGCTCCATGGAGTACGAAAGGATCCAAAAGCCTCAGGTTTTGAGTTCTGCCCATTTCGCTTTTACTGGACGTAGTGCTGGGTTTGTGGGAATCTGCATCTGTAGCGACGAGTGAAGTGAGAGATGGGCATTTTGGGTTTCCGGAAATCCTGGGTGTCTCTTCGCATTCTGCTCGGAGTAGCTCTTTTCTTCTTTTTCTTTTTATGGGATCTTTTGACATCAATGTGTTTGGAGATTTGTTGAGAATGGGCGTGTCGGGTCGCTCTTGATTGTTCGGCTTTGGACATTTGGTCGTGCACAGGGTAATGTTGGTGGGGGGTTGTCTCCCAGGAAGTTAAGGAATACGCTGCGTGGAGTCGAGAAGAAGAGGAAAGAAGAGGAGTGTCTTGATTCTTTGGGCTTTGACATGAGATCTGAGTTGAACAATGCGGATGATGCCGGTAAAGCTCCCCACTTTTTTTTTAGAGCCAATCCCAAGAAACTTTAAAATTTAAAATTCATGAAATACTTCCATTCTTCTTAGAGTGCATTTGATAATCATTTTATTCTCAAAAATAATTTTTTATCAAAAATGATTTTTTTTTTTATTCTATTCTCAGGAACAATTTCTAAGTAAAAGAAAATGTTTAGTAACTGTATAAAATTTCTATTCCCGTAACAGAAATGTGTTTATTATGATTCTTATTTTTTAAAATTTTTTAAATACTTTTATTCTTTTTTTTCCTTTTTCTCTTCTTATTCCTCCTTCTTTGTGACTGGTCACCGACTCTCTTCTTCCATCTAGTTCTAGCGCTAAGAGTTTGAACTATCCCAATCTAGTTCTAAATCTATGAGTTTAATAAATGTACTTTTGGGAATTCAATACACCTTTGTTTTGCTCGTATATAGGTCTACCTCTAGCTTCAATGGTGATCGTTGGAGCTCTGGCTTCTCATCAAATCTTGGCAATTTACTCTTCCAATAATAGATCTATGTCCGTTCAACTTATTTTGATTCTCTCCTTACCTCTCCATATTACAATGGTGAAAAGAAAGTTGCACCTAGGCATGCAACACCAAAAGGTTATGTTGTAGTTATAAGAGAAGAAATTTCCGACGCATACTCATCACTAGCGAAAATACGAGATTCAATGATTAACCATTGATTATTTTGCCTAACAAATCCGCCCTTGTGGAACAAGTGTGTTTTTAACCTTGATGGTATTTTGGTTGTCCTCATTAATTTGTGGATTTGGCTTTATTTTATAGTATTCTAGGTTTTGCTCAATTTCGATTTATCTTGTCGTGAAGTCTATGTAGTTATCATGTATCCTTTTGAGTAAGAAATATAATTTTTTTTCAACAAAAAAAAAAAAAGCCGAGCAAGAATGACAAAGTGAAGGAACACGAGAATATGAGGGCGATGCCCATGATTTGAGCACAAACAAAAGTATGTAGGAGTTGTTCGAGAAAATCACACTACAAGTCCTAAACATATGTACAAAACGCAATTGAGTCATAAACCTTATAATTGGTTCAATCAAATGCGAAATATTTACCAAAAGTGCAACAAGTTCTAAACATCTTCATTGGTTCAATCATGTCCTATACCATCTTCAAAAAAGGCAATCAAGCCCATAAATTATGTTGAAAAGTGCAATTTAAGGATGTTGTACAAACACTTTTTGAGTGACACATAGGTAATTTTTTATATTGTTTATTGAAAATGTGTAACAATCAATTGTATTTCATACATGAGGTTTTGGACTTACCATCCAATTTTTCCCCATTGATTTTCTGTACCATAAAAGTGATATTCTCGTGAAGCCCAGAAAGTGAAATTTTTGGAATATAAAAAGAAAAAAAATAAATGCAGAAATATAGTTAATCACATATAGCAAAATATTAAGCTAATTGAAAGGAAATCATCAATGTCATTAGAAAGATCTATTAAAATTTGAAAAAAAAAATGAAATCTTGACTTTACAAATTAAGGAAATCACTGTGCATTGAATGGCTCCTCATTCTTTTTTATCAAATCAAATTGCTCTAGAACGATTCTCCGATGACCTAAAAATAAAGACAAGCAATATCAATTCACGGATGAACTAAAGACAAGATCATAAATGAATAATGATAGTAGACAAAAAAAATTATCCTGTTGGTTCGAATCTTGTAGATAAAGATATGCAACATCCTAAAACATTACAAGATTAATATTGAAGATCGCATGAGTCAATGCTAATGTTTGGAATAAAAACAAGGATTATTAATAAATTCCATACAAAGTTTACTTGATATAGCTCAAGTGTTTGGTTTGATTAAGAAGATTCACATCACCACGACACATGATCCTATATTTTTTCATATAGATTAAAAAAAAAAAAAGTCCGTTTATAGTAAAGTAGTTCATTTCATAACAAAGTAATAGTATGTACCAATAACAATTGAAATCCCTCAATTATTCTTTAATTGCAAATTAGATTTTGAGACTAGCTACTATCTAGGAAGCATCAACATTCTTTAAGAGCCTTCGTGTAATATTGAACACTTCAACACATATCTAACACTCGGTCAACACGTGTCGAAAAATCTGACACCTGGTTAACTATCTCGACACTTTCCAATAGGCAAGTTAGGAATTTTGACATGCAAGTTCAGAATTTTGAGACGTGATTCCAATATGTTCGAGGTCAATCTTAAAAATTTTCAATAAATGAGGGGTTAAAATATAAATATGTAAGTAAATAAAACATAATAAAAGGGAAAGAAGAAAAACCTAGTCTTCTTTTCTCTTCCGACTCTTACTTCCTATGATATACAAATCACCTCCAAGTTGACTTTTTTCTTTTCTCTTCTAACATTCTCTAACACGCTCAAACTTGAAAATCTAGAATGTGAATTGCTTATATTTTTTCTTTCCTCCAAGTTTTATGGATTATTGGAGTGTAGTTGAATTTGTCGGATTAAAATAATGAATGATATAAATAAATGGTAAATTAATGTTTATAATGAAAATTCATTCTAGGCTCTTTTTTATTATTTATTTATTTGTGAATTTGAATCAAATTAATCTGATTAAAATAAGAATAAAAATGATAATTTATCATGTATATATAAAATTATACATTCAATATACAATGTATCATAAAGTGTCGGGATTTTCTATTTTTTAATAAACAACATGTCAGCATATCGCCTGTTGATATTGGTGCTACTTAGGCTACTATGATGCATTTGATCTAGATTCTTAAGTGAGTGAAAATCAGTGAATTCCTTGTACCCCGTCTTGGCATATTTTTTTCTTCTACAAGAAGTTCAAATGAATTAATTTAGCAAATTGCTATCAAATTATACAATGCTTGGGTATTTCATATATATGAAACTAGGTACTTCTCATGAATAAGGCCCATTGCATATAAAATCCAGAATATTTTAAATTTAATTTTCAATGAAGATTGAAATTAAAATATCATCAAGACAATTATTATGTACTAACACATAAATAGTAATAATTATAAAAATACCTCCTTCAACTCTCCTTTGTCCCAACCATTGTACAGCTCTTGACTTTAGAAACTCATCATACTATCTCTTTAATTTACTCGCATCAACTCAAATATAAATAAATAAGTTAAGTTTAACATTTGAATGAGCAATTATGTGTAAAGTATAAAAACATAAAGGCTCGTGCTTTGTCTATCCATATTTTGACTTTTGATGCCCCCATTATCTTAAATTGCCATAATATCTCTCACAAGTCCTAGATTTATAATTGTTTCTTGCCTTTTCCTCTTCTCTTTCTTTGGTAATTTCAATGCATTTAGAACTAACAACAAATTTGTATTTGCAAATGGTTTGATTAGATTGTCTTATAATGGAATTACAATTGTTATAATTTTCTTGTCAACAATTAATTATTCTACTTAATCAACCCTACTTTTTAATTTTGTAAATGCAATCATAAACTGTTGGGTGAAATTTCCAAATAGGTTCTCCCCACCAATTGCCACCAAAAATCACTGAGGTGGCGTCTAGTCCTTGCTAGCCATCTTAGATGGCATGCTAACATGCACAATCGGTTATTTCCACATCTCAATTTGTGACGGCAATTGGCAGGAAATAGAACATTTAAATATCATGCAAATATGTAGGACCATATTGACAAATTGGAAAGTTAAAACTCAAATGAAGTTTATATAATAGGTTTAAGACTAAATTGATAATTTTCTCAAATATTTAAATAATCACTCCTTCAGAGAACACGTGCATAAACATTTTTGGGATAAGTACACTATAAATATTTTTAACTTTTGTATTACGCTCACTTAAGTGCCATAAATTTGAAAAATCAATTACTTCAATGCCATCAGTAATTTACCTCACCAGAAAATCCGACATAGACGATGATTATCGTTGGTGCTGATGTGAATAATTAATAAAAAATTCAAAAATAAAAACAAATCTACGTTGAAATGGGAGCTTAATTAAAAAAAAAGAAATATGTAAGATGAATTTTATTCTGATGTGGCACTTACGTGAACGAAAGAAAAGTTATGACACTTAAGTGAGTACCGTATAAAAGTCATGACACTTCTGTTGTACTTGTCCCCTTAAACTTACTAAGCACGTCAATATAAATACTAAACACATTGATATAATAATCTCTAAACATGTCCTTAGTACTTATTTCCGTAATTTGGTGGTCGACCAATTTTCTCTCATCTGCGCTACCACGCAAAGCGAAAGGAAATGACTATTCCAATAACATAAGGGGAGCGTATCCGGGGCCAAAATTCAACCACAACAAAAAGGCCAGAAAAAAGCATGAAGCAAGAGACTTTCCCACTTACCCCGCTTTCCATTTCTTTCCCAATGGTTATTAGTCATTATATTTTTAACATTTTATTTTGCTAATATATCTCCATACTAGCCCGTAACACCATTGCGATTACAAAGACGTCATGATTCATTTTTAATTTATTTCGCACATTTCTATTGTCGAAAATTATACTTTTTGTCCGCGTTCGAGCCTCAATATGAAACTTATTTGGATCATTTCAATTGTCGATACTTTTTTTGTTACTTGTCGAGGCATGCTACCCTTGTTTTTGCTGTTGCGAGTAAAAAAAAAGGCAAGTTTAGTTAATAATTAAAAGGCAAGTATGTCTTGAACTGCATCCTAGAATATGAGGAGTTCATAAAACCATGAAGAAGACACTTTATTTGGCCCTTCTTTTAATTGCTTTCCAAGAAATTTTTATAAATCGAAGATTCTCTGGATTTTCTTTCCTTTTAGTCACATCTTTCTTGCATTCTCAGCAGAAACTACAAGCCCTGCATAAATACCGCCCATGCTTATAGCCCAAACGCCTCAAAAACTTTCCGCCATTTTCTTGTCTCGGTTTGCTCCCTCTTCCCCGGCAACAAGAAGGGGTCACCGCCAAGGAGCTGGAATCTATCTCCGTTTTCGTTCTCCTAGCCCCTCCTCTTCCGCCTCGGCGGCCCAATCCCTGCCTCCGCCAGCCTACCCCGGCTCTCTCCCGCTACGGACTTGCTTGCCTTTGCTCACTCCGCGGTGAAATGCTTGATCTACAACCTGAAATTGGACGGCCACAATGGCATCTCATGTGCTCTAGCTGTCCGCTGCGCAATCCACGCTTCGTGACCGCGTTCATCGCAGCAGCCACATCTTCGGCCCATGCGCGCTTCCGCACTGGCGTTCCTCCACGTCCGCATCCCCGAGGAGTTCCTTGGGGCTACTCTGTCCACGAGATCGAGTCAGCGGTTGTCGGCGGTGTCAGGATGCGGCAAGGAAAGAGACAGGGAAACACTTTCTTGAAGAAGCTCGTGCCCGAAGCTATTTGATGAGGTTTCATAATTCAAATGATCGAAATGAATTACATATGTTTTTTTTATTTCCTGACTAAACTTTTCTTTTATTTGACTTGTACCAGGAAAAACAGATGGGCAGCGGCTGGTCACCAGGGGATAACAAAAAGTTCCGGTAATCTAAATTATCCAAATAGATTACATGCTGATGAATATGGTTGCTGAACGCGGCACTACAAACTCTGTCCTTATATCATTGAAAAAAACAAAATTCCTGTCATTTCACGTGGTAGAGCGACGGTGCAAATGAGAGAAAATTTGTCTGCCGACTGAATTAGGATAATACATACTAGCAACATGTTTAGAGATTACTATATTGATGTGGTTAGTATGTATATCGATGTGCCTAGTAAGCTTAGGCAATGAAAATTGCGGCAAATTAGTATTTGAATCATCACGTCCTGCTTCCGATTCAATTGCATGGGAAGATTTTATCGGTAAACTAATCTACTAATTTGGCTAAGGTTGGGGCCTCTAAATTACGAGATTCTCGTTAAATATCCAACAAGAGATCTGTAATTAATCTTAGCGCAGTTAATAAAGTAGTCTACAGATAAAAATCTTCCCATGTGATTGACTCCCCAAGTTAATAACTAGCGAACCAAGAAATCAAGCAAGGCGAGACAATCCAAACAATAATTAGCCTCTTTCTTCATTACCAAACTTACTAGGCACATCAATGAAAATACTAAATACTTCGAGATATTAATCTTTAAACACGTTAACAGTAACTATTTTCCTAATTTATCGACAAATTTCTCTGATTCGCGTCACCATGCCACAGTGCAAAACAAAAGGAAATAATTGTCAAAAAAAAGGAAAAAAAAAAAGGTTGGTGTTTGTAGTGTCGCATTCAAATTCAACAACAGTCATCAATATGTAACTTATTTGAATCATTTGAACTACAAAATCGTTTTTATTTTCTGTGGCAACCTGCCGTTGCTGTTTTGTTTTTACTATTGCAAGTCAAATAAAAGGAGAGTTTAGTCAAGAAAGGAAAGGCAACTATGTCTTGAACCGCGTCCTCGTATATGAAGCATGAAGGTAGACACTTTATTCGTCCGCGTTTTTAACTTTCCAATCCAAAGCATTATCAGTTAATAAGGGATGTTTTGGGAAGTAATTAAAGACGCGGTCAAATAAAGTGTCTCTCTTCATGCCTCCTCATATCTAGGAGGCGGTTCAAGATATCCTTACCATTTGTTTCCTAACTATTCTTTTATTTGACTTAAAAGTTGCAGAAGCAACAATAGCGAGACGTCACGGATATTATTGTTCATAATATTATCGAGTTGTTAGGAGGGGGTTTTCCAGGGCAACTCGACAAGGGTTGCGAGGGCGGCGCTCTTGAAGCCATACTTTATTGATAGTTTAGGCTTGAACCCATAAATAATCATTGGGTTTATATAATCTCTTTCTCATGTAATTGAAGGTTCAAATAGAAAAGTACAATGTATTATAGTGGAATCCTATACCAAATGTAACTTTAATTTAAGGGTGAATCGGGATAAACCTCGTGTCTCGATTTTTCTTTCTCTTTTTTACTCTCTATTTTGTTGTGTTTGAATGCCTAATCCTAGCAAATCTCATCTCATCCGATAATTCATGTGAACTTGATTCATATGAATATGAGTAAATCATCCACATCATCTCTATTCCCTGCAATTCTTTCTGCAATGAAACACGATCTCTATTCATTTACTCCTTTATTTTGGTATAAAACAACACTACTACACCATTTTGCTTGCACTCAAATCTCAAGCATCACCTCCACTTTGTTGTGCACCATCGCAAAATAAAAACCTTTGATGGCATATTCAGCGACAGCCGTTTCATTGCGCTCCGTCCATCCTTATCCCCATCACCGTCTGGAACAGCCCGTTCATCCCGTCCTACGCGGCCACATTCTCCAGTGTAATCGCTACTTTCCTAAGCCGCCCTAGTAATGGCGTCCTAGTATTGACGCCCGTGCGTATGAGTTAAGTTCATGGTGAGATTCACATAATTCAATGTTGTATGTGTATTTATTCATATGTTTCTAAGACCACGCAATAGTTACTCTGAAAGGTTGAGAGATGGGTTTTCTAAGAAACAAATGTAAACGGGCAATAAAGGGATTTACTCTGTAAATATTGTCCATTTTGAACTTTTTGAGGAAGAAATTATTATGTCGAACTCTGACTGATTAGGCAGTGAAAGATAGCTCCATTAGGTCAAAATTATAAAATTAGTTACATGCACCCGTGGGTAGACTCACAAAAGAATTTTCTGGCCAAACGAAAGAACTTATAAAACAAATCACCCGAACCAAAAATAACGCATTTCAAAATTTGTCGGGTTCGGCTTACATATTATGTAAGATTAAACTTTAAATGAGTTCTGATGTCATTTTATTTATTAATATTTGAGACAAGCGTTTTGAAAAAGATCACAAAACCAAATCAATATTTTACGGCTAAAATATAGTATTTTGTTAATATTCTATGCTATGTTTCGGATAGTTAAAAGAAACGGGGATCGAAAGTTTGGACAGGACATGAGGAAAAATTTAAGTTTCTTGGTGGAAGAGCTGGAAATTTTAATGTTATGTTTTTTTCTTCCCATATTTTCATCACCCCTTCTCCCAAACATAGCATAGACTCATCCGCCCTTCCGATAAAAGAGAAAAACACACGCAGGCAGATAACATCTAGTTGCATCTCATAAAAGAACAACTAGGATGAACAATTTCACAAAAAAATCGAGGGCTCAATCGAATCAAAGTAAAATCCAACAATGACGTTGACCATTGTTAAAGTTTTCCCCATTACTGGCTTATTTTCTCCTTATTCTTTTTTTTTTTTTTTGAAAAATTATTTTCTCCTTTTTCATTAATTCAAAGAATAATTACAACAAGAATCTTCCATCTGATCTAAAAAGTAGAATTGAATTTGAAATTTTTTGAAAGTACAATAAAATCCTAAAGCATATCAAATCAGTGTATTAAAATCCTAAATCTCTATCTCCAACTGTATGAAAAGATAGTCGAATAAATGGAAATAGTTTCTTGTCAGTGGCAAAGCGCGTGTCTATAGAGTAGAGTTATTCAAAATGAATGGGTCGTTTAGATGGGCCAATTATTTATCTAATCAAAGCATTAAAAATAGTAACATAGAAAAAACACGTGATAATCCAAAAAGTCAAGTTAGCATGTGGTTACTCAAGAATATGTGAATAACATAACTATTGACTTGGAAATTAAAAAAAAAAAAAAAGGATGACCCTAGTGGATTTTGTCGCAGTTAATTGATAATCATGATGAATGGAAGATTAAATTAATTTATAAGTTATCCATTCAGTCGAATAGAGAAAGAAATTAAACATTAAGGCACGATGGCTTGAGAATATTTCGCTAGCATATGGTTGCAAAATGAATCTCTTCTAATAAATCCATTAAAATGAATGTCAAGGTTGAAATGCCAATTAAGATGCTATGAGAATTTTGTAAATTAGAAGCCAACTAACCTTAAAACTTGATGGATTAGTTTGACGAATAGTGTTGGAAATATAAAGATACTGATTCTGAGTATCAATCCTAGGATCAGTGATTGAATCAGTCTGTTAGTGATTAGCTTGGTAAAATAGGAAAATGGAATCATATTGTAATCGGTGTATTTTTTATTTCCCATATTATTTCCTCTCACTAACATTATAAGTGGAGGATCATACTTGTACATTGAATATACAGAAATACACGATATCACCTTTCCTCTCCATTTCTGTCATGGTATCAGAGCGACCTCATTCTGACCTAGCTTCCGCAAATACTCTGAATTGCCTTTGGTAGTTTTTCAATTGTTGTTGCAAAATCTCTTTCTGCAAAACATTGACACACCAATTAGGAATTCAATTGTTCAAATATCCATCAAAGCAACAAGTCGAGCAGCAGCAAAGACCAAGAAGTGATCTTACCTATGGAGGAATCGATCAACCATTCTACTGAAAGTCTGCCACAAGATCAAATTGTTCACACCCAGATTGATGAAACCCAGAATTTCCAGTCGCAGCCTTTGGTTCCATTATCGACACCTATTCAACAATGGCCATATATTAGCTGGTATCCAATTCATGGCCAATGGCCTGCTGGACCGAGTCACATATTGGCTCAACAGAGCTTACCTGGAGAGGGAAATGAATCGAGATCTGGAATTCGACCCGAAGAAAATAGTGCATCACAGGACGCTCGTTCCAGTGGTGGATCGGGACTGGGTTTCGGACCCAGATTGACTCCACAGAATCCATATCCGGGTCTTCAACCCTGATCTCAATCTGCTTTCTTACCATATGGATTTCCTTTCAACAGCGGACGTCTTGAGCTTGGCGACCCCCTGTACACGTCGTCGGCCGACGGACCGAAGCTGCGGCTCATCAATATACAACTCACCGGACTAGAAAATTACAATACCTGGTCTCGAGACTTCCAACGAGCACTCGTGACAAAAGAAAAAGATGGCTTCATAGATGGAATCGTACCTTACCCGACTGACGAACGATAGCAACGACTCTGGCGAAGATGTAATCAGCTAGTTCGTACCTGGATCAGGAATTGCCTCGCTCCAGACATCGCGGCAGGGCTTCCACCGACCGAGGACTCAAAAACGATCTGGGCGAACACTCGAGAAATGTACGGGCGGCTCGATCCGGCGAAGCTCTTCACCATCACTCAAGCCATCTCGGACCTGAAGCAAGGGAACTCGTCAGTCACCACCTGCTTCAACCGACTTTCCGCCCTCTGGAACAAAGTGGAAGCGGCCGAAGAACGCCTTGAGGGTCCCGAATCCACTCTACAACAATACCGAACAATCAAAGAGAGGGAGAAAGTGACTCGTTTCTTACTGATTTTGAACGACACGTACTCACCTTTCCGTTCGCAGATTTTAGCAATGGATCCCATGCCCTAGCTCGGCCGGATCTACCAACTGGCCGTCCAAGAGGAAAGCCAGCGGCAAGCCGCGACCGAGCACGCAAGAGTGGGCGAAGGTGTCGCCCTTGCTGCTTTCCAAAGAGGTCTCGACTCAACGGAGGCGCCGCACCGTGGAGGCCGAGGTTTCGCCGCTGGACTAGAGAGCTTCTGGCAAGGAGGAGGACTTGGGGCTGCAGGGAACCGAATTGGGGAAATAAACCCTAACCCTAATTTGCGATCCAACGGCTGGGATGCTGGGAGAAGATTTGACGGCTCCTATTCCTTCACTTACTTGCCTGGATCCAACGGCTAGGAACAGAGAAGATCGGACGGTCTTCAATTGTCCGCTCACTCGACTGAATCAAACGGTCCCCACTTTGCCACGTCAGCACCTGCGTATAAAACATCCGGTGGCCCACGACATGCCACGTCATTCACAAAATCAGCTGGGCAAAATTTCAAAAATAAGGGTAAATACTGTGAATATTGTAAACATCCTCATCACATTATTGACACATGCTGGAAGTTACATGGAAAGCCAGGTGATAAAAATGAAAAAGAAATTGCTGCTTACCAGGTTTCAACACGGAGGACTGATGGTGCAAATCAGATAATTACCCAGGATCAGTACCAAAATATTATGAAGGCATTAAATCAGTTGTCCACTAATGACAAGACTGCAAGTTTCTCAGGTACTTTCTTATGCAAGACAAATTCAATATCAGTTGATGCATGGATAATTGATTCAAGTGCTAGTGACCACATAGTATGCAATGAACAATTATTTTCTGGTATCCAAGAAAGGCCACATTCCTCAATATCTGTACGTCTGCCCAATGGAAACATTATTCATGTCAGTAAAATTGGAACAGTCCAACTCAGTCCAAACATTGTTCTAAAAAATGTCCTTTTCATTCCTGATTTTGAGTTCAATCTTTTATCAGTCTCAAAAGCTTGCGAAGATAATTCTTGCCGGGCTGTATTCAATTCAAAAAATTGCTTCTTTCAGGACCTTTTGACTGGCAGTCTGATGGGCTTGGGTAGTGTCGCAGAAGGATTATACTTTTGGACCAGACTTCAAAAAGATCTTGATTTTACCAGTCAAAGCATTTCTTGTAATGCTATTACTAGTAATAAAGATATTGTTTTTCATCAACGTTTGGGACATTATGCGTGTTTTCCTTACTCTAAATGTCCAATATGTCCATTAGCGAAGCAATCTTGAAAACAATTTCCTGTCAGTACATCAAGAGCTACCAGTGTTTTTTCCTTACTTCATATGGATATCTGGGGACCCTATCACACTCCACATCGTGATGGGTCTCGATTTTTCTTGACTATTGTTGAAGATTACACTCGTGCTACTTGGGTTTTCCTTATGAAATCCAAGAGTCAAAATTTTTCTACTCTGTCAAATTTCCTATCTCTCATTAAAAATCAATTTGACACACCAGTCCAAAGGATTCGTACCGATAATGGACGTGAATTTTTTTCTGCGGAGTGTGTCTCCTTCTTATCTTCTAGAGGAATTCTACATGAGAGTTCATGTACCTACACACCCCAACAAAATGGGATTGTTGAGCGCAAACATCGTCACCTCTTAGAAGTAGCTCGAGCCCTCAAATATCAAGCCTCTATACCAAAAAAATTTTGGGGTGATTGTGTGGTCACAGCAGCTTACCTAATCAATCGCATGCCAACTAGAATCCTTGAAGGACGAACTCCTTTTGAATTGCTTTATGGAAAGCAACCAATGATTGATCACCTTCGAGTTTTTCGATGTTTATGCTATGCGGCGGCCCTAGGGCCACGAAGTAAGATGGATCCTCGGGCTATGCAGTGTATTTTTATGGGATATCCTTCTTTACAGAAAGGCTATCGAGTCATGGAAATTTCCACAGGGGATTTCTTTGTGAGCAGAGATGTTATTTTTCACGAAGACATCTTCCCTTTTCAAGAGGCAACATCGTCATCATCAACATCTGCTCCTCAACCTTTCTTGTTAGACGATGATTTACCTGTTCAACCTCAATATGTACTCCTTGCACCAGAAAAGCATATTCCGAGCTCAACAGATGATTCCAACTCAGGCGATGACACACCAATTTTCGCACCTGGGAACAATATATCATCTAATTCCCAAGTGACCTCATCGCCGACAAATCATCAGAGGCAATCTCCCGCCATAGCAATGGAGCCAAGAATTGAGCAGCCTAGACGTTCTGGACAGTCTACTAGACCCCCTACATGGACAAAAGATTATATATGTCCTACGATGGATTCTTCAGGTACACAATATCATGTATCCTCTTATGTTTCGTTCAGTAGGTTATCACCAAAACTCATGTGTTGCATTAGTAGAATTTCAGAAGAGCAAGAACCATCTTCCTATTCTGAGGCGGCATGTGATCCCAAATGGCAACATGCAATGGAGCTCGAATTACAAGCACTCCATGAAAATCATACTTGGGATATTGTTTCCCTACCGGCCGGACGACAATCTATTGGGTGCAAGTGGGTTTATAAGATAAAATTCAAGGCTGATGGTTCCATTGAGAGATATAAAGCTCGTTTAGTCGCGAAAGGCTTCACACAACGAGAAGGGTTTGACTATCATGAAACATTCTCTCCTGTGGCTAAGGAAGTGACTGTTCGCTCCTTTTTATCCATCGCTGCCTTTCGCAAATGGCCATTGCATCAGATGGATGTCCATAATGCATTCCTACACGGGGATCTGGATGAGGAAATTTATATGGAACTTCCACAGAGATTACGCAACCATGGGGAGTTTCGTGTATGTCGTCTCCGTAAATCCCTGTATGGACTTAAACAGGCTTCTAGGCAATGGTACGCCAAGTTCACTGCTGCACTGACCGACGCAGGATTTCAGCATTCCAGACATGATTATGTTATTCACATGGACTAAAGGTACTTCGCCCATCTTTCTCTTAATATATGTTGATGACATTCTTATCATGGGGAATAATGAGTTGGCCATTGCAAAATTCAAAGACTACTTGAGTGCCACTTTTCAGATAAAAGACTTGGGGCCTCCTAAATATTTCCTCAGCATTGAAATAGCTCGATCTGACAAAGGAATATGTCTCAGCCAACGGAAGTTCATTCTAGAAATAGTCTCCGAAGCAGGATTATCGGGATGTAAACCAGCCGTTATACCGATTGAACAGAATGCGAAGTTGACGACATATGAGTATGATGAGAGCTCGTCTTCATCAATCGAGGATGTATTACTCCAAGATCCATCAAAATATCAACGGCTTGTTGGGAAATTGATTTATCTCACAATGACAAGACCAGATTTATGCTATGCAGTGCAAATACTCAGTCAATTCATGCACAAGCCGAAGCAGTCACATATGGATGCAGCACTAAAAGTCGTAAAATACTTGAAGGGATGCCCAGGACTCGGCATTTTCTTGTCTCGAGATTGTGACATGAAAATGACAGCGTATTGTGACACAGATTATGCAACTTGTCCGATGACAAGAATGTCCATTACTGGTTTTTGTATCAAATTGGGAAAATCACTCATTTCATGGAAAACAAAGAAGCAATCAACCGTATCTTTGTCATCAGCAGAATCAGAGTATCGAGCTATGGCGAAAACTGTTTGCGAAATAATCTGGATTCGAGGATTACTTTCAGATCTCGGAGTACAAGTCAATGGATCCAGCGAATTATTTTGTGATAATGATGCTGCACTCAAATTGGCAGCTAATCCTGTTTTTCATGAAAGGACTAAACATATAGAAGTCGACTGTCATTTCACTCGAGACAAGATTCGGGAAGGAATCATAACGACGAGAGGAATTGGAACTATTGAGCAACCTGCAGACATCTTTACCAAGCCACTATGCCAAAGACAACATGCATACCTATTAAGCAAGCTAGGTGTCCTTGACATATACAGGCCACCAGCTTGAGGGGGAGTGTTGGAAATATAAAGATACTGATTCTGAGTATCAATCCTAGGATCAGTGATTGAATCAGTCTGTTAATGATTAGCTTGGTAAAATAGGAAAATGGAATCATATTGTAATCGGTGTATTTTTTATTTCCCATATTATTTCCTCTCACTAACATTATAAGTGGAGGATCATACTTGTACATTGAATATACAGAAATACGCGATATCACATTTCCTCTCCATTTCTGTCAAATAGTCTTTTCCTTTTACCAACTCGACAAGTTTTAAAGTAACAACCAAGCATGATGCAAGAACCCAAGAGGTAATTACTGGCTGGGCACTAATTTTTCATTCTAAGCCTACCAAATACATCAATCCATATTCTAAAATAAATACATTGAATCTTTAAAAATGTTACTAGAACTTTTTCCATCATTCTATTGGCAATAAATTCTCTCATACGTGATTACGCGTGGCTATTTGTCATTAGAGCAAAAATATCTTTTTGAAAAACAAAAGGGAAGTGTATTGGGGAAAGGTTAAGTTACTAGTATAGGGCCGGTGACACAGCGGACAACAACTACAAAAGGGCTAGCCTAGCTTGTAATTACCTCCTATTGACACCTAAATTTTTGGGGTTAATTTTTGATAAATAAGAAATAAAAATAAAAAAAAATAAAAAATAAATTGCATTACATATTGTTATTAGGAGCATATCTCAATATACTTGCATATTTATGGACTGGTAGCGGATGGGCTTAAGTTCTGAACATAATTGCATTGGATCGGGTTGGCGGTGGATGAACTCGGGTAAATGGTTTCGAGCTTTATTGAAGTTAAGCCCACGGAAAGTGAAAGATTGGAGTAAGTTTCGTAATATAACCAAGTTTGACACAAATTTGGGAAAGATTGAGCACAATTTTCACATGGGATCTTAACAAGGCATGAAAAATCTTTGAGGAAGAATAAATATCTTTATTAATAGAAGATATTCTCGGTCAAAAAGGTGCAGAGAAGTGTGATATTTCTACGCAAGAATTTGCCAAAAGAAGGATTGGGACGTATATTTCTTGTTTTAAAACAAGAAAGTGCACCGATAAAGAAAATTTCATGTGTCCTGCACATCCAAGGGCGTGAGCAGAAAAGGAAAGAATTCGTGGCCGAAAATCATGAATATATGGTTAAAATTGGGAGTATTCACGCATTTGAGGAAAGGAAAGGAAAGGAATAAAATATATTATATTAGGTCTTTCCTTTGAAGGCCTTGGTTGTCCGATAAATAAAAAGAACGCCAACACTGTGTTCGCAGGGGACATATCTTAATACACACGGCCGTACGTAGGGGAGAGGAGACTTCTGTTCCGAAAGGGCATTGAGCGATACACACGCCAGAAGAGAGAAGAGGGGGACGGCGATTTTGTCTTCTTAGATGGTCCTATTGTGAGTTAGGGGGAAAATCGGGAAGTTCCTCTGGCAATTGCACGTGGTCTTCACATTATGGTTTTTCCACATGCCATGGTGCACCTTTTGCCATCAAGCTCACTTATCTCGAAGACCCAGCCCTGATGACCAACGAAGCACCAGCACTCACCAATTTCCCAACATGTCAGAGATTGTCCTCGCCAGGTCATTGGTTTAGCCCCGCTTGAATTTTTCTTGCTGCAGGTTTTTTCTAGCCATCGTGCTCCCTACGGCACCGGTGATTGTCCAATACTAAGCCCAGCCCCAATCCTGACGACGAGTTGTGGTGCTGATCATCGGTACCGCTCAAAGAATCCATTCCCCGCCACGACCAGCTCGATGCGCTGCTGCTCCAACGTTTCCCACCGTCTCAGCAACGTGCCAGGGACATTGAGTTTCTTCTATTCGAGTCGTTGATGTCGTCAATTTGAGGCAGGATAGAAGGCCTTTTAATTGAACTCCAGCAATCCCAAGCGGTTATTCCACATCAGCCCAGCATCGTTGAGTCAAGGTCAAGCCTCGACAATCAACTTTCGGTCAATTACCGCAGAGATCCTTTGCCGTGGGTCCTCTCCGCGAGCTCCCTAGTCGATCATCCACAGGCACCTCGTTGACCCACCGCCAGGCACATCGACCGTGAATCATCCACCATGAGCGACAAGAGATCGAGCTTACTATGAGCCAAGCCTGTGTCCTCACTGAAACAGAACAGCAAAGTTTCTATTTTTGCAGGGCTCCCATGATATCTTGCGGTTCCGAGAAGCTCACCTAGCCAACCCTCACTCAGGGCACACTACCGGCGCCGCCGCCGCCGCCTTTCCTTGGTCGATCACCACAACGTTGGTCCATTGGTCGGGAATCCTTATTGGCCGAGAAACCATGAGCTGTCATCGTGAGTCCAGGAGACGAATTTTGTTCCATTATCACATGTCGGCCAAAATAAGGAGCTTCAACTGAAATTCATGGTCACATGATCCAGAGCAGTGAATTCCAAAGGAAAAGACAACATCAAGGAAGGTGGAAATTGGAGATTTCAATTGCATTAAGCAACGTGACGTCTGCAAATCAAGAGCACGTCCATGGCCAAAATCTATTACTAGGTTTCATTCGCAAGTCCAGATCCCACGTTGGCGGTTCTCTCTCTTCGATGATAATGAAGCAAAACCCACCTCACACCCGATCTCCACATGACGTCCCCGATGTGAGCCGTTTCACTCACTGCTGGTCATGCCGCATCATGGAGCTGGTTGCGATCCCAGTCACCCCCTGCGAGCCTTCCATCATTCAAATTTGGAAACGGTATCCGAGCGATATTGCAATTTAGGTGATAATTTTCATCAAGTTGATCCTCATATATTTTTATTGTCTGATTTGTGAAATCGCTATCTCGCATGAATATTTAAACGATGATATCGTATCCACAAAATCTCGAGTAGCCTTTTTAATCCCTAATTTCGTTCGATTTTCGCGCCCGAAATCTGACTCGCAATCGCATAGAAAAATCGCCAATCCGATCTCACGCTCGAGATTTGATTCGCGATTTTATTTAAAATTGGCCAATCCGATCTCACCGCGAGATATGGTTTGTCAATTTGGATGTCGATTTTGCTCTGATTTGCTGTCGTGTAGTTTAAGTTAATTTTATTTTCTTAAAAAAATCCAAAAAATGTAGATTAGAATTAGGTTTATTTCCTGTTTTAGGGTTTCCATATTTAGAATAGGAATTTTATCTTGAATTTAAAAAAAAAAAAACTGAAAATCAAATCAATGAGTTTAGGCTGCTAGATTTATTTTTATTTTTTTTTAACTTGGATTGCATGTTTAATTACTTGGCAATGATTAATTTCGAAATTAAAAAAAAAGAAAAAAAAAATCATCATGCATATGTCATGTAGAGTTAGGGCATCTTTTTGTACGTCATTGCATATTAAGGTAAAATTGCATTTAGTTTAATTCTAGATAATATTTTTCTTAATTTATTATAAGTTTAGATATTAGATAGATTGCATTTAGGATTATTTGGGTTAAGATAATATCTTAGTTTAAATTAGGATTTGGTTCAACCTAACTCCTAATTCAAATTGAATGGAATCTTAATCTAATTAGATAATTTTCACATTTTATCTAATTCCGAATTTCATGAAAAAATACAAAAAATGTCTTAGAATAAATTAGTTTTATTTTCTAGGACAAATTGCATTATTTTTAAGAAAAAAAAATGTCATATGCACATCATTAGGATTAGATTCATTGAAATGCATGCCATTTAGTGGTTGTTGCTAGGTCTATTCAATTAGAAATTGCATGTCATTAGAATTAGGTCATTTAATTAATATTGCATTACATATTGCATGATTTCCATTAATTAAGTGAAAAAAAATAAGAGAAATTGTGTGTTAATTAGAAATCATATCTAGGGTTGTTGATGTGAATTCTGATTTAACATTGCAGATGCTTTCGTTGTCTTGAGGTAAGTCTTGCAATTTATTCATGGTTTATCTGGGTGTTAAATTGGTGGTTTGCGCATCCGCATGATCGCCTCACATGTTAGGAAATAAATTTAAAATCAATTCAAGCTGCCTGCAAAAACATTTTTAAAATAAAAGAATGGTACCGAAAAGGTATTAGAGAAATCTAATGTAATCAAGTCCCCGAACTCGTAATCTCTGATTCGTAGGAATAAAGTAAAAACTCCCGTTACTTTATTTGGTTTTCTAATCGACCCACCAAAAAATAGATTAGTGGCGACTCCTAAATAAAATCTATCTGCATGTTAAGAATTTGAATCTAAGTCGCGAATTGGTATGGGCTTGGGAGAGTCCGAGCTAAGTCTAGGCTTAGTAATCCATTAACCAAATCCTAGGTGGAACACCCGAAAATTTGGTTGCGACACCTCCCAAATGGAATTAGCTGTTGAGATTTATTTCCTAATATTACCAAAACCTTTAGATATAGAGTAAAAATATCCATGTCAAGTTCAAAACTCTTTAATAAATCTAAGAAGTTAAAAAAAAAAAAATTGAACGAACAAACATCGACAACAAAAACGACCATTTCTTTAAATAGATAGTACAAATGTTAAAACTTTGATGAATGAAATTATAAGAATATTGTTAGCGTTGAAACACAACATATTTACGGTACTTTTAGTTTGAAATATGTTCATTGCCTAAACTTACCAAGGCACATCAATACAAATGCTAAATTGGTATATTACTCTTTGAATTCGTTACTACTATCCACCTCTCTAATTCAGTCACATTTTCTCGTGTTTGCACTATTACACCACCACACAAAACAAAAGGAAATAATTATTCGAGAAATATAAGCAAAGTGTGTCTAGGGACACATTTGACAAATAATTTACTCTCATTTAGGTCACCACTCTACTGCACAAAGCAAAAGGAAGTATTGTATCTCGGGTCGATGAAATACTCAGGACCATTGTGATAATGAAGACATCACGGTCCACTCCTCATTTATTTTGAACGTTTCGATAATCAAATAAATAGTTTATCTATGGGAAAACAGTCAATATGTTCCTTAATTGGAATGTTCAAGTTATCGATATTTTTATTATCGGTGATGACATGATGCCTCTATTGTTAGTAGGAAATTGATAAGCCAATTAGGCCGTTACTCTTGGAAGAGCGACGGTGCATTCACCATCACATATTTTTAGAAGGATGTGGGCCCCACCAATAGATTTTATGGGTGCACTCTGGAATGCGTGGTCCTTGTAAAATTATAAGTTTTCTGTGACGATGCTATTGCGTTAATTAGATCCTTTTTTAGTACCGCCGGCCAAATAAAATAAAAAGGTAAATATGATTAGGACATAAAATGGCTAAGTGTGTCTCGAATCGCCTCCTTAGAGGTCAGAAAAGCATGAAGATTCTTCCTTATTAATGGTTTGGGATTTATTTCCATAGTCACATTTTTATTGCATTCCAAGGAGAGAAAACCCTACTCTGTATAAATGCATGTTGGTGTTTTTGCGGAAGCGTGTGTGTGCAAGTGTGCATAGTATATTTTGTAGTGAATAGATAAGGGATAAATTAGGATAATTGAAGGACAAAGAACATTGGATATAATTTATCTAATTGATGAAAATGGATAGTACAAGATATTTTGATATAATGGAGGAGTATTTCATGACATAGAAACCATCTTAACTCTACTCCTCCACACACGGTCTAAACCTCACACACACAAATGAATGAACTTCAAGCCTACTTATAGGCATGAGTCATACCGTAGTACAATATTTTAGATTTCTATAGAATGTTGTCCATGTAGGCTTCATCTAGGTTTATCTAGGTAATTCTAGATTGTAATTTTTCTAGAGACTTCTACATTTTCTTGGCTACCTAAGCTAGATTTTCTTAAGGATTTTTCTTGACTTTTCTAGCTAATATCAATCTTGAAGTTTCTAGAAAGTTTTAGAGAAAATGAATCACAATTTCCAACAATGCAGCTTGTGCGCACAGCCTGCATGCATCAAAACTTTTCACCACTTTCTCGCTTCGGTTTTCCGGTAAAGGGGGACAAGTTTCGTTCTATTTGACAAAAGTGCATATCAACATGAGCTCCTTCTACCGCCTTTTGTCTTCCATTTTTAGCGACAAGAAGGGAGCGGAGCTCGCCCCCGAGGAGCTGGACTTTATCTCCAACTCCTTCGACGAGTCCCTCCTCGCTCAACTCCAGGGCCTGAGACCTGCCTCCGTCAGCCTCGCCTGGCTCTCCTCTGACGTCGGCGTGCTCAACTTCCCTCATTCTGCAGTGAAGTTCTTGCTGCCTGACCTCGAATTGGAAAAAGACGATGGCCTCCCGTCGTGGTATCTCACTGACAAAATGAAGGTCGTAGATCTCTCCCACCACATCTCCTCCAAGATCGCTCGACTGCGTCGCCGCCACATGACGCTGAGGATCGCCATTGAGCACCTCCACTCGGACCCCAACTCGTCGGAGGAGGAAATTCACCAAGCGAGAACTTTGCTCGCAGATTTGGAGGGCAAAGGCGGCGATGGTGTTGTGAAGTCCACTGGCAAAATTGAGGAGCTGATTGGAGAGCTGGCCGCTAGCATTGGGACATCGGCTCCACAGGGGAAGGTCTCACCGGTGGAGAGAGCCGTCCGCCACATGTTCCGCGCTGCTGTCTTCATGACGATGTTCGTTGCTGGAGTCATATCTGCAGCCTTTCATGCTTCCCCGGGGGCACTTGGCCGCATCCAGGTCCCGGAGGAGTTCCCTTGGGGCGACTCTTTTTGCATGATTGAGACGGCAGTTATCGCGGAGTTGGGGCGCAACCAGGAAAAAGGAAGGAAGACGTCCATCTTGAAGGAGCTTGAGGACGTGGAGGCGTGCCTTAGGCGCCTGATCGAGGCAATGGATGAGGTCGCAGCGTCAGGTGGCAGCGGAGAGATGGTTGGGAGGGTAAGGGAGATGGCAGCCGCACTGGAGAAGGCAACTGGGGTGCTACTGGAGGGGGCGTACAGGCTGATGAAGGCGGTGGACGAGCCGTTCGAAATATCATGGATATAAGGATGAAGATGATGGATGGGCTTCGAGAGCAGCCATCGCCGGAAATGTCATTGAAGGTGTACTTTGCGATGGAGGAAAACACAGTGAAAGTGATTTTTGAGATTTGAGTGCGAGCAAGAGGGTGTAACAGTTGTTATGAACCGCATGTAAAGGAATAAAAATGATCGGAGATTTAAGTTTTATTCCTGTGAGGCAGTTGCATTCCTAAGCCTACCAAATACATCGATCCATATTCTAGAATAAATACATTGAATGTTCAAAAATGTCGCTTATAACTTTTTCCATCATTCTATTGGCGATAAATTCTCTCATTTGTGGTAACGAGTGGCTATTTCTTACTGGAGCAAAATAATTTTTTTTTAAAGCAAAAGGAAAGTATATCGGAGAAAGCTTAAGTTACTTGGACAAGGCCGGTGACGACGCAGCGTAAAAAAACTACAAAAGGGTCAGCCTAGCTTTTAATTACCTCCCAAATGGTATTAGTGGCTGAGATTTGTTCCCTAACATTACCAAAACCTCTAGATATACAGTAAAAATATCAATGTCGAGTCAAAAAAGGAGTAAAAATAAATAAAATTGAATGAACAAACATCGACAAAAACCACCATTGTTTCTTTAAATATATAGCAGAAATGTTAAAACTTTGATGAATGAAGTTATAAGAATATTGTTACCAAAGAAACACAACATATTTAAAGTCCACTTAGAAGTTTAGGTTCATTTGAAATACGTTCATTACCTAAACTTACTAGGCACGTCAATATAAATGCTAAATTGGTACATTACTCTTTAAATTCATTGCTACTATCTACTTCCCTAGTTCGATCATCGGCAAATTTTCTCTTGTTTGCACCATTGTGCCACCGCGCATAGCGAAAGACAATAATTATTCGAGAAATATAAGCAAAGTGTAGCTAGGGCCATATTTGACAACTAATTTCCTCACCTTTAGGCCGCCGCTCTACTGCGCAAAGCAAAAGGAAGTATTGTTCGAAAAATATAAGGAAAGTGTATCGAGGGCTGATGAAATACATGCGGCCATTGTGATAATGAAGATATAACAGTTCGTCACTCATTTATTTTGAATGTTTTGATCATCAATTAAATAGTTTATATATTTGGAAACAGTCAATATGTTAATCGGAATTTTTAACTAAATGATATATTCACTATAGGTGATGACGTGATGCTGCAATCGTTAGTAGAAAATTGATAAGCCAACTGCATCGTTCCTCTTGGAAGAGCGACAATGCTTTCGTCATCACATATTTTCACAAGGATATGGGCTCTCATCTACAGATTTTGTGACGTGTGGTCCTTCTTGCTCTATTACACATTATTTGTAACAAAACTGTTAGGGCACATGGTAACGATTCTATTCTCGAGAATAATTTTTTATTATAATTAACTTTTTTTAATTCTATTCCCGAAAATAATTTCTAAGAAAAAGAATGCGCTTGTTATTGTCCAAAATTTCTATTCTCGAGACATTCTTAAATTTTTCTATCTCTTTTAATTTTTTAATACTTTTATTATATTTCTCTTTTTTTCTCTTCTTCTTCCTCCTTCTTGGTAACCAATTGCCGGCCACAGCGGTGGCCAATTATAAACAAGACAAGGTCCAATGAGCTCACCGGAGGCTCCCCTAGCCAAGGCTCACATTGGCCTCGTCTTGGTCTGGCGAGGTTGAGCCGTGCGCTAGCTAGCGAGGCCGAGTCTCGCCGTGGTTATGAGATTGGTGGCTAGGTGAGCTTGGCCTCACTAGATTTGGGCGAGGTTTGGGTCGACGACGCTCCAGTGAGGTTGTAGGCCATCACCGAGGCCAGCGACTGGCCAAAAGGAAGAAGAAGAAGAAAAGGAAAGAGAAGAAGATAAAAGCAAAAATTAGAATTGATTCTAGGAATTGTTCTCGGGAATAAGAAGCAATTTTTTCTGCTTTTTAATTCTATTTTAAATCTATTCTTGAAAACAAAAACAAAAAATTGATTTTTATTTCTGAGAACAAAAAGTTTACCAAACAGATTTCTGTTCTTTTTTTAAAAAATAGAATCAGTTATTACCGGAAGTGTCACTAAACATGCCCTTATACTAGTCAAGTCCCTTTTTAGTACTACCGGCCAAATAAAAGGGTAAGTATGGTTAAGACATAAAATGGCTAAGTTTTCTCGAACAGCATCCTTACCACATGAGGAGGCCAGAAAAGCATGAAGAGAGATGCTTTATTAGGCCTTTATCTTTCTGATTACTTACCAAGAAATCTCTTCTTAATTAATGTTTGGGATTTATTTCCATAGTCACATTTCTCTTGCACTCCTAGAAGAGAAAACCCTACTCTATATAAATGCAGCCGGTGCTCACGACGTGCATCCATCAAAACTTTCCACCACTTTCTCATCTTAAGTTTCCGGGAAAAGAGAAAACAAGTTTCGTTCTATCTCATATCTGACAAAAATGCATATCAACCTGAGCTCCTTGTCGCGCCTTTTCTCTCCCAGTTCTGGCGACAAGAAGGGAGCAAAGCTCACCCCCGAGGAGCTGGACTCCATCTCCAACTCCTTCGACGAGTCCCTCCTCATTCGCCTCCGAGGCCTGAGCCCTGCCTCCGTCAGCCTCGCCTGGCTCTCCTTTGCCGTCGGCATGCTCAACTTCGCTCATTCTGCAGTGAAGTCCTTGCTGCCCGACCTCGAATTGGACAAAACCGATGGCCTCTCATCATGGTATTTCGTCGAAAGCATGAATGTCCTGGATCTCTGCAACTGCATCTCCTCTGAGATCAATCGACTGCGTCGCCGCCACTTGAAGCTGAGGATCACGATTGAGCACCTCCACCTGGACCCCAACCCGTCGGAGGAGGAAATTCGTCGAGCGAGAAATTTGCTAGCAGATTTGGAGGGCGAAGGCAGGGATGGGATTGTGAAGCCCACTGGCAACATTGAGGAGCTGACTAGAGACCTTGCCGCTAGCATTGGGACATCGGCTCCACAGGGGAAGGTCTCGCCAGTGGAGAGAGCCGTCCACCACGTGATCCATGCTGCCGTCTTCGTGACGGTGTTCGTTGCTGGAGTCATATGTGCAGCCTTTCATGCTTCCTCGGGGGCACTTGGCCACATCCAGGTCCCGGAGGAGTTTCCTTGGGGCGACTCTTTTCGCACGATCGAGATGGCAGTCATCGCGGAGTTGGGGCGCGTCCAGGAAAAAGAAAGGAAGACGTCCGTCTTGAAGGAGTTTGAGGACGTGGAGGCGCGCCTTAGGCACTTGATCGAGGCAATGGATGAGATCGCAGCATCTGGTCGCAGCGGAGAGATGGTCGAGAGGATAAGGGAAATGGCAGCCGCGTTGGAGAAGGCAACCGGGGTGCTACTGGAGGAGGCGGACCGGTTGGCAGAGGCAGTGGACGGGCTGTTCGAAACGGTCATGGAGATAAAGACGAAGATGATGGATGGGCTTAGAGAGCGGCCATCGAAGGTGTACTCTGCGATGGAGAAAAACAAAGTGAAAGTAATTTCGGAGATCTGAGTGCGAGCAAGAGGGTGTCACAGTTACTGTTATGAACCGCAAATAAAGGAATAAAAATGAACAAGGATTTAGTTTCATTGCTATGAGGGAATTGTTTATGAATAGAGATGACGAGACAACGATCAATAACCTTGTTTAAAGGCTCGAGAAGTTAGGACACGACACCGATGCATACAGTCCGGTTCGCATGAATTATCGAATAAGATGAGATTGACGTAATTCAACGTTTCATGTGTATTAAACCACTGGGGGTTCGTCCTAATGGCCACCATTCCATCTTGGAAATGGGAGGTTGGGGTTCAAATCCCCACCTTCTCGGGGGGATTGGGAGTGGGGACGATTTCATTTCAGGAGTGGGTTTCGATTCCCACGCCTTGCAATGAGGCAAGGCAAAAGTTTGAGAGTGAGTGTTATTAGAGTAGGATTAGCGTAGAACTGACAAAAAAAAAACGTTGCATGTGTATTAAATTCACGCGTGTTGAGATCATGCAATAAGACAGCTGCGTTTAGGTCAAATTTATAGATAAGGGTTACATGCACATGATATTAAATTTATAAAAGAATCGTTCGACCAAGCAACACTATTAAAAAAAATCACTCGAATCAAATACGCATTTAAATTTTTGTGAGGTAGGGTTTACATTAATCTAAAAGTTGTGATACCATTTGGTAAGATAATATTTAAGACGCACTTTTTTTGAGATAAATCATAAGACCAAAAAAAATTTTAGGACGAAAATATAGCATTCAGTTCATGCTTCTCTTGGCTATATCTGAGAAAGTAAAAAGAAATGGGGGATTAAAAGTTTAGATAGAATATGAAGAAACAAAATTAAATTCTTTATGAAAGAGATAGAAAATATAATTTATTGTATTTTCTTTTATATTTTCGTCACCCTTCTTTCAAACATGATAACATAGATTCATCCACCCTTCCGAGGAAAGGAGAGAACCACACATAACATCCATATGTATTCAATGAAAGGATTGAGACGAATAATTTCACTTTCACGATAATTTTTTTTTACTTTATTATATTTTTTTATGAAAATTTTATAACCTAATTCTACTTTCGCAATAAAATAAAAAATTTCTTATGCATTTATCATTAAACTCAAGGTCTAAGACTCCTGATGTGGTACTGTTAGGGTAGAAAGGGGATGGTATTTCTTTGAAGTCCCATTTAAATACAGCACCGTCCATGTGCAAGGCACGCTTAATTGCATTCTCAAATCAGACACCAAGGTGACATTTTTATTATTATTATTAAAAGCTGAATGGTAGAAGATAATAAACCGCAGGACAATTATCTGGATCAAAATAAAATTCGAAACTAATTTAGCTAAAATAAAATGAGAGGCCTAGATTGCGGATCTCCAAAGGGTGAGAATTGTTCAAATATCTTATAAAAGGAAGAAAATTTTTTACTCGGGATAGATCTTGCTCAAACCATTAAACTATCCAAAAAGTTCATATAAAGAAGATAAATTTCTTTTCCCAAAAAAAAAGACAACTTTTTTTATCATTTCATTTTACTCAATTTTGAAGATCTTGAAATTATAATTTCAATTTTTTTCAAAAGTTCCTGTGCAGAGAACTTGTTAATGGCAAAGCGCATCTTCTTGCAACTTTCCTTATGGATACTTAGATCAGTTATTACATTATACTCTTTTAGGACATGTTGTTATTTTAGCCTTTTAATTTCTGCAAACCTTTTCGCGACTTAACCTTAATTTAACATACAATATCTTGAAAATTTTCAAAAGTATATCAATACCGACATGTATGGTTTATATATAAAGTTTTAATGATTTTTGAACTTCAGATACTTTTTTTCCTCAAATTTTGAATTTTGAAGGACAATTCATATATAACCAAACAAAAAGTGTATTCATACAAATTATCCATTTAATAAAATCGTTCGATTCGAGACGAGACACCAACAGGGCCCATCCCTTTTCCTTGCCGCGCTGTCCATCTGCCGAGGTAGGAAGGCAACACTTCTTCTTCGCTCTCGCTCCTTTGACTGGGTGGGCAAAATACCAAAAGCGGATTGGAAGTCGGGATGAAGACACGAGACACGCAAGAGGAGAGCCCAGAAGCGAGCAGAGATTTAGGGAGCAGCAGTTTAGCTCGGCATTGCACGTTCCTCGTGATGCGTCGAGTTTTCCTTCAGTAGCTTTCGAACGCCCCCCCGGCCCCCTTGCGGAGATTTCTCGCTCCATGGAGTACGAAAGGATCCAAAAGCCTCAGGTTTTGAGTTCTGCCCATTTCGCTTTTACTGGACGTAGTGCTGGGTTTGTGGGAATCTGCATCTGTAGCGACGAGTGAAGTGAGAGATGGGCATTTTGGGTTTCCGGAAATCCTGGGTGTCTCTTCGCATTCTGCTCGGAGTAGCTCTTTTCTTCTTTTTCTTTTTATGGGATCTTTTGACATCAATGTGTTTGGAGATTTGTTGAGAATGGGCGTGTCGGGTCGCTCTTGATTGTTTGGCTTTGGACATTTGGTCGTGCACAGGGTAATGTTGGTGGGGGGTTGTCTCCCAGGAAGTTGAGGAATACGCTGCGTGGAGTCGAGAAGAAGAGGAAAGAAGAGGAGTGTCTTGATTCTTTGGGCTTTGACATGAGATCTGAGTTGAACAATGCGGATGATGCCGGTAAAGCTCCCCACTTTTTTTTTAGAGCCAATCCCAAGAAACTTTAAAATTTAAAATTCATCAAATACTTGCATTCTTCTTAGAGTGCATTTGATAATCATTCTATTCTCGAAAATAATTTTTTATCAAAAATGATTTTTTTTATTCTATTCTCAGGAACAATTTCTAAGTAAAAGAAAATGTTTAGTAACTGTATAAAATTTCTATTCCCGTAACAGAAATGTGTTTATTATGATTCTTATTTTTTTAAATTTTTTAAATACTTTTATTCTTTTTTATCCTTTTTCTCTTCTTATTCCTCCTTCTTTGTGACTGGTCACCGACTCTCTTCTTCCATCTAGTTCTAGCGCTAAGAGTTTGAACTATCCCAATCTAGTTCTACATCTATGAGTTTAATAAATGTACTTTTGGGAATTCAATACACCTTTGTTTTGCTCGTATATAGGTCTACCTCTAGCTTCAATGGTGATCGTTGGAGCTCTGGCTTCTCATCAAATCTTGGCAATTTACTCTTCCAATAATAGATCTATGTCCGTTCAACTTATTTTGATTCTCTCCTTACCTCTCCATATTACAATGGTGAAAAGAAAGTTGCACCTAGGCATGCAACACCAAAAGGTTATGTTGTAGTTATAAGAGAAGAAATTTCCGACGCATACTCATCACTAGCGAAAATACGAGATTCAATGATTAACCATTGATTATTTTGCGTAACAAATCCGCCCTTATGGAACAAGTGTGTTTTTAACCTTGATGGTATTTTGGTTGTCCTCATTAATTTGTGGATTTGGCTTTATTTTATAGTATTCTAGGTTTTGCTCAATTTCGATTTATTTTGTCGTGAAGTCTATGTAGTTATCATGTATCCTTTTGAGTAACAAATATAATTTTCTTTCAACAAAAGAAAAAAAAAAGCCAAGCAAGAATGACAAAGTGAAGGAACACGAGAATATGAGGGCGATGCCCATGATTTGAGCACAAACAAAAGTATGTAGGAGTTGTTCGAGAAAATCACACTACAAGTCCTAAACATATGTACAAAACGCAATTGAGTCATAAACCTTATAATTGGTTCAATCAAATGCGAAACATTTACCAAAAGTGCAACAAGTTCTAAACATCTTCATTGGTTCAATCATGTCCTATACCATCTTCGAAAAAGGCAATCAAGCCCATAAATTATGTTGAAAAGTGCAATTTAAGGATGTTGTACAAACACTTTTTGAGTGACACATAGATAATTTTTTATATTGTTTATTGAAAATGTTTAACACTCAATTGTATTTCATACATGAGGTTTTGGAATTACCATCCAATTTTTCCCCATTGATTTTCTGTACCATAAAAGTGATATTCTCGTGAAGCCCAGAAAGTGAAATTTTTGGAATATAAAAAGAAAAAAAAAATAAATGCAGAAATATAGTTAATCACATATAGCAAAATATTAAGCTAATTGAAAGGAAATCATCAATGTCATTAGAAAGATCTATTAAAATTTGAAAAAAAAAATTGAAATCTTGACTTCACAAATTAAGGAAATCATTGTGCATTGAATGGCTCCTCATTCTTTTTTATCAAATCAAATTGCTCTAGAACGATTCTCCGATGACCTAAAAATAAAGACAAGCAATATCAATTCACGGATGAACTAAAGACAAGATCATAAATGAATAATGATAGTAGACAAAAAAAATTATCCTGTTGGTTCGAATCTTGTAGATAAAGATATGCAACATCCTAAAACATTACAAGATTAATATTGAGGATCGCATGAGTCAATGCTAATGTTTGGAATAAAAACAAGGATTATTAATAAATTCCATACAAAGTTTACTTGATATAGCTCAAGTGTTTGGTTTGATTAAGAAGATTCACATCACCACGACACATGATCCTATATTTTTTCATATAGATAAGAAAAAAAAAAGTCCGTTTATAGTAAAGTAGTTCATTTCATAACAAAGTAATAGTATGTACCAATAACAATTGAAATCCCTCAATTATTCTTTAATTGCAAATTAGATTTTGAGACTAGCTACTATCTAGGAAGCATCAACATTCTTTAAGAGCCTTCGTGTAATATTGAACACTTCAACACATGTCTAACACTCGGTCAACACGTGTCGAAAAATCTGACACCTAGTTAACTATCTCGACACTTTCCAATAGGCAAGTTAGGAATTTTGACATGCAAGTTCAGAATTTTGAGACGTGATTCCAATATGTCCGAGGTCAATCTTAAAAATTTTCAATAAATGAGGGGTTAAAATATAAATATGTAAGTAAATAAAACATAATAAAAATAATAAAAGGGAAAGAAGAACAACCTAGTCTTCTTTTCTCTTCCGACTCTTACTTCCCATGATATACAAATCACCTCCAAGTTGACTTTTTTCTTCTCTTCTAACATTCTCTAACACGCTCAAACTTGAAAATCTAGAATGTGAATTGCTTATATTTTTTCTTTCCTCCAAGTTTTATGGATTATTGGAGTGTAGTTGAATTTGTCGGATTAAAATAATGAATGATATAAATAAATGGTAAATTAATGTTTTTAATGAAAGTTCATTCTAGGCTCTTTTTTATTATTTATTTATTTGTGAATTTGAATCAAATTAATCTGATTAAAATAAGAATAAAAATGATAATTTATCATGTATATATAAAATTATACATTCAATATACAATGTATCATAAAGTGTCGGGATTTTCTATTTTTTAAGAAACAACATGTCAGCATATCGCCTGTCGATGTCGGTGCTACTTAGGCTACTATGATGCATTTGATCTAGATTCTTAAATGAGTGAAAATCAGTGAATTCCTTGTACCCCGTCTTGGCATATTTTTTTCTTCTACAAGAAGTTCAAATGAATTAATTTAGCAAATTGCTATCAAATTATACAATGCTAGGGTATTTCATATATATGAAACTAGGTACTTCTCATGAATAAGGCCCATTGCATATAAAATCCAGAATATTTTAGATTTAATTTTCAATGAAGATTGAAATTAAAATATCATCAAGACAATTATTATGTACTAACACATAAATAGTAATAATTATAAAAATACCTCCTTCAACTCTCCTTTGTCCCAACCATTGTACAGCTCTTGACTTTAGAAACTCATCATACTATCTCTTTAATTTACTCGCATCAACTCTGTAGTTCTTCCAAGTGGTACGACCATGATGGGGTGCGATTGGACGCACCGTTTCAAGTTGAAACGTTACGATGGAAGGTCACCAATGGAGGGGTACGAAGGGAGACGTATAAAATCTCCCGAACACAACCGTTGGACGGGTTGTCAATTCATTCGCACCAAAATCTCTCTCAAAATTCCATCTTGAAGATAGGCCTGATTCAATCATCAATTTGAAGAACGGTTTGCATTTACGCCGTGGAAATCGGGTGTTTTCCTTGTGATTGCATCCAGACCAACGTGAGGTATTGTTGTTCGTGATTGGTTCGCAATTCAACGTTCGATTCGGGACTATTTGCTGTTTGCGCATTGGAATCAAGTAAGTCGTCTTCCGCCGACATGAATTCCTTCATTGGTATCAGAGCCTGATCGTGATTTATGCCTTGTTTTTCATTGAATCAAAGCGTGTTTATGCCTCTGTCTTGTTTTTCTTGAATTTTGGGTGTATTTTCGGGCATTTTAGAACATGAACAGTAACTTCGGTTTTTAAGGCCAAGGGTGAAACTCGCCGATTCCGGGCAAATTCCGGCGACCCACCCCTTGATTTCGGACCAGTATGGTCGCACCGCCATGAGAAACATTAGCCATGAGTTATTTCGGCATATCGTTGTTCGCCGGAGGCTAATCGGGCGACGGAAGTCGCGGTGGTTGAGGATTTGTGTTATGGGAAGGTTTCTTCTGATTTGGGGCTCATTTCTTCATCTTTTTTGCCGAAATTTGAACCCATGTGGTCGTGCCGGCATGCTCTTCAAAACCCATTAATTATTTGTGTCTGGGATGGGCTGCCGGAGAAGAAACGGCGGCGAATCGTGGCTGAAAATGGCGAAAACCGGCGAAAATGAAGAAGAAATGGCTTCGGTCGCACGTGGGGCCCACTCGCGTGTTGCAGTTGCAGGCGCATGGAACCCACGCGCCACGCACCTTCGTGCGTGCGCAACTGCTGCGCGCGTGGGATCCACGCGCGCGCCAACCGTTGGCGCGTGGGGACCACGCGCGCGTAACTGCACGGCAATTGCAGGCGCGTGCGTTGCACGCGCTTGACGCAGACATGGGCACGTGCTTGGCACGCGCGTCACCGCCGACGATTGTTGGCCGGCCGGTCACCGGCCGGCGACCCAACCCGACCGGCGACCCGTTGACCCGACCCGACCCGAGACCCGACCCGGACCGTTGACCCGACCCGTTGACTGTTGACCGGTCGACGGTCGGACCGGTCAACGGTCGAACCGGTGACCGGTCGGACCGGCCAGGAGCCTTTTGGCTCGCTGGCGCGTGCGCCACACGCGCCGCACACTCAGGCGGCGCGTGGGGGGGCGTGCGGGCTCTGATTGGAGCGTGGTTGGTGGCGTTGGGTTCGTATGGATGTCCTCTACACTGTGGAATAATTATTTTTCATTTTTGGATTTTATAAATGTATGAAAATCTATAGGGAACCCTATGTACGCGTATTTTTTTGGTATTTAATGCATAGTTTATTCATTTGTAGCTTGTACTTTCTTGTAGTTTAGGAAATACAGTAGCTAGCTTATGTGCAAGTGATGTTATATATGCTGTGTAAAGTTTAGTTCAATGATATGAAGTATATAGTTTTAATATACTTGCAATTTTCTAGTTGCTAAAAAATTAGAACAATGGTAGGAAATCCATTACATGTTGAATTGCTTTTTTTAATTATAGTTGAAGCATGATTGTTATTTATACGTTGGTTATTATCATGCTATGGTTTTGTGTTAAGGAAAGATGTAGAAATTACATGAAGTCATGTAATTATTTTTCCTAGTGGGAGTTCGTAGGTTGGTAGAATTCGAAGGAATCTTCACCTAGAACTCAAAATTTGTGTAAATTAAAATAATTAATGATAATTGAACAATCGTACATAGAAATTGATTGGGAACATAGTGAACTTTTGTTTCTATGTCTTTTGTTGAATTATTATTATTTTATTTTTGTTTTTGCTGAAAATTAAATATGTGTGTTACTCTGAAAAATGTGCTAGTATTGATTCTGCATCTATTATGTTAATGTGTTATAGAAATTGATTATGGCATCGGCATCCAAGACCATTGTGGCTGACCTCAATAAGGGTGAGAAGCTTAACGGTGACAATTATGATATTTGGCACCGAAAGGTTCAGTACATCCTTGAGGAACAAGAGGTTTTGGAAACCCTCAACCACACCATGGATGAACCTGAGCATGGAACTTCAGCTCAACACAGGAGAGATCTAGAAGCTTATCAAGCTTGGAAAAAGAAGAATAGCATTGCTCGCATCACGTTGCTGAGCTGTATGCAAGATGATCTCATGTGTGGGTTTGAAAGTTATGATAAAGCTCAAGCTATGTGGTTTGCCTTGAAGGATAAGTTTGGGGGTACATCTGCCACTAAGCTGAGGAGACTCACCATCAAGTTTGCCACTTTCCGAAAGCGCCCAAATGTAACAATGAGGCAACATCTTCGGGAGATGTCAAACATGATCCGTGAGCTGAAGTCGGCAGGTCACTCCCTTACTGATGAACAACAAGTTCAGGCTGTTATTAGGTCTCTTCCTAATAATTGGGAACATATGAAGATCAATATGACGCATAGTGAAAACATCGTCACTTTTGATGATATTGCGCGTCATTTGGAATTAGAGGATGAGCGCCTAGAGGCTGCAAGATCCTCTACCCATGCTTATGTTGCTGAAACGAGTTCACGCAAAGCTTCGGGCTTCAAGCGCAAGAGGAACCTTCAGTTCAACAACAAAGGGAAGATGACTGATCAGGGACCCAAGAGGGCTAAGACCTTCCGACGCAAGAAGCGTGGTGGGAAGAAGGACAAGGCCAAGATGGAGTGCCACAATTGTGGCAAGCTGGGTCATTTTGCTCGTGAATGCACTGAGCCGAAAAAGGTACCCTATTACTCCATTACTATGAGTAATGCTTTTGTTTCTAGTACTGTAATGCTTGCTGAATCTCATCCAATGTGGACTGTAGACTCAGGAGCAACGGACCATGTAGCTAGAGACCGAGAAGCATTTGTGGAGTATCGTCGGATACCGCCTGGAAGAAGATGGATATATGTTGGGAATAACTCAAGAGTTGAAGTGAAGGGTATCGGCACATGCAAATTAATCTTGCGTGGTGGTCGAAACCTATTTCTGCATGATGTCCTTTATGCTCCAGATATTCGACGAAACTTGGTCTCTGTAGTTGTTCTTCTTAGCTTAGGTTATGTATTGAATTTCCATGGTGATTGTGTTGATATTTTGTATGGAACAGTTTATTATGGTTCATGTCATGTATTGAATGGTTTTATGGTGTTAAACATTGACTATGATCAGTACAATGTTAATGTTGATGGTTGTTTTTCTTTAATTGCGTCTTCTGATAACATTGGGACTGATGCAAATACTTGGCATGCTAGATTAGGTCACATCGGGTTGCAAAGAATGCAAAGATTAGCTAGAGAAGGCCTTTTAGGGTCACTCACTAATGTTGATCTACCCGTATGTGAACATTGTCTAGCGGGAAAAGCAACTAGAAAACCATTCGGTAAAGGGACTAGAGCTGAATTTCCATTGCAACTCATACATTCTGACATTTGTGGTCCTTTGAATGTGAGGGCGAGGCATGGAGCCTCATATTTCATTACTTTCATAGATGACTTCACGCGTTTCGGTTATGTCTTTCTGATCTCCCATAAGTCCGAAGCATTAGAATGCTTTAGACGATATATAACGATGGTAGAGAATCAGTTGAACAAAACAATAAAGGCATTGAGAACTGATCGCGGACGTGAGTATCTATCGGAGCAATTCAAAGCTCTTTGTGATGAAAAGGGAATTGTAAGACAATTGACTATTCCTTATACTCCACAACAAAATGGGGTAGCTGAGAGAAGGAATAGAACCCTATTGGAAATGGTTAGGTCTATGATGGCGCAAGCAAATTTACCTATCTCCTTTTGGGGAGATGCATTATTGACTGCTGCCTATGTACTTAACCGAGTGCCCTCAAAATCGGTCACTTCCACCCCTTATGAATTATGGACTAGAAGAAAACCAGACTTAAGTAGTCTACGTCCATGGGGATGTGCAGCTTATGTTCATGAATCTTCCCATAAATATGGCAAATTAGGCCCTAGAGGGAAGAAATGTATCTTTATAAGATATTCTGAACACTCCAAAGGGTATGTGTTCATAGGTGAACAAGCTGATGGAAGTGTGACCGAAAAAGAGTCACGAGATGTCACGTTCTTGGAGAACGATTTTCCTAGTAGAGGTGAGATTGATAAGGATTTCCAATTATATGAGATGGAAGATCCTAATAATACACCCACTAATGTTATGGAGGGGAATGAAGATTTACCTCAACATGAAAGACCTAGTGGGAGTGTAGCATCGTCTGGCGAATTGAATTCAAGAGAAATTCAGTTGCGTAAAAGTGATCGTAAAAGTATTCCTCGTCGTCGTTTTGAGATTGAAGGGGAAGCATTTATGATTGCTCATAAAGATGATGCCGAGCCTAAGACTGTTCAAGAGGCTCTCTCATCCTCTAATAAGGAAGAATGGAGAAAAGCTTTGGAAGACGAGATGGAGTCAATGAGGACAAATCATGTCTAGGACTTGGTTAATCTACCACCCAATCGTAAGGCCATTGGAAACAAATGGGTTTTTAAGATTAAGCAAAGGGCGGATGGATCCATTGAAAAGTATAAGGCTCGTCTTGTGGCGAAAGGTTATACTCAACAAGAGGGTATAGACTATGAGGAAACTTTTTCACCAGTTGTAAGGTTTGTCTCAATACGCCTTATTCTAGCCATCGTTGCACATTTGGACCTTGAATTACATCAAATAGATGTAAAGACGGCATTTCTCAATGGAGAACTAGATGAGGAAATTTATATGAAACAACTATTAGGTTTTATAGCTAAAGGTCAAGAGCATAAAGTTTGCAAACTTCATCGCTCAATATATGGCCTTAAGCAATCATCTAGACAGTGGTATCTTCGTTTTCATCGAGCCATAACAACTTATGGTTTTACGATGATCGAAGAGGATCACTGTGTATATGTCAAACGGTCTGAAGATAAATTTGTGATTTTATCACTTTATGTGGACGATATTCTGTTGGCTGGAAATGACAAGGTTATGGTAATCACCATAAAAGAATGGTTGTCATCCAATTTTGAAATGAATGACATGGGAGAAGCTGCTTATATATTAGGAGTTAAGATCGAAAGAGATCGATCAAGGAAACTCCTTACTTTATCACAAGAATCTTATATTATGAAGATTCTTGAACGTTTCAATATGCAGCATTGTAATCCCATTGATACCCCTGTCATGCAAGGCGAAGGCCTAAGTACTGAGATGTGTCCTAAGACTCCAGAAGAAATTAAAATAATGGAAACTGTTCATTACGCTAGTGCGATCGGAAGTTTGATGTATGCTATGATGTGTACTCGACCCGACATATGTTATGCCGTGGGATTGGTGAGCCGATTTCAATCAAGTCCCGGTCCAGCGCACTGGAAGCAGTAAAGAGGATCCTGAGATACTTGAAGGGCACTATGGACTATCGACTTTGTTACCAAGGGAATGATTTACGCCTATTAGGTTATTCAGATGCTGATTGGGGTGGAGACCTGGATGAGTGTAAATCGACTTCTGGATATGCGTTCTTGCTCAATGGATGTGCAATTTCTTGGAATAGCAAGAAACAAACATGCACAGCCTTGTCAACTATGGAGGCTGAATTTATTGCGTGTTCTGCCGCAATGCAAGAAGCAGTATGGCTAAAACGTTTCTTTGAAAATTTAGCCACTGTCACTGAGATTCCAAGACCGGTGACAGTTTATTGCGATAGTCAAGCAGCCATTGCCTATGTGAAAGATCCCAAGTATCATGGAAGGACGAAGCACATTGACATAAAGAATAACTTCATCAGAGATATTATAGCGCAGAAAGAAGTGATTCTACAATACATTTCAACCAATAGAATGGTTGCTGATCCATTTACGAAGGCTATTCCTAGAGACATATTTTTGACCCACAAGATGTCACTAGGTTTGCGTAGGATGTGATATGTGTTATTGTAGAGGATCATTGTTTTATGTATTTATGGACATATGTATTGTACTTGTTTGTTTATTAATAACTTGATGTTTTATCAAAAAGTACAAATCCATTATGAGACTAGCACAAGCACACATATATTATTAGAAAGTATGTCAGCAGGTAATGATTTGCTTACTCACACGAGCAATCGCCTCAAGTGCTATAGTTAGCACGTTGAGATGAGACGTTATGTACAAATAAATGCTGAGGAGCAAGTCTAGTACATAAAATATGTCGCATTGATTGGAGTCAAGATGAGGTCTGTGATTTATTTAAGATCGAACATGATAGTCCCACAATCATGTATGCCTGTAAGATGCCGGATGCGAGTACTTAATTTGGCGCTATAGAGAGCGAGCTAATATAGCACTCGAGTTAAACATGACTATGTTTAGGCTAAGATCCGTATAGTGGATATATTTAAGAAATGACATACGCTCTTATAGAATGAGAAATCCACTATAGCATGTAATTCATACTACATGTGCATTGTTTGACCGAAAATGGAAGGTGAGTAAAATTATCCCTATTTACTCATTGCGTGAGCCCTTGAGGTAATTTATAATTTACCTCAATTCGTGCCCTATGTTACTTCTGACTATGTTCTCAAAATGAAAGATCAGTGTTGCTACTTTAGCATGTTACGGGCGGTCATGTATAGATATGGCCTATGGGACGTGTCTAGGAAAGCAGTTGTTCTAAAATTAAGAGAGACATGAGTGCGAAGGAAGACTATTGTTGTTTTACATCTGTCACATATATTTACTGGTCGACCAATTATATCGCCTTATGTGGTTGCGGATATAATTGTAAATACATGATGTTTTGAGGATAATCAAGTATAGCCTTTAAGGGATAGGTATACTTGAATTGATGTAACAAGATATGTCTGGGGCACTGTGAGACATCAGTTGTTTATTTTTCTTTTCGGGTTGTAGCCATTATGTCATCCCTAACAGGTGCATAATTTGAGCTCCCAAGTGCAGGTGTACTCACTGGTCGCACGGCTTACTTGCCAGTATGAATTGTTCTGTAAAGTTGATGAATGTTGAATGCATTGCCTTATATTCTTGATAGAACGCTATCAGGCCCATCATGTCCGAGTGGGAGATGTAGTTCTTCCAAGTGGTACGACCATGATGGGGTGCGATTGGACGCACCATTTCAAGTTGAAACGTTACGATGGAAGGTCACCAATGGAGGGGTACGAAGGGAGACGTATAAAATCTCCCGAACACAACCGTTGGACGGATTGTCAATTCATTCGCACCAAAATCTCTCTCAAAATTCCATCTTGAAGATAGGCCTGATTCAATCGTCAATTTGAAGAACGGTTTGCATTTACGCCGTGGAAATCGGGTGTTTTCCTTGTGATTGCATCCAGACCAACGTGAGGTATTGTTGTTCGTGATAGGTTCGCAATTCAACGTTCGATTCGGGACTATTTGCTGTTTGCGCATTGGAATCAAGTAAGTCGTCTTCCGCCGACATGAATTCCTTCAAACTCAAATATAAATAAATAAGTTAGTTTAACATTTGAATGAGCAATTATGTGTAAAGTATAAAAACATAAAGGCACGTGCTTTGTCTATCCATATTTTGACTTTTGATGCCCCCATTATCTTAAATTGGCCATAATATCTCTCACAAGTCCTAGATTTATAATTGTTTCTTGCCTTTTTCTCTTCTCTTTCTTTGGTAGTTTCAATGCATTTAGAACTAACAACAAATTTGTATTTGCAAATGGTTTGATTAGATTGTCTTATAATGGAATTACAATTGTTATAATTTTCTTGTCAACAATTAATTATTCTACTTAATCAACCCTACTTTTTAATTTTGTTAATGCAATCATAAACTGTTGGGTGAAATTTCCAAATAGGTTTTCCCCACCAATTGCCACCAAAAATCACTGAGGTGGCGTCTAGTCATTGCTAGCCATCTTAGATGGCATGCTAACATGCACAATCGTTATTTCCACATCTCAATTTGTGACGGCAATTGGCAGGAAATAGAACATTTAAATATCATGCAAATATGTAGGACCATATTGACAAATTGGAAAGTTAAAACTCAAATGAAGTTTATATAATAGGTTTAAGACTAAATTGATAATTTTCTCAAATATTTAAATAATCACTCCTTCAGAGAACACGTGCATAAACATTTTTGGGATAAGTACACTATAAATATTTTTAACTTTTGTATTACGCTCACTTAAGTGCCATAAATTTGAAAAAATCGATTACTTCAATGCCATCAGTAATTTACCTCACCAGAAAATCCGACATAGACGATGATTATCGTTGGTGCTGATGTGAATAATTAATAAAAAAATTCAAAAATAAAAACAAATCTACGTTGAAATGGGAGCTTAATTAAAAAAAAAATTATGTAAGATGAATTTTATTCTGATGTGGCACTTACGTGAACGAAAGAAAAGTTATGACACTTAAGTGAGTACCGTATAAAAGTCATGACACTTCTGTTGTACTTGTCCCCTTAAACTTACTAAGCACGTCAATATAAATACTAAACACATTGATATAATAATCTCTAAACATGTCCTTAGTACTTATTTCCGTAATTTGGTGGTCGACCAATTTTCTCTCATCTGCGCTACCACGCAAAGCGAAAGGAAATGACTGTTCCAATAACATAAGGGGAGCGTATCCGGGGCCAAAATTCAACCACAACAAAAAGGCCAGAAAAAAACATGAAGCAAGAGACTTTCCCACTTACCCCGCTTTCCATTTCTTTCCCAATGGTTATTAGTCATTATATTTTAACATTTTATTTTGCTAATATATCTCCATACTAGCCCGTAACACTTGCGATTACAAAGACGTCATGATTCATTTTTAATTTATTTCGTACATTTCTATTGTCGAAAATTATACTTTTTGTCCGCGTTCGAGCCTCAATATGAAACTTATTTGGATCATTTCAATTGTCGATACTTTTTTTGTTACTTGTCGAGGCATGCTACCCTTGTTTTTGCTGTTGCGAGTCAAAAAAAAAGGCGAGTTTAGTTAATAAATAAAAGGCAAGTATATCTTGAACTGCATCCTAGAATATGAGGAGTTCATAAAACCATGAAGAAGACACTTTATTTGGCCCTTCTTTTAATTGCTTTCCAAGAAATTTTTATAAATCGAAGATTCTCTGGATTTTCTTTGCTTAGTCACATCTTTCTTGCATTCTCAGCAGAAACTACACGCCCTGCATAAATACTGCCCATGCTTATAGCCCAAACGCCTCAAAAACTTTCCGCCATTTTCTTGTCTCGGTTTGCTCCCTCTTCCCCGGCAACAAGAAGGGGTCACCGCCAAGGAGCTGGAATCTATCTCCGTTTTCGTTCTCCTAGCCCCTCCTCTTCCGCCTCGGCGGCCCAATCCCTGCCTCCGCCAGCCTGCCCCGGCTCTCTCCCGCTACGGACTTGCTTGCCTTTGCTCACTCCGCGGTGAAATGCTTGATCTACAACCTGAAATTGGACGGCCACAATGGCATCTCATGTGCTCTAGCTGTCCGCTGCGCAATCCACGCTTCGTGACCGCGTTCATCGCCGCAGCCACATCTTCGGCCCATGCGCGCTTCCGCACTGGCGTTCCTCCACGTCCGCATCCCCGAGGAGTTCCTTGGGGCTACTCTGTCCACGAGATCGAGTCAGCGGTTGTCGGCGGTGTCAGGATGCGGCAAGGAAAGAGACAGGGAGACACTTTCTTGAAGAAGCTCGTGCCCGAAGCTATTTGATGAGGTTTCATAATTCAAATGATCCAAATGAATTGCATATGTTTTTTTATTTCCTGACTAAACTTTTCTTTTATTTGACTTGTACCAGGAAAAACAGATGGGCAGCGGCTGGTCACCAGGGGATAACAAAAAGTTCCGGTAATCTAAATTATCCAAATAGATTACATGCTGATGAATATGGTTGCTGAACGCGGCACTACAAACTCTGTCCTTATATCATTGAAAAAAACAAAATTCCTGTCATTTCACGTGGTAGAGCGACGGTGCAAATGAGAGAAAATTTGTCTGCCGACTGAATTAGGATAATACATACTAGCAACATGTTTAGAGATTACTATATTGATGTGGTTAGTATGTATATCGATGTGCCTAGTAAGCTTAGGCAATGAAAATTGCGGCAAATTAGTATTTGAATCATCACGTCCTGCTTCCGATTCAATTGCATGGGAAGATTTTATCGGTAAACTAATCTACTAATTTGGCTAAGGTTGGGGCCTCTAAATTACGAGATTCTCGTTAAATATCCAACAAGAGATCTGTAATTAATCTTAGCGCAGTTAATAAAGTAGTCTACAGATAAAAATCTTCCCATGTGATTGACTCCCCAAGTTAATAACTAGCGAACCAAGAAATCAAGCAAGGCGAGACAATCCAAACAATAATTAGCCTCTTTCTTCATTACCAAACTTACTAGGCACATCAATGAAAATACTAAATACTTCGAGATATTAATCTTTAAACACATTAACAGTAACTATTTTCCTAATTTATCGACAAATTTCTCTCATTCGCGTCACCATGCCACAGTGCAAAACAAAAGGAAATAATTGTCAAAAAAAAAGAAAAAAAAAAGGTTGGTGTTTGTAGTGTCGCATTCAAATTCAACAACAGTCATCAATATGTAACTTATTTGAATCATTTGAACTACAAAATCGTTTTTATTTTCTGTGGCAACCTGTCGTTGCTGTTTTGTTTTTACTATTGCAAGTCAAATAAAAGGAGAGTTTAGTCAAGAAAGGAAAGGCAACTATGTCTTGAACCGCGTCCTCGTATATGAAGCATGAAGGTAGACACTTTATTCGTCCGCGTTTTTAACTTTCCAATCCAAAGCATTATCAGTTAATAAGGGATGTTTTGGGAAGTAATTAAAGACGCGGTCAAATAAAGTGTCTCTCTTCATGCCTCCTCATATCTAGGAGGCGGTTCAAGATATCCTTACCATTTGTTTCCTAACTATTCTTTTATTTGACTTAAAAGTTGCAGAAGCAACAATAGCGAGACGTCACGGATATTATTGTTCATAATATTATCGAGTTGTTAGGAGGGGGTTTTCCAAGGCAACTCGACAAGGGTTGCGAGGGCGGCGCTCTTGAACCGCTGGAGAGCTTTTATAGTTTGAACCCATACTTTATTGATAGTTTAGGCTTGAACCCATAAATAATCATTGGGTTTATATAATCTCTTTCTCGTGTGATTGAAGGTTCAAATAGAAAAGTACAATGTATTATAGTGGAATCCTATACCAAATGTAACTTTAATTTAAGGGTGAATCAGGATAAACTTGGTGTCTCGATTTTTCTTTCTCTTTTTTACTCTCTATTTTGTTGTGTTTGAATGCCTAATCCTAGCAAATCTCATCTCATCCGATAATTCATGTGAACTTGATTCATATGAATATGAGTAAATCATCCACATCATCTCTATTCCCTGCAATTCTTTCTGCAATGAAACACGATCTCTATTCATTTACTCCTTTATTTTGGTATAAAACAACACTACTACACCATTTTGCTTGCACTCAAATCTCAAGTATCACCTCCACTTTGTTGTGCACCATCGCAAAATAAAAACCTTTGATGGCATATTCAGCGACAGCCGTTTCATTGCGCTCCGTCCATCCTTATCCCCATCACCGTCTGGAACAGCCCGTTCATCCCGTCCTACGCCGGTCCTCTGCTTCCGACATTGCTGGGGCCACATTCTCCAGTGTAATCGCTACTTTCCTAAGCCGCCCTAGTAATGGCGTCCCAGTATTGACGCCCGTGCGTATGAGTCAAGTTCATGGTGAGATTCGCATAATTCAATGTTGGATGTGTATTTATTCATATGTTTCTAAGACCACGCAATAGTTACTCTGAAAGGTTGAGAGATGGGCTTGCTAAGAAACAAATGTAAACGAGCAATAAAGGGATTTACTCTGTAAATATTGTCCATTTTGAACTTTTTGAGGAAGAAATTATAATGTCGAAATCTGACTGATTAGGCAGTGAAAGATAGCTCCATTAGGTCAAATTTATAAAATTAGAGTTACATGCACCCGTGGGTAGACTCACAAAAGAATTTTCTGGCCAAACGAAAGAACATATAAAACAAATCAACCGAACCAAAAATAACGCATTTCAAAATTTGTCGGGTTCGGCTTACATATTATGTAAGATTAAACTTTAAATGAGTTCTGATGTCATTTTATTTATTAATATTTGAGACAAGCGTTTTGAAAAAGATCACAAAACCAAATCAATATTTTACGGCTAAAGTATAGTATTTTGTTAATATTCTATGCTATGTTTCGGATAGTTAAAAGAAACGGGGATCGAAAGTTTGGACAGGACATGAGGAAAAATTTAAGTTTCTTGGTGGAAGAGCTGGAAATTTTAATGTTATGTTTTTTTCTTCCCATATTTTCATCACCCCTTCTCCCAAACATAGCATAGACTCATCCGCCCTTCCGATAAAAGAGAAAAACACACGCAGGCAGATAACATCTAGTTGCATCTCATAAAAGAACAACTAGGATGAACAATTTCACAAAAAAATCGAGGGCTCAATCGAATCAAAGTAAAATCCAACAATGACGTTGACCATTGTTAAAGTTTTCCCCATTACTGGCTTATTTTCTCCTTATTATTTTTTTTTTTTTTTTGAAAAATTATTTTCTCCTTTTTCATTAATTCAAAGAATAATTACAACAAGAATCTTCCATCTGATCTAAAAAGTAGAATTGAATTTGAAATTTTTTGAAAGTACAATAAAATCCTAAAGCATATCAAATCAGTGTATTAAAATCCTAAATCTCTATCTCCAACTGTATGAAAAGATAGTCGAATAAATGGAAATAGTTTCTTGTCAGTGCCAAAGCGCGTGTCTATAGAGTAGAGTTATTCAAAATGAATGGGTCGTTTAGATGGGCCAATTATTTATCTAATCAAAGCATTAAAAATAGTAACATAGAAAAAACACGTGATAATCCCAAAAGTCAAGTTAGCATGTGGTTACTCAAGAATATGTGAATAACATAACTATTGACTTGGAAATTAAAAAAAAAAAAAAAAAGGGATGACCCTAGTGGATTTTGTCGCAGTTAATTGATAATCATGATGAATGGAAGATTAAATTAATTTATAAGTTATCCATTCAGTCGAATAGAGAAAGAAATTAAACATTAAGGCACGATGGCTTGAGAATATTTCGCAAGCATATGGTTGCAAAATGAATCTCTTCTAATAAATCCATTAAAATGAATGCCAAGGTTGAAATGCCAATTAAGATGCTATGAGAATTTTGTAAATTAGAAGCCAACTAACCTTAAAACTTGATGGATTAGTTTGACGAATAGTGTTGGAAATATAAAGATATTGATTCTGAGTATCAATCCTAGGATCAGTGATTGAATTAGTCTGTTAGTGATTAGCTTGGTAAAATAGGAAAATGGAATCATATTGTAATCGGTGTATTTTTTATTTCCCATATTATTTCCTCTCACTAACATTATAAGTGGAGGATCATACTTGTACATTGAATATACATAAATACACGATATCACCTTTCCTCTCCATTTCTGTCATGCTATCAGAGCGACCTCGTTCTGACCTAGCTTCCGCAAATACTCTGAATTGCCTTTGGTAGTTTTTCAATTGTTGTTGCAAAATCTCTTTCTGCAAAACATTGACACACCAATTAGGAATTCAATTGTTCAAATATCCATCAAAGCAACAAGTCGAGCAGCAGCAAAGACCAAGAAGTGATCTTACCTATGGAGGAATCGATCAACCATTCTACTGAAAGTCTACCACAAGATCAAATTGTTCACACCCAGATTGATGAAACCCAGAATTTCCAATCGCAGCCTTCGGTTCCATTATCGACACCTATTCAACAATGGCCATATATTAGCTGGTATCCAATTCATGGCCAATGGCCTGCTGGACCGAGTCACATATTGGCTCAACAGAGCTTACCTGGAGAGGGAAATGAATCGAGATCTGGAATTCGACCCGAAGAAAATAGTGCATCACAGGACGCTCGTTCCAGTGGTGGATCGGGACTGGGTTTCGGACCCAGATTGACTCCACAAAATCCATATCCGGGTCTTCAACCCTGATCTCAATCTGCTTTCTTACCATATGGATTTCCTTTCAACAGCGGACGTCCTGAGCCTGGCGATCCCCTGTACACGTCGTCGGCCGACGGACCGGAGCTGCGGCTCATCAATATACAATTCACCGGACCAGAAAATTACAATACCTGGTCTCGAGACTTCCGACGAGCACTCGTGACAAAAGAAAAAGATGGCTTCATAGATGGAATCGTACCTTACCCGACTAACGAACGACAGCAACGACTCTGGCGAAGATGTAATCAGCTAGTTCGTACCTGGATCGGGAATTGCCTCGCTCCAGACATCGCGGCAGGGCTTCCACCGACCGAGGACTCAAAAACGATCTGGGCGAACACTCGAGAAATGTACGGGCTGCTCGATCCGGCGAAGCTCTTCACCATCACTCAAGCCATCTCGGACCTGAAGCAAGGGAACTCGTCAGTCACCACCTGCTTCAACCGACTTTCCGCCCTCTGGAACAAACTGGAAGCGGCCGAAGAACGCCTTGAGGGTCCCGAATCCACGCTACAACAATACCGAACAATCAAAGAGAGGGAGAAAGTGACTCGTTTCTTACTGATTTTGAACGACACGTACTCACCTTTCCGTTCGCAGATTTTAGCAATGGATCCCATGCCCTCGCTCAGCCGGATCTACCAACTGGCCGTCCAAGAGGAAAGCCAGCGGCAAACCGTGACCGAGCACGCAAGAGTGGGCGAAGGTGTCGCCCTTGCTGCTTTCCAAAGAGGTCTCGACTCAACGGAGGCGCCGCACCGTGGAGGCCGAGGTTTCGCCGCTGGACTAGAGAGCTTCGGGCAAGGAGGAGGACTTGGGGCTGCGGGGAACCGAATTGGGGAAATAAACCCTAACCCTAATTTGCGATCCAACGGCTGGGATGCTAGGAGAAGATCTGACGGCTCCTATTCCTTCACTTACTCGCCTGGATCCAACAGCTAGGAACAGAGAAGATCAGACGGTCTTCAATTGTCCGCTCACTCGGCTGAATCAAACGGTCCCCACTTTGCCACGTCAGCACCTGCGTATAAAACATCCGGTGGCCCACGACATGCCACGTCATTCACAAAATCAGCTGGGCAAAATTTCAAAAATAAGGGTAAATACTGTGAATATTGTAAACGTCCTCATCACATTATTGACACATGTTGGAAGTTACATGGAAAGCCAGGTGATGAAAAGGAAAAAGAAATTGCTGCTTACCAGGTTTCAGCACGGAGGACTGATGGTGCAAATCAGATAATTACCCAGGATCAGTACCAAAATATTATGAAGGCATTAAATCAGTTGTCCACTAATGACAAGACTGCAAGTTTCTCAGGTACTTTCTTATGCAAGACAAATTCAATATCAGTTGATGCATGGATAATTGATTCAGGTGCTAGTGACCACATAGTATGCAATGAACAATTATTTTCTGGTATCCAAGAAAGGCCACATTCCTCAATATCTGTACATCTGCCCAATGGAAACATTATTCATGTCAGTAAAAATTGGAACAGTCCAACTCAGTCCAAACATTGTTCTCAAAAATGTCCTTTTCATTCCTGATTTTGAGTTCAATCTTTTATTAGTCTCAAAAGCTTGCGAAGATAATTCTTGCCGAGCTGTATTCAATTCAAAAAATTGCTTCTTTCAGGACCTTTTGACTGGCAGTCTGATGGGCTTGGGTAGTGTCGCAGAAGGATTATACTTTTGGACCAGACTTCAAAAAGATCTTGATTTTACCAGTCAAAGCATTTCTTGTAATGCTATTACTAGTAATAAAGATATTGTTTTTCATCAACGTTTGGGACATTCTGCGTGTTTTCCTTACTCTAAATGTCCAATATGTCCATTAGCGAAGCAATCTTGAAAACAATTTCCTGTCAGTACATCAAGAGCTACCAGTGTTTTTTCCTTACTTCATATGGATATCTGGGGACCCTATCACACTCCACATCGTGATGGGTCTCGATTTTTCTTGACTATTGTTGATGATTACACTCGTGCTACTTGGGTTTTCCTTATGCAATCCAAGAGTCAAAAATTTTCTACTCTGTCAAATTTCCTCTCTCTCATTAAAAATCAATTTGACACACCAGTCCAAAGGATTCGTACCGATAATGGACGTGAATTTTTTTCTGCGGAGTGTGTCTCCTTCTTATCTTCTAGAGGAATTCTACATGAGAGTTCATGTACCTACACACCCCAACAAAATGGGATTGTTGAGCGCAAACATCGTCACCTCTTAGAAGTAGCTCGAGCCCTCAAATATCAAGCCTCTATACCAGAAAAAATTTGGGGTGATTGTGTGGTCACAGCAGCTTACCTGATCAATCGCATGCCAACTAGAATCCTTGAAGGACGAACTCTTTTTGAATTGCTTTATGGAAAGCAACCAATGATTGATCACCTTCGAGTTTTTGGATGTTTATGCTATGCGGCGGCCCTAGGGCCACGAAGTAAGATGGATCCTCGGGCTATGCAGTGTATTTTTATGGGATATCCTTCTTTACAGAAAGGCTATCGAGTCATGGAAATTTCCACAGGGGATTTCTTTGTGAGCAGAGATGTTATTTTTCACGAAGACATCTTCCCTTTTCAAGAGGCAACATCGTCATCATCAACATCTGCTCCTCAACCTTTCTTGTTAGACGATGATTTACCTGTTCAACCTCAATATGTACTCCTTGCACCAAAAAAGCATATTCCGAGCTCAACAGATGGTTCCAACTCAGGCGATGACACACCAATTTTCGCACCTGGGAACAATATCTCATCTGATTCCCAAGTGACCTCATCGCCGACAAATCATCAGAGGCAATCTCCCGCCATAGCAATGGAGCCAAGAATTGAGCAGCCTAGACGTTCTGGACGGTCTACTAGACCCCCTACATGGACAAAAGATTATATGTGTCCTACGATGGATTCTTCAGGTACACAATATCCTGTATCCTCTTATGTTTCGTTCAGTAGGTTATCACCAAAACACATGTGTTGCATTAGTAGAATTTCAGAAGAGCAAGAACCATCTTCCTATTCTGAGGCGGCATGTGATCCCAAATGGCAACATGCAATGGAGCTCAAATTACAAGCACTCCATGAAAATCATACTTGGGATATTGTTTCCCTACCGGCGAGACGACAATCTATTGGGTGCAAGTGGGTTTATAAGATAAAATTCAAGGCCGATGGTTCCATTATGAGATATAAAGCTCGTTTAGTCGCGAAAGGCTTCACACAACGGGAAGGGTTTGACTATCATGAAACATTCTCTCCTGTGGCTAAGGAAGTGACTGTTCGCTCCTTTTTATCCATCGCTGCCTTTCGCAAATGGCCATTGCATCAGATGGATGTCCATAATGCATTCCTACACGGGGATCTGGATGAGGAAATTTATATGGAACTTCCACAGAGATTACGCAACCAGGGGGAGTCTCGTGTATGTCATCTCCGTAAATCCCTGTATTGACTTAAACAGGCTTCTAGGCAATGGTACGCCAAGTTCACTGCTGCACTGACCGACGCAGGATTTCAACATTCCAGACATGATTATGCTATTCACATGGACTAAAGGTACTTCGTCCATCTTTCTCTTAATATATGTTGATGACATTCTTATCATGGGGAATAATGAGCTGGCTATTGCAAAATTCAAAGACTACTTGAGTGCCACTTTTCAGATAAAAGACTTGGGGCCTCCTAAATATTTCCTCGGCATTGAAATAGCTCGATCTGACAAAGGAATATGTCTCAGCCAACGGAAGTTCATTCTAGAAATAGTCTCCGAAGCAGGATTATCGGGATGTAAACCAGTCGTTATACCGATTGAACAGAATGCGAAGTTGACGACATATGAGTATGATGAGAGCTCATCTTCATCAGTCGAGGATGTATTACTCCAAGATCCATCAAAATATCAACGGCTTGTTGGGAAATTGATTTATCTCACAATGACAAGACCAGATATATGCTATGCAGTGCAAATACTCAGTCAATTCATGCACAAGCCGAAGCAGTCACATATGGATGCAGCACTAAAAGTCGTAAAATACTTGAAGGGATGCCCAGGACTCGGCATTTTCTTGTCTCGAGATTGTGACATGAAAATGACAGCGTATTGTGACACAGATTATGCAACTTGTCTGATGATAAGAAGGTCCATTACTGGTTTTTGTATCAAATTGGGAAAATCACTCATTTCATGGAAAACAAAGAAGCAATCAACCGTATCTTTGTCATCAGTAGAATCAGAGTATCGAGCTATGGCGAAAACTGTTTGCGAAATAATCTGGATTCGAGGATTACTTTCAGATCTCGGAGTACAAGTCAATGGATCCAGCGAATTATTTTGTGATAATGATGATGCACTCAAATTGGCAGCTAATCCTGTTTTTCATGAAAGGACTAAACATATAGAAGTCGACTGTCATTTCACTCGGGACAAGATTCGGGAAGGAATCATAACGACGAGAGGAATTGGAACTATTGAGCAACCTGCAGACATCTTTACCAAGCCACTATGCCAAAGACAACATGCATACCTATTAAGCAAGCTAGGTGTCCTTGACATATACAGGCCACCAGCTTGAGGGGGAGTGTTGGAAATATAAAGATACTGATTCTGAGTATCAATTCTAGGATCAGTGATTGAATCAGTCTGTTAATGATTAGCTTGGTAAAATAGGAAAATGGAATCATATTGTAATTGGTGTATTTTTTATTTCCCATATTATTTCCTCTCACTAACATTATAAGTGGAGGATCATACTTGTACATTGAATATACAGAAATACACGATATCACCTTTCCTCTCCATTTCTGTCAAATAGTCTTTTCCATTTACCAACTCGACAAGTTTTAAAGTAACAACCAAGCATGATGCAAGAACCCAAGAGGTAATTACTGGCTGGGCACTAATTTTTCATTCTAAGCCTACCAAATACATCGATCCATATTCTAAAATAAATACATTGAATCTTTAAAAATGTTACTATAACTTTTTCCATCATTCTATTGGCAATAAATTCTCTCATACGTGATTACGCGTGGCTATTTGTCATTAGAGCAAAAAAATCTTTTTGAAAAGCAAAAGGGAAGTGTATTGGGGAAAGGTTAAGTTACTAGTATAGGGCCGGTGACACAGCGGACAACAACTACAAAAGGGCTAGCCTAGCTTGTAATTACCTCCTGTTGACACCTAAATTTTTGGGGTTAATTTTTGATAAATAAGAAATAAAAATAAAAAATAAAAAAATAAATCGCATTACATATAGTTATTAGGAGCATATCTCAATATACTTGCATATTTATGGACTGGTAGCGGATGGGCTTAAGTTCTGAACATAATTGCATTGGATCGGGTTGGCGGTGGATGAACTCGGGTAAATGGTTTCGAGCTTTATTGAAGTTAAGCCCGCGCAAAGTGAAAGATTGGAGTAAGTTTCGTAATATAACCAAGTTTGACACGAATTTGGGAAAGATTGAGCACAATTTTCACATGGGATCTTAACAAGGCATGAAAAATCTTTGAGGAAGAATAAATATCTTTATTAATAGAAGATATTCTCGGTCAAATAGGTGCAGAGAAGTGTGATATTTCTACGCAAGAATTTGCCAAAAGAAGATTGGGACGTATATTTCTTGTTTTAAAACAAGAAAGTGCACCGATAAAGAAAATTTCATGTGTCCTACACATCCAAGGGCGTGAGCAGAAAAGGAAAGAATTCGTGGCATAAAATCATGAATATATGGTTAAAGTTGGGAGTATTCACGCATTTGAGGAAAGGAAAGGAAAGGAATAAAATATATTATATTAGGTCTTTCCTTTGAAGGCCTTGGTTGTCCGATAAATAAAAAGAACGCCAACACTGTGTTCGGGGGGGTGTAAGAGTTTCTAATGTGGACTACATTAATTGATATTGTAATTTACCGTTTAACGTTTACCGTTTTACGGGGATTGGTCTAAGGTGAGATAGAATGTTTCTTAATTAGTCTAATATGGGCTGGCTAGTGTGGGCCGAGTTGAGCCTGGCCCGTGTGAGGGGGCCTAGCTGGAAACTCTATAAATAGCGCTAAGTCTCTCCTCTAACCCTAATTCTCACATGTATCCTCACCTAAGGGGCGTTTACCTAACGCTAAACGTGAGGGGGCCGCCTCATTGAGCCAATGATACGGAGGGCAATAGAGGAGAAGGACTTGCGGGTGGAACATTGTGTTTCCGCTTCCGCTTCAAGATCGATGGATTCCAAAACAGGTGCGTTAATCTTTCTTCTCAATTATGCATATTCTTGTTCTGGTTATGGAGATCTTGGGATTGCGTAATTTGCGTCCAACACGTGGTATCAGAGCCTCCATAACCCTAGAACTCGAACGCATAAGTTTTTTGCCCTAATTTGTGATTTTCGAGATTTTTTGTTCAATAAAAATAAAATAAAATCACAAATTTGGATGATCCTGAAACCATTGGGTTTTTGTTCTACATGTCGAGATCTTTCCAACCATATATAATTTGTATAATTTTGTTGAGAAATGAGTGAGAATTTTAAATTTGAAATTCTAGGGTTTATACAAGAAAAAGTTCTAGAATTTTAAGTTACATTCTAGCGTTACCTTCGTTTTTCTTCTCCACTCTTTGCATCACATCGTGTCGTTTGAATTATGAACTATCAATCATCACGCGCACTCTTTTGCTCGTCCGTCTCTAATTTCGGAATTGACTTTCTCCTCTTGGTGGTTTTGTTCTATTACCGTGGTAAGTTTGCCCGCAGTTGCTAGTCAATGTCGAATTCGTTCGCGACGAGGATGATGGGGTTTGTGAAGATTTGTATTTGTATATATATATATATATATGTATTATAAAGATTTTATTAATGAACAAAGCAATGTAATTAGCATAATATGTGATTTTGGTGATATGCTGCCCCTATCACTAAAGCTAAAATCACATGTATATGTTGTATGTGAGGAGTAAAATTTATATCCCTGGTATGAGAGAGTTTCAAGGATTCAATTGAGTAGTGACCGCCAAAGTGGCACGCTTGATTGGGTTTGAGAAATTTCGGTCTCGTATATTGATTGGAATGTCTCATGCTCTAATGTGTAGTCATACTCCCAAAGGGGGTGATTATATATTAGTTCATGGAGGGACACATGATTATGTGGTGGAAGAGTGACTGATCCTAGTGGTTCGTCTGCCCAAAGGTGATGAATTCACGAAGATTGGAATATATTCTCATAACCGCTATCATGTGGGGAGTTTACAACAGCTTATCATGTATTCTACCCAAAGGTGATTATGTGATTTTGCATGTAACTCTCTGAATGTGTACTTGTGTGTTAAGTTACACATTGCTCACATGATGCTAATTATATGCATTGCTTGTTTTTCAATAACCTTTTCTGTAATTTATAATTCCACTATTATTGAGGTTTTTTTACTGCTTCAAATTTTAATTTGTGGACATATGATTTATTGCTTAAGAATGCAATAAAATTTGCTTACTGTCCATGAAGCGTTCCATTCTGGAACACTTGAAAAGAGATTTGCTTGCGAATTGCACTACTATAATATGATGGAAGTCTTAGTTGCTTGAAATTATGTTTTGTATAATATTGTAATTAGGACATATCTGTAAAGATTGTGTTTAAGTCCTAATGATATATACATCTCATATAAGGATGAAAAAGTTGTTTCCAAATTTTTTCCTATTTACTCTTAACGGTTATCTAAAGACTTCTATAGATTATTGTGGAAGTAAAATTGACCGAGATAAAGAATGTCCTTATCAAAGTTGTTGTTTTATAAACTTCTTTTGAGTTATAGATTGGGCATAGATTACCTGAATCATATTAAATTTAGGGGTGTCATGCATGAGTGAGGTTATCTAATCCAATATTAAGTACGTTGGAATTTAGATTCACTCGAAATTATTTTGTATCTTATCTAGATTGTTAAAGGGGTATTGATCTTATGACCCTAAAGAAGATACAAGAATTATGGAATCACATACTTTAAAGTTTCTTAAGATCGACATAATTGTAGAGGATAGCTGCTCTCAAACTATTAAAGATAATAGTATGATGGGGGTTACTGTGTTTTTGTCTTTATTTATACAGATAATTATGGAATCTCCTGTACCATAGACTAAACTTGTTGAGGTTTAAGGTACTATTCTTGATATAGTTTATAATGAAATTTCTTAAACCTCTCAAGTGTAGAATGAAGTGGTTGCAGCTTTATTAAGGAGATTTGTTAGGGAAAGACAATTAGTTATACCATCAGACTATATAGTCTATTTGTGAGAGCATGATTACAATATCTATTACATGGTTGTTTTAGCAACTTATATAAATGTCGTTTCTTGTTCTTAATTAAGTATGTGATTAAATGCCATAAAAATGATAATAATATTTTTACTCTGAAAGAGGGGTGGATAGTTAGTGAAGAAATAATTATTTATTTACTAATTCTTTCAGAGTGAACGTGGCATTGATAGTTTTATATGGAGTTACATCAAAGAGATACAAAATCTATATAAGTGCAACTGGATAATTTTGCAGCAGATTCAAGTAAACTTGTGTGTAGACTGAAAATTTTTAATTCATGGTCTTAAGCAAGTTTCCAGACAATATTATTAAAGTTTCATAGTGTTGTTATTTTGTTCAATTGGGAACAAAGTAAGTGAATATACTGCAAGGTCAGTGGGAGGAAATTTATTTTTTCTCATACTCTATGTACATGATATTTTGTTTACAAGTAATGACCTTGAGGCATCTTATATATTTTGTACTAAGATTTATAAGGATTATTTTTGCCATATTATATTAGATTTTCTCGGAGGACATTTGCTGATTGTATATTGGAAATATTTAATATACATTATTGCAAGCCAGGAATTGCTCCTGTTGTTAAGGATGATGGGTTGAATCTATCACATTGTCCTTTTTTAGATATTGAGAAAATCTAATTAAAAAGTGTACCTTGTGTCAGTGCACTCAAAAGTATTTTTTGAATGTGTTGTTTATTAATAATAACAGCAGTCTCAAGGGGTCTAAACACATGGAGGTCAAGTTTTTGACTATAAAGGAATTGGTACAGAATGGTGACGTTGCAGTAGATTATATTCCAACAGATGATATGGTTGCAGATCCACTAACTAAAGGCCTACGTCCATGTATATTTGAGCGATATGTCATTAGCATGGGCTAAGGAGCATCTTAGGATGTTGTTATTTAGTGTGAGCTATTTTATTTTTCTTTGAATAATGTTTACATCTGTTTTTTGTTACAATTTAGTAACATTATGATATATATATATATATATATGTCAACTTTTGCATTCAATAAAATGTTTTTGAATGGTTTGTTATTATGTTGAAAATATATATATTGTTAAAGTCTCAAGGTATTGCTTAAACCTTGAGTGAAGGCTAGGGGCATCCGGTTATTAGCCTTGTCCATATGTCTTGTTATACATAAAGAATGGTTAACCGTAAGGACAAGACATATGTGGGTTCATGGAACCATAAATGCATTCTCTAGTGACACAAGTTTTTTGTGACGCTTAAGGTAAGAGAATGGACATTCTCTAGTGGCACAAATTTTTTGTGACGCTTAAGATAAGAGAATGGTGACTGACAAATGAGATCTCTCTATGAGAGATGTTATCCATTTGACACACTACCATATTGGATCCATATCAATAGAGTTGAGAACACTCGTGACCATGGAAGGCTCTGTGTGTATACATGCAGTTACCGCCATGATTCGGTGTTTGAGACTTTATGGGATAGGATTGACTATTAAGAATTATCTCTAGACCAATGTGCGCACATACAGTACGATTTCAATTAATATAGTTCAAGTGGGAGAATGTAAGAGTTTTCCTAATGTGGACTACATTAATTGATATTGTAATTTACCGTTTAACGTTTACCGTTTTACGGGGATTGGTCTAAGGTGAGATAGCATGTTTTTTAATTAGTCTAATATGGGCTGGCTAGTGTGGGCCGAGTTGAGCCTAGCCCGTAATGAGGGAGCCTAGCTGGAAACTATATAAATAGCGCTAAGTCTCTCCTCTAACCCTAATTCTCACATGTATCCTCACCTAAGGGGCGTTTACCTAACGCTAAACGTGAGGGGGGCCGCCTCATTGAGCCAATGATACGGAGGGCAATAGAGGAGAAGGACTTGCGCGTGGAACATTGTGTTTCCGCTTCCGCTTCAAGATCGATGGATTCCAAAACAGGTGCGTTAATCTTTCTTCTCAATTATGCATATTCTTGTTCTGGTTATGGATATCTTGGGATTGCGTAATTTGCGTCCAACAGACAGATCTTAATACACACGGCCGTACGTAGGGGAGAGGAGACTTCTGTTCCGAAAGGGCATTGAGCGATACACACGCCAGAAGAGAGAAGAGGGGGACGGCGATTTTGTCTTCTTAGATGGTCCTATTGTGAGTTAGGGGGAAAATCGTGAAGTTCCTCTGGCAATTGCACGTGGTCTTCACATTATGGTTTTTCCACATGCCATGGTGCACCTTTTGCCATCAAGCTCACTTATCTCGAAGACCCAGCCCTGATGACCAACGAAGCACCAGCACTCACCAATTTCCCAACATGTCAGAGATTGTCCTCGCCAGGTCATTGGTTTAGCCTTGCTTGAATTTTTCTTGCTGCAGGTTTTTTCTAGCCATCGTGCTCCCTACGGCACCGGTGATTGTCCAATACTAAGCCCAGCCCCAATCCTGACGACGAGTTGTGGTGCTGATCATCGGTACCGCTCAAAGAATCCATTCCCCGCCACGACCAGCTCGATGCGCTGCTGCTCCAACGTTTCCCACCGTCTCAGCAACGTGCCAGGGACATTGAGTTTCTTCTATTCGAGTGGTTGATGTCGTCAATTTGAGGCAGGATAGAAGGCCTTTTAATTGAACTCCAGCAATCCCAAGCGGTTATTCCACATCAGCCCAGCATCGTTGAGTCAAGGTCAAGCCTCGACAATCAACTTTCGGTCAATTACCGCAGAGATCCTTTGCCGTGGGTCCTCTCCGCGAGCTCCCTAGTCGATCATCCACAGGCACCTCGTTGACCCACCGCCAGGCACATCGACCCTGAATCATCCACCATGAGCGACAAGAGATCGAGCTTACTATGAGCCAAGCCTGTGTCCTCACTGAAACAGAACAGCAAAGTTTCTATTTTTGCAGGGCTCCCATGATATCTTGCGGTTCCGAGAAGCTCACCTAGCCAACCCTCACTCAGGGCACATTACCGGCGCCGCCGCCGCCGCCTTTCCTTGGTCGATCACCACAACGTTGGTCCATCGGTCGGGAATCCTTATTGGCCGAGAAACCATGAGCTGTCATCGTGAGTCCAGGAGACGAATTTTGTTCCATTATCACATGTCGGCCAAAATAAGGAGCTTCAACTGAAATTCATGGTCACATGATCCAGAGCAGTGAATTCCAAAGGAAAAGACAACATCAAGGAAGGTGGAAATTGGAGATTTCAATTGCATTAAGCAACGTGACGTCTGCAAATCAAGAGCACGTCCATGGCCAAAATCTATTACTAGGTTTCATTCGCAAGTCCAGATCCCACGTTGGCGGTTCTCTCTCTTCGATGATAATGAAGCAAAACCCACCTCACACCCGATCTCCACATGACGTCCCCGATGTGAGCCGTTTCACTCACTGCTGGTCATGCCGCATCATGGAGCTGGTTGCGATCCCAGTCACCCCCTGCGAGCCTTCCATCATTCAAATTTGGAAACGGTATCCGAGCGATATTGCAATTTAGGTGATAATTTTCATCAAGTTCATCCTCATATATTTTTATTGTCTGATTTGTGAAATCGCTATCTCGCATGAATATTTAAATGATAATATCGTATCCACAAAATCTCGAGTAGCCTTTTTAATCCCTAATTTCACAACGTGCATAAGATTGATAGTTCGATTTTCGCGTCCGAAATCTGACTCGCAATCGCACAGAAAAATTGCCAATCCGATCTCACGCTCGAGATTTGATTCGCAATTTTATTTAAAATTGGTCAATCCGATCTCACGCACGAGATATGATTTGTCAATTTGGATGTCAATTTTGCTTTGATTTGCTGTCGTGTTGTTTAAGTTAATTTTATTTTCTTAAAAAAATCCAAAAAATGTAGATTAGAATTAGGTTTATTTCCTGTTTTAGGGTTTCCATATTTAGAATAGGAATTTTATCTTGAATTTAAAAAAAATTGAAAATCAAATCAATAAGTTTAGGCTGCTAGATTTATTATTATTTTTTTAAACTTGGATTGCATGTTTAATTACTTGGCAATTATTAATTTCGAAATTAAAAAAAGAAAAAAAGAAAAACACAAAAAAAAATCATCATGCATAAGTCATGTAGAGTTAGGGCATCTTTTTGTACGTCATTGCATATTAAGATAAAATTGCATTTAGTTTAATTCTAGATAATATTTTTCTTAATTTATTATAAGTTTAGATATTAGATAGATTGCATTTAGGATTATTTGGGTTAAGATAATATCTTAGTTTAAATTAGGATTTGGTTCAACCTAACTCCTAATTCAAATTGAATGGAATCTTAATCTAATTAGATAATTTTCACATTTTATCTAATTCCGAATTTCATGAAAAAAATACAAAAAAATGTCTTAGAATAAATTAGTTTTATTTTCTAGGACAAATTGCATTCTTTTTAAGAAAAAAAAAATGTCATATGCACATCACTAGGATTAGATTCATTGAAATGCATGCCATTTAGTGGTTGTTGCTAGGTCTATTCAATTAGAAATTGCATGTCATTAGAATTAGATCATTTAATTAATATTGCATTACATATTGCATGATTTCCATTAATTAAGTGAAAAAAAAGAAGAGAAATTGTGTGTTAATTAGAAATCATATCTAGGGTTGTTGATGTGAATTCTGATTTAACATTGCAGATGATTTCGTTGTCTTTAGGTAAGTCTTGCAATTTATTCATGGTTTTATCTGGGTGTTAAATTGGTGGTTTGCGCACCCGCATGATCGCCTCACATGTTAGGAAATAAATTTAAAATCAATTCAAGCTGCCTGCAAAAACATTTTTAAAATAAAAGAATGGTACCGAAAATGCATTAGAGAAATCTAATGTAATCAAGTCTCTGAACTCATAATATCTAGTCCGTAGGAATAAAGTAAAAACTCCCGTTACTTTATTTGGTTTTCTAATCGACCCACCAAAAAATAGATTAGTAGCGACTCCTAAATAAAATCTATTTGCATGTTAAGAATTTGAACCTAAGTCGCGAATTGGTATGGGCTTGGGAGAGTCCGAGCTAAGTCTAGGCTTAGTAATCCATTAGCCAAATCCTAGGTGGAACACCCGAAAATTTGGTCGTGACACCTCCCAAATGGAATTAGCTGTTGAGATTTATTTCCTAATATTACCAAAACCTCTAGATATAGAGTAAAAATATCCATGTCAAGTCCAAAACTCTTTAATAAATCTAAGAAGTTAAAAAAAAAAAAAAATTGAACGAACAAACATCGACAACAAAAACGACCATTTCTTTAAATAGATAGTACAGATGTTAAAACTTTGATGAATGAAGTTATAAGAATATTGTTAGCGTTGAAACACAACATATTTACGGTACATTTAGTTTGAAATATGTTCATTGCCTAAACTTACCAAGGCACATCAATACAAATGCTAAATTGGTATATTACTCTTTGAATTCGTTACTACTATCCACCTCTCTAATTCAGTCACTGACAAAATTTCTCTTGTTTGCATTATTACACCACCACACAAAGCAAAAGGAAATAATTATTCGAGAAATATAAGCAAAGTGTGTCTAGGGCCACATTTGACAAATAATTTACTCTCATTTAGGTCACCACTCTACTGCACAAAGCAAAAGGAAGTATTGTATCTCGGGTCGATGAAATACTCAGGACCATTGTGATAATGAAGACATCACGGTCCGCTCCTTATTTATTTTGAACGTTTCGATAATCAAATAAATAGTTTATCTGTGGGAAAACAGTCAATATGTTCCTTAATTGGAATGTTCAAGTTATCGATATTTTCATCATCGGTGATGACATGATGCCTCTATTGTTAGTAGGAAATTGATCAGCCAATTAGGCCGTTACTCTTGGAAGAGCGACGGTGCATTCACCATCACATATTTTTAGAAGGATGTGGGCCCCACCAATAGATTTTATGGGTGCACTCTGGAATGCGTGGTCCTTGTAAAATTATAAGTTTTCTGTGACGATGCTATTACGTTAATCATATCCTTTTTTAGTACTACCGGCCAAATAAAATAAAAAGGTAAATATGATTAGGACGTAAAATGGCTAAGTGTGTCTCGAATCGCCTCCTAAGAGGTCAGAAAAGCATGAAGAGAGATGCTTCATTTGGCATTGTCTTTTTAATTACCTTCCAAGAATTCGCTTCCTAATTAATGGTTTGGGATTTATTTCCATAGTCACATTTTTCTTGCATTCCAAGGAGAGAAAACCCTACTCTGTATAAATGCATGTTGGTGTTTTTGCGGAAGCGTGTGTGTGCAAGTGTGTATAGTATATTTTGTAGTGAATGGATAAGGGATAAATTAGGATAATTGAAGGACAAAGAACCTGAGATATAATTTATCTAATTGATGAAAATGGATAGTACAAGATATTTTGATATAATGGAGGAGTATTTCATGACATAAAAACCATCTAACTCTACTCCTCCACACACGGTGGAGGTCTAAACCTCACACACACAAATGAATGAACTTCAAGCCTATTTATAAGCATTAGTCACACGGTAGTACAACATTCTAGATTTCTATAAAATGTTGTCCATGTAGGCTTCATCTAGGTTCATCTAGGTAATTCTAGATTGTAATTTTTCTAGAGACTTCTACATTTTCTTGGCCACCTAAGCTAGATTTTCTTAAGGATTTTTCTTGACTTTTCTAGCTAATATCAATCTTGAACTTTCTAGAAAGTTTTAGAGAAAATGAATCACAATTTCCAACAATGCAGCTTGTGCGTACAGCTTGCATGCATCAAAACTTTTCACCACTTTCTCGCCTCGGTTTTCCGGTAAAGGAGGACAAGTTTCGTTCTATTTGACAAAAGTGCATATCAACATGAGCTTCTTCTACCGCCTTTTGTCTTCCATTTTTAGCAACAAGAAGGGAGCGGAGCTCACCCCCGAGGAGCTGGACTTTATCTCCAACTCCTTCGACGAGTCCCTCCTCGCTCAACTCCAGGGCCTGAGACCTGCCTCCGTCAGCCTCGCCTGGCTCTCCTCTGCCGTCGGCGTGCTCAACTTCCCTCATTCTGCAGTGAAGTTCTGGCTGCCTGACCTCGAATTGGAAAAAGACGATGGCATCCCGTCGTGGTATCTCACTGACAAAATGAAGGTCGTAGATCTCTCCCACCACATCTCCTCCGAGATCGCTCGACTGCATCGCCGCCACAAGACGCTGAGGATCACGATTGAGCACCTCCACTCGGACCCCAACTCGTCGGAGGAGGAAATTCACCAAGCGAGAACTTTGCTCGCAGATTTGGAGGGCAAAGGCGGCGATGGTGTTGTGAAGTCCACTGGCAAAATTGAGGAGCTGATTGGAGAGCTGGCCGCTAGCATTGGGACATCGGCTCCACAGGGGAAGGTCTCACCGGTGGAGAGAGCCGTCCGCCACATGTTCCGCGCTGCTGTCTTCATGACGATGTTCGTTGCTGGAGTCATATCGGCAGCCTTTCATGCTTCCCCGGGGGCACTTGGCCGCATCCAGGTCCCGGAGGAGTTCCCTTGGGGCGACTCTTTTTGCATGATTGAGACGGCAGTTATCCGGAGTTGGGGCGCAACCAGGAAAAAGGAAGGAAGACGTCCATCTTGAAGGAGCTTGAGGACGTGGAGGCGTGCCTTAAGCGCCTGATCGAGGCAATGGATGAGGTCGCAGCGTCAGGTGGCAGCGGAGAGATGGTTGGGAGGGTAAGGGAGATGGCAGCCGCACTGGAGAAGGCAACTGGGGTGCTACTGGAGGGGGCGTACAGGCTGATGAAGGCGGTGGACGAGCCGTTCGAAATATCATGGATATAAGGATGAAGATGATGGATGGGCTTCGAGAGCAGCCATCGCCGGAAATGTCATTGAAGGTGTACTTTGCGATGGAGGAAAACACAGTGAAAGTGATTTTTGAGATTTGAGTGCGAGCAAGAGGGTGTAACAGTTGTTATGAACCGCATGTAAAGGAATAAAAATGATCGGAGATTTAGTTTTATTGCTGTGAGGCAATTGCATTCCTAAGCCTACCAAATACATCGATCCATATTCTAGAATAAATACATTGAATGTTCAAAAATGTCGCTTATAACTTTTTCCATCATTCTATTGGCGATAAATTCTCTCATTTGTGGCAACGAGTGGCTATTTCTTACTGGAGCAAAATAATTTTTTTTTAAAAGCAAAAGGAAAGTATATCGGAGAAAGCTTAAGTTACTTGGATAAGGCCAGTGACGACGCAGCGTAAAAAACTTACAAAAGGGTCAGCCTAGCTTTTAATTACCTCCCAAATGGTATTAGTGGCTGAGATTTATTCCCTAACATTACCAAAACCTCTAGATATAAAGTAAAAATATCAATGTCGAGTCAAAAAAGGAGTAAAAATAAATAAAATTGAATGAACAAACATCGACAAAAACCACCATTGTTTCTTTAAATATATAGCAGAAATGTTAAAACTTTGATGAATGAAGTTATAAGAATATTGTTACCAAAGAAACACAACATATTTAAAGTCCACTTAGAAGTTTAGGTTCATTTGAAATACGTTCATTACCTAAACTTACTAGGCACGTCAATATAAATGCTAAATTGGTACATTACTCTTTAAATTCGTTGCTACTATCTACTTCCCTAGTTCGATCATCGGCAAATTTTCTCTTGTTTGCACCATTGTGCCACTGCGCAAAGCGAAAGACAATAATTATTCGAGAAATATAAGCAAAGTGTAGCTAGGGCCATATTTGACAACTAATTTCCTCACCTTTAGGCCGCCGCTCTACTGCGCAAAGCAAAAGGAAGTATTGTTCGAAAAATATAAGGAAAGTGTATCGAGGGCCGATGAAATACATGCGGCCATTGTGATAATGAAGATATAACGGTTCGTCACTCATTTATTTTGAATGTTTTGATCATCAATTAAATAGTTTATATATGTGGAAACAGTCAATATGTTCCTTAATCGGAATTTTTAACTAAATGATATATTCACTATCGGTGATGACGTGATGCTGCAATCGTTAGTAGAAAATTGATAAGCCAACTGCATCGTTCCTCTTGGAAGAGCGACAATGCTTTCGTCATCACATATTTTCACAAGGATATGGGCTCTCATCTACAGATTTTGTGACGTGTGGTCCTTCTTGCTCTATTACAAATTATTTGTAACAAAACTGTTAGGGCACATTTGGTAACGATTCTATTCTCGAAAATAATTTTTTATTAGAATTAATTTTTTTTAATTCTATTCCCGAAAATAATTTCTAAGAAAATGAATGTGCTTGTTACTGTCCAAAATTTCTATTCTCAAGACATTCTTAAATTTTTCTGTCTCTTTTAATTTTTTAATACTTTTATTATATTTCTCTTTTTTTCTCTTCTTCTTCCTCCTTCTTGGTAACCAATTGCCGGCCACAGCGGTGGCCAATTATAAACTGGACAAGGTCCAATGAGCTAACCGGAGGCTCCCCTAGCCAAGGCTCACATTGGCCTCGTCTTGGTCTGGCGAGGTTGAGCCTTGCGCTAGCTAGTGAGGCTGAGCCTCGCCGTGGTTATGAGATTGGTGGCTGGGTGAGCTTGGCCTCACTAGATTTGGGCGAGGCTTGGGTCGGCGACGCTGTAGTGAAGTTGTAGGCCATCACCGAGGCCAACGACTGGCCAAAAGGAAGAAGAAGAAGAAAAGGAAAGAGAATAAGATAAAAGCGAAAATTAGAATTGATTCTAGGAATTGTTCTCGGGAATAAAAAGCAATTTTTTTCTGCTTCTTAATTCTATTTTAAATCTATTCTTGAAAACAAAAAAAAAAATTGATTTTTATTTCCGAGAACAAAAAGTTTACCAAACGGATTTCTGTTCTTTTTTTAAAGAATAGAATCAGTTATTATCGGAAGTGTCACTAAACATGTCCTTATACTAGTCTAGTCCCTTTTTAGTACTACCGGCCAAATAAAAGGGTAAGTATGGTTAGGACAAAAAATGGCTAAGTTTTCTCGAACAGCATCCTTACCATATGAGGAGGCCAGAAAAGCATGAAGAGAGATGCTTTATTAGGCCTTTATCTTTCTGATTGCTTACCAAGAAATCTCTTCTTAATTAATGTTTGGGATTTATTTCCATAGTCACATTTCTCTTGCACTCCTAGAAGAGAATACCCTACTCTATATAAATGCAGCCCGTGCTCACGACGTTCATGCATCAAAACTTTCCACCACTTTCTCATCTCAAGTTTCCGGGAAAGGAGAAAACAAGTTTCGTTCTATCTCATATCTGACAAAAATGCATATCAACCTGAGCTCCTTGTCGCGCCTTTTCTCTCCCAGTTCTGGCGACAAGAAGGGAGCAAAGCTCACCCCCGAGGAGCTGGACTCCATCTCCAACTCCTTCGACGAGTCCCTCCTCATTCGCCTCCGAGGCCTGAGCCCTGCCTCCGTCAGCCTCGCCTGGCTCTCCTTTGCCGTCGGCATGCTCAACTTCGCTCATTCTGCAGTGAAGTCCTTGCTGCCCGACCTCGAATTGGACAAAACCGATGGCCTCTCGTCATGGTATTTCGTCGAAAGCATGAATGTCCTGGATCTCTGCAACTGCATCTCCTCCGAGATCGATCGACTGCGTCGCCGCCACATGAAGCTGAGGATCACGATTGAGCACCTCCACCTGGACCCCAACCCGTCGGAGGAGGAAATTCGTCGAGCGAGAAATTTGCTAGCAGATTTGGAGGGCGAAGGCAGGGATGGGATTGTGAAGCCCACTGGCAACATTGAGGAGCTGACTAGAGACCTTGCCGCTAGCATTGGGACATCGGCTCCACAGGGGAAGGTCTCGCCAGTGGAGAGAGCCGTCCACCACGTGATCCATGCTGCCGTCTTCGTGACGGTGTTCGTTGCTGGAGTCATATGTGCAGCCTTTCATGCTTCCTCGGGGGCACTTGGCCACATCCAGGTCCCGGAGGAGTTTCCTTGGGGCGACTCTTTTCGCACGATCGAGATGGCGGTCATCGCGGAGTTGGGGCGCGTCCAGGAAAAAGAAAGGAAGACGTCCGTCTTGAAGGAGTTTGAGGACGTGGAGGCGCGCCTTAGGCACCTGATCGAGGCAATGGATGAGATCGCAGCATCTGGTCACAGCGGAGAGATGGTCGAGAGGATAAGGGAAATGGCAGCCGCGTTGGAGAAGGCAACCGGGGTGCTACTGGAGGAGGCGGACCGGTTGGCAGAGGCAGTGGACGGGCTGTTCGAAACGGTCATGGAGATAAAGACGAAGATGATGGATGGGCTTAGAGAGCGGCCATCGAAGGTGTACTCTGCGATGGAGAAAAACAAAGTGAAAGTGATTTCGGAGATCTGAGTGCGAGCAAGAGGGTGTCACAGTTACTGTTATGAACCGCAAATAAAGGAATAAAAATGAACAGGGATTTAGTTTCATTGCTATGAGGGAATTGTTTATGAATAGAGATGACGAGACAACGATCAATAACCTTGTTTAAAGGCTCGAGAAGTTAGGACACGACACCGATGCATACAGTCCGGTTCGCATGAATTATCGAATAAGATGAGATTGACATAATTCAACGTTCCACTGGGGTTCGTCCTAATGGCCACCCTTCCATCTTGGAAATGGGAGGTTGGGGTTCAAATCCCCACCTTCTTGGGGGATTGGGAGTGGAGACGATTTCATTTCAGGAGTGGGTTTCGACTTCCACACCTTGCAATGAGGCAGGACAAAAGTTTGAGAGTGAGTGTTATTAGAGTAGGATTAGCGTAGAACCGACAAAAAAAAAAAAAACTTTGCATGTGTATTAAATTCACGCGTGTTGAGATCATGCAATAAGACGGCTGCGTTTAGGTCAAATTTATAGATAAGGGTTACATGCACATGATATTAAATTTATAAAAGAATCGTTCGACCAAGCAACACTATTAAAAAAAATCACTCGAATCAAATACGCATTTAAATTTTTGTGAGGTAGGGTTTACATTAATCTAAACGTTGTGATACCATTTGGTAAGATAATATTTAAGACGCACTTTTTTTTGAGATAAATCATAAGACCAAAAAAAAAATTTAGGACGAAAATATAGCATTCAGTTCATGCTTCTCTTGGCTATATCTGAGAAAGTAAAAAGAAATGGGGGATTAAAAGTTTAGATAGAATATGAAGAAACAAAATTAAATTCTTTATGAAAGAGATAGAAAATATAATTTATTGTATTTTCTTTTATATTTTCGTCACCCTTCTTTCAAACATGATAGCATAGATTCATCCACCCTTCCGAGGAAAGGAGAGAACCACACATAACATCCATATGTATTCAATGAAAGGATTGAGACGAATAATTTCACTTTCACGATAATTTTTTTTTACTTTATTATATTTTTTTATGAAAATTTTATAACCTAATTCTACTTTCGCAATAAAATAAAAAATTTCTTATGCATTTATCATCAAATTCAAGGTCTAAGACTCCTAATGTGGTACTGTTAGGGTAGAACGGGGATGGTATTTCTTTGAAGTTCCATTTAAATACAGCACCGTCCATGTGCAAGCCTCGCATAATTGCATTCTCAAATCAGACACCAGTGTGACATTTATTATTATTATTATTATTAAAAGCTGAATGGTAGAAGATAATAAATCGCAGGACAATCATCTATAGACCTTGATCAAAATAAAATTCGAAACTAATTAAACGAAAATAAAATGAGAGACCTAATTTGCCGATCTGCAAAGGGTGAGAATTGTTCAAATGTCTTATAAAAGGAACAAATTTTTTTCCTTGGGGTAGATCTTGCTCAAACCATTGAACCATCCAAAAGGTTAATATATAGAAAATAAATTTCTTTTCCCCAAATTTTTTTTTTTATCATTTCATTTTACTCAATTTTGAAGATCTTGGAATTATAATTTCAATTTTTTTTTTCAAAAGTTCCCATGCAAAGAACTTGTTAGATAAGTTATTACTTTATACTCTTTTAAGACATGGCAAAGCGCATCTTCTTGCAACTTTCCTTATGGATACTTATAGATGAGTTATTACTTTATACTCTTTTAAGACATGTCGTTATTTTAGTCTTTTAATTTCCACAAACCTTTTTGCGACTTAACCTTAATTAACATACAATATCTTGAAAATTTTCAAAAGTATATCAATACCGACATGTATGGTTTATATATAAAGTATTCATGATTTTTCGAAACTTCAAATTCTTTTTTCCTCAATTTTTGAATTTTGAAGCACAATTCATACATAAGCAGACAAAAAGTGTATTCGTACAAATGACCCATTTAATAAAACCGTTCGATTCGAGACGAGACGAGACCCCAACCAGGCCCATCCCTCTCCCTTACTGCGCTGTCCGTCTGCCGAGGTAGGAAGGCGACATGACTTTCTTCTTCGCTCTCGCTCCTTTGACTGACCGGGTGGGCAAAATACCAAAAGCGGATTGGAAGTCGAGATGAAGGGACGACACACGCAAGAGGAAAGCCCAGAAGCGAGCAGAGATTCGGGGAGCAGCAGCTTAGCTCGGCATTGCACGTTCCTCGTGATGCGTCGAGGTTTCCTCCAGTAGCTTTCGAACGCGCCCCCCCGGGCCCCCTTGCGGAGATTCCTCGGTCCATGGAGTACGAAAGGATCCAAAGGCCTCAGGTTTTGAGTGCTACCCATTTCGCTTTTACTCGACGTAGTGCTGGGTTTGTGGGAATCTGCATCTGTAGCGACGAGTGGAGTGAGAGATGGGCATTTCGGGTTTCCGGAAATCCTGGGTGTCTTTTCGCATTCTGCTCTGAGTGGCTCTTTTCTTCTTTTTCTTTTTATGGGATCTTTTGAGATCAATGTGTTTGGAGATTTGTTGAGAATGGGCGTGTTGGGTCGTTCTTGATTGTTTGGCTTGGGGCATTTGGTTGTGCACAGGGTAATGTTGGTGGGGGGTTGTCTCCCAGGAAGTTGAGGAATATGCTGCGTGGAGTCGAGAAGAAGAGGAAAGAAGAGGAGTGTCTTGATTCTTTGGGCTTCGACATGAGATCTGAGTTGAACAATGCGGATGATGCAGGTGAAAGCTTCCCCTCCTTTTCTTTTATAGCTAATCCCTGGAAAGTTTTGATTTTGATTTAATGGAATCCTTCCATTCTCTCAGTTTATTTTCTAAGTTTGATGACTTGATTTGCCAAGTAACCCTGATGTGGGGTCTAGAGCATAGAATGTTTCTTTGAAATCAAGTAAATCGCAAGCCGAAAAATTTATGATCTCTGCAGGTGGTGACAGTTCGGACAATTGCAAGGATGTTGATGTTGTAACGGTTCTTCCTGAATGTTCGGCTTCAACAATGGCTGATTTAGAGATGGCTGGGGACTGTCGACTGAAGGAAAACTCTTCAGTCCATTCAAGATTCAGAGAGCAAGAAGATCTTCCCATGGATTATGACAGTGTGAGTGTCTCATCGTCCATTTTTGAGTTTCAGAAGGCAGAGAGGGCTCAACAAAGATTGCCCGTTGCTCCATTCTCGAAACCAGCGCCATCTAAATGGGATGATGCCCAGAAATGGATTGCAAGTCCTACATCAAACAGGACCACAGGGGGACAAGCTAAGTCGAATACTCGAAAGGCAGGTCTTCTTAGCTACGGGAGTCGGCAATCATCATTGAAGGTGGTCACGGAAGTTCCTGATCAGAGAGCAGGTGCTTTAGGAGAACCAGATACAAAGAGGATTGACACAAGTCAAGCTAGCAAGGAAGGTCCAGGCTCGAAGTTTGTTAGTTGGCAGGTTGATATGCATCCTATTGCAGATCTATATGGAAGGTCCGTCCTTATGGTGGAAAATTCGATTGCAGAGTCAGCTGGTAAGGATCTGGTCATTCGGCTGACTAAAGAACTTTTATCATGCTTTGGCAACAACATGCATTTATGTTTGGCAACATGCCTATATCTTTCATTCCCCTTATATGCACATGCTCGATGACACCATATCGAATTGGTGTGTTCTTGTTGTTTAATTAGATCTTATGTGCAAAGAGCACCTGGTAAAAGTAGGCAAAAGTATGCCTACTTCTACGAGATCAAATTTACATGGGCTAAACTGTTTAACACTGCGAAAGGCTAGGACCATCTCCTCTTTTTTGAGTTAAAGTAGGCAAAAGTATGCCTATATATTTCATTCCCCTTATATGCACATGCTCGATGACACAATATCGAATTGGTGTGTTCTTGTTGTTTAATTAGATCTTATGTGCAAAGAGCACCTGGTAAAAGTAGGCAAAAGTATGCCTACTTCTACGAGATCAAAGTTACATGGGCTAAACTGTTTAACACCGCAAAAGGCTAGGACCAACTCCTCTTTTTTGAGTTAAAGTAAAATTCATCCTTTTTTTTTGTAAGCTCTAAAACACTAACTCATCTATCCGCATTTGCTATGATGTGCAGTAAGTCTCAGTCAACATGATTCTGTGGCTATTCATAGTGCCACTACTTATGTTCCACCACCTTCAACAGCAAGGTCAGTGTCAATGAGAGATATGGGTACAGAGATGACTCCTATTGCTAGCCAAGAACCTTCTAGAACAGGAACTCCTGTCAAAGCAACTACTCCTACACGTAGTCCAGATTCTTCTCGGCCGTCAACCCCTCCTAGAGCCATGCCAATATCATCACAAGCCAATTCATCTAATAACCATGGAAATGAAATGTCTGAAAAAGAGCTGCAAATGAAAACAAGGAGAGAGATAGTGGCTCTAGGGACACAGCTTGGGAAACTGAACATTGCTGCCTGGGCTGGCACGGAGGACGAGGGTAAAGATATATCGACTTCACTGAAAACTGAAGCTATGAAGCCACCAATTAAAAGTGCTATAGAACCACGTGCTACGGCATGGGAAGAGGCCGAGAAAGCCAAGTACATGGCCAGGTTGGTTCACTTGAAGCCATGGGTAGTTCTTTTTCCTAAGCGTTTCCACCTTTGCATGAGATTGCAACTTCATCATTGACAAATAAGAAAGAGAAGCTTCAGGTCATATTAAACAATTAGGACTCATGTAGCGCAGTAACATATGTCTTGAACATTGCTAGTTGATGTCTGTATCAATGTTATAATGAAGGTATTGTGGAGCATTCTTAAATAGGATCGCTGTCATAATTAGGGCAACCCCATATATTGAGATGCTTATCGAGTATCAATATTCCTTCTTATTTAAATTGTAGGGTCAAGATCTTTGAAACTTATTCATTACTGAATGAGTGGAAATAGGATGACAGCCAATATGCCAAGATTCATTAAATGTTGTTACTCTACAATTCCATTAAATATGTGGTGTACATTGAATACTTGCACTACACTGACCTAGGTTTAAACGTGAAGAGATGAAGATTCAAGCTTGGGAGAATCATGAGAAAGCGAAGACAGAGGCTGAGATGAGGAAAATTGAGGTACTTATATTATTTTACCATCCTATAAGTCCACCCATCAGTTTCTTTCTGTGTGCCATCAGTCTAGTGTTTTGTGGATCACTGAGAAATGAGTGGATTGATAATGAACATCTTGAAATGTTTTTTGTTTTCTCTTAGATTAGCCAGATACTTCAATTATAGTTTGGTTACTTAATTGTTCAAGAGAAGTAAAAGCAGAATGATGCCGATCTTGTACTTTTAAGGTTTTAATGAATGAGAAGCTCTGTGAGTAATAGTTTATTCAGCTGACGAGTCTTGTTTTGTTAAGATAGGTTTCTGAATTTCTAATTCCTAGGAAAAGGGTATACTTGTTTTTCCCTAGAGATGTATATTAAGATCAATCCTTACAGACAAATTTTGATATAGCAAATGTATAAATTTGCTGCCATCAATTCTTTTGAATAAAAAAATTACTGCCAGTAATTCTATCTAAAAAATGCTGACCTTTCATCCATCATAATGAAGTTTGGACCCATCTATCTCTAAGTATGTTAGTTTCCTTGATAAACTCTTCAATTTGCCTCTCTCCCCAAAAAAAAACAACCCAACCCAAAGTTTGGAGAGAGTTTAAAAGAACAAGTTTTTCTTCTGTGTCTAGCCAGATAAGTCCTCCTAGTCCACCTTCATCAACAAAGAAGCCAAGTAACAGAATTTTTAATTGCGGTACGAGAGTAGAATGCTAAAAAAAGGATAAGAAAGTTAGAGAGGTCCCACAACTTTGCTTGCGTTTTCACATTAGCAACACCTATTCACCTACATGCAAACTTCCTATTGTAGGAAATAGTAAAAATATGATTTCAATGTTAAGTACGTTTTTTCTTTGAAACATTTTGCATGTATAGTTAAAGCTGTAGATTGTGAAGCTGCAAAAGAAAAATAGAATGCTTTAGTTCTCTGATGCAGTTTTGGGCGGTTGCTATTGCTGCCATGAGATTTGGAAAGGGTACCACAATTGTGACGAAGATGCCAGACATATTTACTTAAAAAGAATTCATTGCCACATTTATTCGACATTAAAGGCAAAGAAGATGCAAAACATCAAAGCACGCCACAAAATTAGAAGGAAGGATGAACAAAAGATGATTGAAATTAGAAATTACCAATAAAGAAAAAGCTGAAGAGCTCAAAAGTCCTCTGCTTTCTCCCGCTGGTATTCTCTTTAATCTCTACGCCTTTCACTACTCCACTAAATATTCCCTATGCCCATTGCACTCCAGCCTGGTAGTTTTCACCACTTGTCAGGTTGAGCCCTAGCTTTGATGGCATAATAAAAAAGCCACCTGTCCACTTTATACCCAATCTTTTTAGACATATTTTTCATCCTCTGTATTACCTTAGCTTCTACATAGAGTTAGAGAGTGTTTATTCCCCAGACACCATCATTGCTTATTCAGAAAATGAAGCAATAACGAGAAAGAAAGAACCACTCAGGAGATTCCACCACCAATGCTTTTTCTTACTAAGTAGAGTTGGTTACGGAGATTCCCTTTGTCGCAATGCTTTTTCTAGGAAAAAAGTAATCTTCAAGGAGATTCAAGTACAAATGGTCTTTCTTTATGTTTTGTGGACACTTTTTACCTGCATACGCATCGTAACATTGCATCTTCACACTTGAGCTTATGAAGACTACTGTTTTACGTGTCTTGACTGGCTTAAACAAGTTTCTTCTCATCTTTTCCTCAGTTCTAGTTTTGCAAACTTCTTTTTAAATGATATCTAACCTATTTCATCTAAGCATTTTTCTAGCTTCTGAACATGTTGGTGCTCAACTGCATAGTCTTTCGTCTGAGTAAAGCATCACTATTCTTTTTGCTGCCTACAGAAAGAATGTGAATTGTCATTCTATGATGGCACAAGAAACTAGGGCGCCACTCCACCTCATCCCTTTTACTTGTCTTATCAATCAATATCTTTTTGCAAGATAGATTCATCTCAATCATGTCTCTTGTTTTACTTTTATACCGTCCAGAAGGCTCTTAGGAACACATGGTATATGCTTTCTGCATGTATATGAAAACCATGTGCAGAGATTTTTGTTTATCCCCATGTTCTTCCTACCAACCTTTTCATTGAGTAAATTGCAAGCTGCCTTCTTCACTTCATTACTTACCCTTGATTGACCACGCATATGATGAAACCAATTTTATGAAAGTCATGTTTCTAGTCTGAACCTATGTATTGTTATGATTTGCAGCACCTTCACTGTATGAGTTATCAATATAATCCCTTTCTATGCAGCAATTTTTAAATCCATATTGAAAGTCAAACCGGATGCAGTTTAATTGGTTCGACTAGCTAAATTAGTTAGCCTGTCTGTAGTAATTAAGCAACTCATCAGAGAAACTAGTGTAACATATGAATGTGTCCTTTGCTCAGCCAAGATGGTAAAGTCCCTCTCCTACATTGTCGGCTTCGCATGTTCAAGTCTCCTTGGAGCAATTTGATATTTTTTTTATCTCAAAAAGGGTGAGAAATATTAGCTTCAAATGAATCAACATATAGCCAAACATGAAGGGTACTTAGATGGATCAAATTTAGAAGTAGAAGCTAGAGGGCTGTGGTTATGATTCCCTTGCTTGAATCCGTATAGCCATTTCCTTGGGGTGAGCACCGGCTGGACGGGCTGGGGCCTCAAGGCACTTTTTGGCCTGTCCCGAACAGACTGGGCCTGGAATTTCTAGACATGATCTCCAGGCCCGGCCCAATCATGCAAGAAAAGGCCCAGACTGAACTAAATAGGTCAGGGCCAGGCCTAGCCCAAATTTCTTTTTGCTTTTCTCTTTAGGTTAAAAATGGAATAGTTATTATATATTGGGCTCAAGAAATCACCCTTTTTATATGTTTCTGCCACTTTTTTGTATTTGACCTATATTGGCACATCGATTCTTGTTTATTTGATTTTAGTAATGTTGTTTTAACTTATTTATGACTTCATTGAAGCATCCGTAAATTTTTGTTCATTTGATTTTATTGATTTTTTTAGTTTATTTATGACTTCATTAAAGTGTTTCGAGCATAAAAATGTATTTTCCATTATCTAAATCTTAATATTTTATATTTCTAATGTATGTTTATATATTCAAAAATTAGATCGGGCCGGTTGGGGAATTTCAGGCTTGAGATCTCATGCCCAAAGGCTTGGACTGGCCTTAATAAAAATAGCAAGACTGAAATCTCGGGCCGGGCCTACACAGGACCTAAAATTCAGGCCTGTCTGGTCTTTTTGGCTCCATCATTTTTGCTCGCCCCTACTGATCCTGATCTCTACCAATCTCACTCTGGTTTGATTAAATGAAGTGGGTCAATGCCACTGGTGTGAGTTCTAGAAGGTTCTGGTTTACATATTAGTATCAGATCAGACCACGTGCTAGTACCCGGTCAAATTGGCTGGTCTAGTCTGGTTTTGAGAGCAATTTTTGTAGGCAGCACCATTTGTTATGTCACCTTAATCTATACAGTTGCACCATAGTGCTTTTATTCTTTCTTGGTAATTCTTGAATTGGAAAGTTCATAATTAGCAGGATATTGCATTAGATGAAATGAACAGGTGACTTATAGCTTCTGAGAGGAACAAATCAGGGTATACAGGTCATGTAGAAATATAACTACAAGTTTCCATGGAGATATGTAATGGATCTTAACAAGTGCCCCTAGGGCACTAGTTATTTTATTAAAAATAGAAATAACACTTGCTAAGACACTTTGAAAATGGAAGAATTGCATATTTCAATGAAGTTACTTTATTCAAATAATGAATTTATATTTCCAAAGCACATTAAATAAGGCTTGACAAGGTCCCTAGGGTACTCTTTTAGGTGTTTACATATGTAATAGATCCTTAATAATTGTTTCGCTGTACAGCTTTTCTTAGGAGGACGTGGTAAATCAAGTAATAGATTCTTAAAGTAAAGCACGCGTGGCTTTGCCTTCCTTGCTTACTATTTTCCATATTATCTTGATACATACCCACAATATAGCTGCTCATCTCTATTTGTTTGTCATTTTCCCTTTGATGAAATTTTGTTAACGATATATTTAGCCAAAATATCTGTCTTCTCCATATTTTCCACATTTCTATAGGTACGCTATTGAGATTGAGACCATTTGTCATTTTTTCATGGCATCAATAACTTCCTTTTCCATTTTTCTTTTTTCTTTTTCTTTTTTTGGCTCAAATGAGGAACGATTAGGCTCTTTATGAATTATCAACTCTTCTAATGACATATGCAACTACTATACGTCTTTCTAGTAAGTGACAACACACCCCCTCCCGAAAAAAGAATGAAGAAATAACTCTTCTAATAATGTATCTTCTAAATGAGTTGAGAATTTCTTTCAGATGAGTTGCAGTTGTATACAGTAGATGGAGTGATAATGGTGGGGAAGTTTGCTGGAAACTGAACAAAGATATAGCTGAAACTTTAAGTTGTCGTCGATTCTAAAGCAGATGGTTGCTCGTTTTCATGGCATTTCTTTAGAAAATCATCAAGCAAGTCAAGGAATTGTAGATGTGCTATTTCTGGTTATGGGCTGCGTTGAACAGGAAGGAAAAGAGCTTTTTTTAAAATTAAGACTTAAAATATAGGAAGTCACTACTTTGTTTATAATGATTTTTATCTAGTAAGTTACACGTCAGTTTTGGGCAGTCAGTTTTCTTTTAGATAATACTGTTTGATAAGGTAAAAAAATCCTTAAACAATTGATAAAATTCCCTCTCAGAAATAATCCTGGTTCGTCCAGTCTCATCAGATACAAATATAATGTTCTTCATTCTCTAAGAAGGCCAGTGATGACTGGACAACGGGCGAGTAGGCATAGAAAACTTTCACCTTCGCTTGTTGATTTGATTATGTTACAATGGTAATGATTTAAGTTTCAGTCATAAAGCAGTTGTCTTGTGTTTCTCTCTACTGGGGATATTATGGAGTTATACAAACCCAACTTTCTTTGCTTAACTACATCAACCTGATCCAGATTAATGTTGAGCTCTTTTAAACATGAGTAAAAGTATTAGGCTTCAAGATTAATTCATTACCTTTTTGCTGTGACAGCACACTTTGCTGAGTAAATTTGTTTAGGAAGAACCACTAGGCAGCTGTTTTTTCTCACTTGAAAGCGAAATGGGAATTGTTTTACCTTGATTATTTACTATCATCTGGAAGCAATGTAGAACTCCACATTTTAAATTGCAGTGAAAATAGTGCTTATCTCAATGAGATGTGAGAAAAAATTTCTGGGGGGATGCAGCTTGTTGCTGTCAATACTCCAATGCAGACTGTTTTATTTTTTCCTCCTTTTCATTTGTGAATCATTGAATAAAATGTAATTAATATCGGAGGAATTAGTGCAGCACGTTCTCAGTAATCATGGAACAAGTGTCCCAATTATAGTCCAAGATGTCGTAGGTTTTAGAAGATGCAACAACTGCTATTGGAGTCTGTGGTTGGTTTGTTTGACTTTTTCATGGTATGGAGCTCTCGTCATTTTCCATGTTGTTGAGAATTGATGATAGATTTTTTATGCTTATTGAATGGGTTGTAATTATTGAAGCATCTGTCCATCTCCATAATATGTAGAAAATTAGTGAAATTGCTAATTGGATAATGGCAAGATGAACTTGTAGGTTGGTCTGGGCTGTAAACAATAGCATAATATTTCGCTTTTAGTCCCTACTTCCATTTTATGGGTCATCCAGAAGGAAAGAAATAGGCGGGATATCAAAGATGAGGAAAGTTCAAATGGTGCTGCAAAGGAAATGTGGCTTTTCACCTTAATTTTTTGGCATTATGAGGCGCTTTAGACAAAGATTTCTCTTTTTATTCTTAGTTTTTTCCTAGGTTCTAGGTTGTAGATGGGAGGCACCCCCTTGGTGCTCTTTAATATACTCATTACCAAAAAATTGCACGTCTCAATAATTAAAGTGTTAGGACAAATTGGAGTGCAAACTATGAACAGATGGAAGACTGGAAAGTGAAAAAACAACACGACAGGCTCATTATTATATAAAAGATTAGTGATGAAGTTGTTACAAGAATATTGTGCTATTGAATCACGTTCTTGGAATGTGGTGATTGAAAGCTGATAAGGATCAACATTGTGGACAATAATTACAGAAGTGTAGGAGAAAATCGATAATTCTTTGAAATGTGTGTGGTGGATGGTGGTCGAGTCTACAAAGTAAAAATGTAATTTATCTTTTAAGTTTTGGAAATAGTCAATCAGCGGTTTCCCTCTGTTTGCAATCTATGTGAAATCTATAATTCAAAACGTTTCTTATTATGGATCAGTTTGTATTTTGGGTTAGTACTTTTATTTTTGGCACCTTGAAGAGATGGTCTTTGTTCTGCTACATATACCATTTTAAGTGCACCCTCTCCTTCTCCTCTATATTATACAAAGGATGGTTTAGACTTTTCTAGGGTAACCACTTTCACATTTTACAGGAATATTTTGTTTAAAGGTCAAGTAGATGCCTTTGCAGACTTTGGTAGAGAAGGAAAAACCCAAGAAAAGTTGTAGGAGAAAAGAACATAGGCACAGAGAAGAGCCATGTAATCAAGCATGATCAAATAACTGCCGTGCTTGATTTTACTTGAGTAAAGAAACTTTTGGGTCCATCATAACTACTGGAAAGGGAAAGGGTGGCATCACAAGGTTCCTGTGTCACACTTTAATATTTTCGCAACTGTTACCTCACACTGACCTCAACAATCCTTTGTACTTCCGTGTTGAGTCTTGATCATCAGTCATCACGGGCTTTGGAGCCCAGCTTGATAATAATGTCTAACAGCAAATGCTTGATGTTCCTATTCTTAACCCTGTCGTATGGTACTTTTTGTCAGCCATCCTTCAGCTTTGATCAAACCTAACTGCATTACTTGTGTCCATATATTTATAATAGGAGAAACTCCACCATTATTGATAATCAGAATTTCTGCACTCCAGAAAGCATCCGTTTTTTCGTTGTTCTGTGTCAATTATCTTCACTGGAGAGATTCCTGTGTTTTGCCAGCTCTCTCTGCTTTAGCTGATACTACTTTTCACCTTCAATGACTTAGAACTGGTTTACTTTGTATTTCATCATCGATACTTTTATTAGGTTAGTTAGGACTTGATGTGACATTTTGTCTGTGTCTTGTCTACATTCACACATGGATCTGATAACTAGATAAGCAGGGATCTGCAATCGCAGCACTTGCCTAAACAACGACACTCATTCATTTATTTATCTGTTAATTTTTATTGTAATTTTTAGGTTGATGTGGAGAGGATACGGGGACATGCTCACGATAAGCTTACAAGCAAACTAGCATCTCTGAGGCACAAGGCTGAAGAGAAGAGAGCAGCCGCCGAAGCCAAGAGGACCCGTCAAGCTGTAAAAGCTGAGGAACAAGCAGAGTACATTCGCAAAACCGGCCGCATCCCTTCATCTTTTAGCATTTGCAGTTGGTGCTGTTGAAAGCCAAGAATGTTCAATGTAATGCTCACCTTGTTACGATGATGTCAATGCACGAGAATGTTTATATACGCCAATTAGTTGAAGGATCGAAAACCCTGACCCGTTTTTCCTGGTCAATGGGAAAATGGATGTAATTGTAAGTAGTCACGGAAAACGACATTCTCGAAATGATCGAACTTTGTTTATTTATCCTGTTGTACATTAAACTTTCTTCCTTGTTGTGTAAGTGCTGAGAAAAAATATTGGGAAGTAATGCTTGATCTGCCTTTCTTTGAGCATATGACTGCTTAAATGTCACCGTGCTTGTTGGGAACTTCTCTTATATTCTTTTGATTGAGCCTTCCTTCTATTGCATGTCTAGTGACTCATTTTCTTTGTTCTCTGTTTCTCACTCGCCAAACTGCACTGCAAATGCGTGAAGAGCAAAGTCTCTATGAGTGTACTTGTTGATGCACAGCATTAGCATTTGGAGTTATAGTTGGGGTCATGCCTGAACATTGCTTCGTCAATGGAGGTGACAGGTGAATTCGCATGAACCGGTTCGATCCACATGATATGTCATCATCAAAATAACTTCTGTAGTAATGATCTCTGATATGGATGATGGTTTGGAGTTCATTTCTTTCTTATTTTTAGAGATAAGTGCATCAAAGGTTTTGAAACGACAGTACAATTAATTTTAAAACTTTTAAAAAGTACAATCAAGTCCAAGTCACTTGTTAAGAAATGCAATTAGTCATAAAAAATTCAATAAGTGTAATCAAATATTAAAACTTGTTAGTAATTTCTGTTTGTCAAGTTGGACAAACTTAATGAAAGGATTTAATTGTACCACATTGACAGGTTTTAAGATATTTCTAAAAGTTTTATAATTCAATTGCATTTTTGTGATAAGTTTAAGAAATTTTAGTATGCTTATTTCTATTTTTTAATGATACATGGTATCTATGACTGATGTGGAGTCCATTTCAATGCATCATTCCATTTACATATTTTAACATTTCCATTCCAAACGTCTGAGTACCCCTTAATGCTTTTAGATGTCCATTTTTGTTAGTGCTGAATAATTGGTCAGCAAAGAGAATGATGTATGGAATGTAATGGAAGGGCTTAATGGTTCAATCATCTCGATAATAATTTATACTTTAGTGATAGAGACATAATTGCCATCATTAGAGTTAATCGCAAAGTTAAGGTGGTCCAAGACTTGTCAAAATCTCATGCTACATCAACCACTTTTTTTTTTCCCATCCATATTTCATAAAAGAAACCAGTTTCCCCTAATCCACAGTCCTACGGTGATTTGATCATATTTATGCACATTTCTTCTTAATTCATCTCAATCGAAAAAGTACTCACCGTTAAATTAACTGGAGCATTACAAATTAAGCGTTAATTTATTGCCAATCTAGATGTGTGGTCTGACTCTAAAGTTTGCTTTACCCTCACGGGAGCTATAAAAAATTGTTCCATTTTTTTTTTTTTTTTGTGCACCTTTTATAATCTTTATACACTTTCTTCCCATGGAAAAAACACCAAGTGCTGCTGCTAGCCCTCAACCACTTAGTGCTTGGGCCCAGAATAGCTAAAAATTTGAGAAAAGAAAACCTAGTTAGTGGGATTTATGGGCCAACCCAAGACAAAACAATTATATCTTTTTTCGGTGTTCAGAATTAGTAGATGAAAAGATAGCATTTTCCATATTAAGAAAGTGGGTGTCTGCCGTCATGAATGGGAAGAAGAACCCACGAATGAGAAAGTGGGATTGGGTGGTGAATGCAGCCACCACGTGGCGAATCAACGCTTGGTTTCTGGGGTTATTGGGTGTTTCTTTCAACCATGATTAAGTGTGTTGCAAGAAATGATAGATTCACGTGGGCCTACTTTATGCCAAAAAAATCATAGGACTTTAGATGGTGGAGTAAAAGAGAAGTGGATTTTGATTTCTAAGTGGTGGGCGTGTTGGAACATTGGGAAAACTTGTAGTTATCATTTTCCCTTTCGTCTGTATATAGAAATCACTAATCTCCGCATTATTTACATTCTAGGTGTGTTTATTTCTTGAAAAACGAACAATTTGAAAAATATTTTCTCAAAGATAATCACTTATATTGCTTACAAAAATAAAAGAATGAATTTCTTTTTTCATCTTTCACAAAAATGTTTAGACATATAATATTTTCATTTAAGTAATTATTTTTAGGAAAATATTTTCTAAATCATTTATTTTTCTCAAAACAAATGAAAATTAAAATACGTATGACATGTCTATATGAAATTAACATTGGAAAGTTTGAGACCGACTAAGAAAAACAGGCGAGGTCCTATTTTGTGAACTTTGTGGTAATGGAGGGTATGTTTCAAAGCATGATTGGCTGAGCATATTTTAATAATCAATGCGATTGCGAAGATATTAAGTGCAAATTAGTGGCCTGGTACTTATCCATTGCTTTCTAATTACAAAGACGAAGTAATCGATTTGATCTGCAAATCGCAAGAAGTTGTGTGAGAGATAAGTTCTTGATAGCAACCATGCCTAGAGGAAACGACACTAATTAATTAAAATTAACTTTCGCATCGACATTTTTTTCTCCCTGAATAACAGTGTTTCTGGGCTTTTCACTCAAATAAATTTCATTTTTTGATCATTAAAATTTCAGATGACTACATTTAGATCGCAGAACCTCAATTTCAGGCAACCGGTGCGTCAAACTTAGTTTATACATTTACTTGATGCGCCTCGACGCTTCCTAATCAAATTTTGGAAAAATGTATTGGTTGACATTGCTCCACATTATAATTAGTATTTTGCACATATGGGAAAATGAAACTCCATGCATACCTTTTTCTCACTCTCTCTTCTTTTCTTCTTTTCTTCTTCTTTTTAAACATTTTTCAAACACATTAATGATCGCTCCTAGATATTTTTCCCTTTTATGAACTAAGGTGAAAGCTCGTGAGGGTCTATGCATGAAAAGACAAGCTAAGCATGCGTTGCTCCCACGATGAGTTGTTTGACCATATGGTCGACTATGGTCGGGCCAACATTATCAATAAACCTAGATCTATCACCCAATGTTTGCCCTATAGCGTGCAAGCAAGCAGCCGGCAGCCACTTACGCCTCAACTTCTAATCAGAAAATATTTAATCGACAAGTGGAGAAGGGAGAGTGGTCATAGATGCTAGGATGTTGGTCGCCGACGTGGGTTGTAAGAAGATATAAAAAGAAAAGAGAAATAAGTGCATCGAATCACTAAAAACTTATAGCCAAAGTACAATAAATCTAACTTATCCAAAATGCGCAATCAAGTATTTCAGTTAGTTTCGTCTTTTTTGTGGATGGAAAAAGAACTCAACATGGCATTTTTTTTAATAACTAGTATGACTTTTAGTGCTAATGTGGTGTCATGCTAACAAAATAGTTCAATAATTATAATTATATAAGAAATATAGAAAGGATGCGATGACGACTGCGCCTCCCCTCCTTAGCAAGTGCAGCAGGTGCCAGTTGAGTCTTGGCAACGAGTGGCCATAGCGCCACTCCTCTTGTTGCTTCCCCTGTTCATCTTTAGTTTCTCCAATTTTATTTTTTTTGGGCTATGCCGCATCCACTTAAAATATCACACAAAATAATTAAAAAGGTTACTCTAGATTTTATATATTATATATTCAAAACAGACATGGCCAGTGGAATCAATTGCTTATCCATACGAAATCTAGGACTTGATTGCTCTAGCTGAGGTTTTAGGGAAAATTATACGAGAATTTATTGTTTGGTAGCTAATTCGGTTCTAAACTTTTCAATTTAGTCAACTCAGTCCTAATCCTTTTGACAATTGTCAATGGAGTTCTTTTAGCTATTTTTTTTTTTTTTTTTTGGAAATGGCCGAGATTGACAATTTTTGTAATTTTTTGAATTTCTTCTTCTTCTTCTTCTTTTTTCGTTGATCATCAGGCCTCGCCAACAACCCATGAAGGCCACAACAATGCCCTTGCCTACTACCATCTAGCAAAGGCGTCATTGCCCTCGTGTATGGCTGACAACCTCCACCTGGCATCACTAAGGTCCTCACGACCAATGAAAGGAAATAGATAAAAATGAAAAAAAAAAATGAAAATGAAAAAATTGTAAAAATTATTCATTTCAGCAATTTTCGGTCAGAATTGATTCAAATGACTACAATGGCAAATTTTCAAAAAATTTAAGGCTAAATTCGCTAAAGTAAAAAGTTTAAAATTGAATTAACCACCGTTCAATAGATTTAAGATTTTTAGGATAACTATCTCTATATTGGGATTTACGGCTTGACTACAATTTGTCACTACGTGAGTCTTAGTGCTTATAGTCGCTGTACTCACCTCGAACACATTTTGGATACAATTAATTACCTCCGACTTGGGGGCTGCATATTCAAAATATCATCCATGCAATTTTCGTCCATGAAATCATCTCATAACATATCATTACATACCCTTTCCACTAAAATCTCTCATTTATTCAATCCAGGCAGATAATAAGTTGAGGAGTGGTTGGGATACAAACTAACGTAAAGTATTTCTCGGAAAGGATGCGTATTAAAAGATCATCGTTGACAAAGGCAAATTAAATTCGGCCATCTAGGAGAGGGGTGATGTCACGGCACACGGATACCGGAAGTTGACTCTTCCGTGTCCAAAAATCAAACCTCCACCGACGAGGCTGCTGGTCCAAGGTAAGATCACCACAAAGTCACGAGCTGGATTTGATCCGCGAGAGAACCTCTAAACAGCTCGTGTCATATTATCTAATTATGACATGTCTCGTGTAAAGAGATTTCTTATAGAGTAATAATGACTTAAATTGAATTGTTGAAACATGTACAGCACCTTAAACCCTGTTTGGTAACCATCCCAACAGTGACTAATTCTGATTTTTTGTTCCTGGGGGTAGTTTGGGAATAGAATCGCGTTTGGTAAAACTTTTGTTCCCAGAAACAGATTTGGAGTAGAATCAAGAATTAAAAATAAAAAAGTTGATTCTTGTTCTGAGAACAAATTTGAGAATAAAAAAACCAACTCTTCTTCTTTTTCCTTCCGCCATCCCGCGACTGCCGTCCACCACCGCTCGTTGCCGTTTGCCGCCGCCCGCCACCGCCGGTTGCCGTTCACCGATCTAGAGGCTCGCCAGGCCAGGGTGAGGTTTGACGAGCTTGTCCAACCCCGGCGAGGTCAGCTTGGCCATCGGCGAGGCTCGACGGGGCTGGGCGAGCCTTGCCCAACTATCGGCGAGGCTCGGCCGACGAGGGCTGGCCTCGCTGAGGGCCGGCGACCGGCCACAAGAAGAAGAAGGAGAAAAAGGAAAAAAAGAAAAAAAGGAAAAAAGGAAAAAAAGAAAAGTAAAAAAATTATTTAAAAATTAAAAGAAATTGATTTGGAATAGAATCAATGAGTACGGTACCAAACACAATTTTATTCCAAAATCAGAAATTTTGGACAGTTACCAAACACGCTCTTTTACTCGGAATCAGTTCCCGGGAACAGAATAAAAAATAATCATTTCTTATCAGAATTTGTTCTCGGAAATAGAATCGTTACCAAACGCGCCCTTAAAGTAGCATCCGAAAAGGTTATTAGCAATTAATCGATCCTCTCTACCCGTTTTTTTGGTCAATAAATGGATGCGTTTGAGTTATTCGCAAAAACCAGAAAAGACAAAAGGACAGATAAGATGTAAATAAAAATGTCTGCCAAGTGCCAAGGCACCCAAGTTGGCAAAGGCGGCGGCGAGAAGCGTGGGCGCATGTCCAAGGCATTCGACGGTGGACGTTGTTTTCCTTAGCAAGTGGCTCTCGATCCTCTTGGATTCGTGCACTAGGATCGATAGGATCCGATTAAAGTACAAAGAATTGACTGAATGAGCGAGCTGTGTTTCGTGCTCCGCAGAATCCAGTTCGAAAAAAGGTAATAGACCCTTCTTCTTTTCATTTTTTATTTTTGTCCCTTTTCTCGCAACACTAGAGAAAAAAATCACCGCCGAATTATCAGACCCTTGGTGAGCCGTTGGACGACCACGACGATAGCCGGCCGATAATTAATAATCATCGTTAGTGGTTGATTCATCGGTCGTCGATTTTCAGCTATTTAATTGGGCTCGTTTCGTCAAAGTTTGTTAAGATCCTTATGGATTGTAATGTTCGACGATTAATGTGTTTACCACCGACGATTTGAGAATGTTGATTGTTTGATATCGCATAGACTAGATGATAAATTTTTGGGGAAATTACACTTTTGATGATCCCCGTAGTTTAGGGAATCTCACTTTTGGTCCTCATACTTTCTTTGGTCATAAGTCTAATCCTAGTTGCAAGCGAACAATTTAAGTCTTTTCATCAAATTTCCTTTGAAAATATGCTAGAGATTGCCAAGTTATCAACAACAACTAACATGTGCGCCTATTTCTACCTCACCAAGACAGGGGTTGTTGCCAACTAATAGGGATTGTTTGCGCCTGTTTATTAATGTGGTGGACTATCAGACTACGTTTCTTATTTTAACGTACTGGTATCCTGCACGTCTATAATATATTTTTTGAGCCTTGTATCTAGCTCTACCCTCTAGTTGCTTTACATCTAGGAATCCCAAGGTTCAGGCAAGGCCTCGGACGTAGCCTTTTAACATCATGCTAAGGACAGAAGTCCTCGTAAATAATTAACTCATGAGAAAATAGATGATAAAATATCATCTTTAAAGGCAAGATTGGTTGGTGAAGAACCAGAAGATTGTCCATCTTTGCAGATGGAGGAGAGTGATGACAATAGACACTACACATCTGAAGCCAACATAACCCAGAAGATAGAGCTATCAATATCTGATCTTCATGTTCTGCAGAGCCACCAGCCTAAAGTACCAGAACGTGCATCGTATGCCAAAAACTTCAGCATCAAACCAATCCTTCTCTTTGCCGCACCTTCTGTGTTTTTTTCTTTTCTTCAAACATGGCATATCCGAGCATTTCGTCTCGAATGAAGTAAATAGTCATCCGAGACTCGACACTCGAAACAGCACCCCTCTCATGACATGGACCGGTGGAGTTCGACATGGACGAAAAGGGGCGGGACGGAATTGGTCGATACAGGGAGCTCAACAGAGCAAGGAGAACCGCTGAAGACAGGGATCTTCTACGGCGTAAATGCTTCGCGAGCATAAGATGACCCTGTTTCGAGCTGCGTGCGACTTTAGTTGCTCCATGACTTGGTTACCTCATGACAAAAAGCGACAAGCTTTAGGACAACGAGACTAAAACATCCAAGTTTCTATCATTTGTACAGGAACTTGCCGCCATATGAGCACATCAGCAGAAACCGATAGAAAAAGACTGTAAAAATGCAACCCGTTTTGAGTTCGAATTTGCTACTCACCATCACAACTAAAAGAAGAACAACGATTACTCGAAAAAGTTGGAACGGGAAAATTAATGCGCTATTCTTCAGAGGGGAGAAACTAAACTTCAATGCCAGGAGTTATTGTGCAATGCTTTTATTCCAGATTCTTGTATCAAAGAACTCTAAGAAACAAGTGTTTTCAGTATTTACATTAGGGGGAAAAAAACACTTCCCACTGCAAAAGGGACTCCTGCTGTCTAGAGTTCTTTGCAATTGCCCAAAAACGGCTCAACATCGACGCTAACACCGTCGAGCCAGGAAACTAGCTGCTGGGTCGAAGGCCTCACTTTCGGGTGAACGTTTAAGCAAAGGCAGGCGATCTCAAAAACCCGCAATATCTCCTTGTCATGCTTCATGCCATAAATGGAATGATCAAACACCTCGCTTTCCCTGTTCTCACCCTTCATCTTAATCACCCAAGAGATCAAATCCCGTGATACCTTGGGCTTGCACATATCCATCGGCCTTTTCCCAGTGACAAGCTCCAAGAGGACAACGCCGAAACTATAAACATCGCCTCTACAAGTAGCAACAGAGGCCATACCATACTCGGGTGGAATGTAACCCAGTGTCCCAACAAGATCAGTAGTCACATGAGTGTCATAAGCACGTATGAGCCTCGCAAGACCAAAATCGGCCAAGTGGGCTTCAAAGTTTCCATCTAAAAGGATATTGCTTGACTTTACATCTCGATGAACAATATGCGGCTCGCACGACTGGTGCAGATATGAAAGTCCTCTTGCCGCCCCTTGAGCAATTCGGAGCCGTTTGCACCAATCTAGCAAGGAAGGCCCATCTGGTTTCTCGTGCAACCAATAGTCCAAGCTACTGTTTTCCATGTAGGAGTATATCAAGAGCCTCACATCTCTATCCATGCAAAATCCTTGAAGATAGACAAGATTCGGGTGCTGGGCTCTTGAGAGAGTTTCGACTTCAGCACGGAATTCTCTCTCCATCTGCCCACAATCACCAGAGAGCTTCTTGATCGCCAACTTCGTGCCATCAGGGAAGGTGGCTCTGTAAACCATCCCGAAACCCCCACACCCGATTATATTCGCTTGGTCGAAATCGTTAGTGGCTCGTGAAATATCCTCATACGACAGCTTTTCACAACTGTCCTTGTTTTGGAACATAACCAGTAACCGTGACTCCAAGTCTTCAATATCCCTTTCTTTTCTCCCGACCACCTCCTTTTCAGGGTCAACCTCTCCCCGCCTATGTGCTCGCATCAAAACCATGACCATGAGGGCGAGAAGAAACATCGCCCCAAATGAAATTCCAATGGCCATTCCAATGTTTCTATTTCGTGTGGCATGATTGGCGGATTTAGTATGGTTTTGACCACTTGGGCAGGGGGGAGCATGATCACCGCACAGTTTGGTTCCTTCAAAACTCGAATTGGGAAAGGTAGGGAATTGGCCCCCATTGGGAACTGGCCCGGACAAATCGTTGTATGCAACACTGAACTTGGACAGAAAATAGAGACGAACTAATGATGAAGGTATACCTCCCGACAGATTGTTGTAAGACAAATCAAGGGTCTCTAGGCTAGTCATTCCAGATAAACTAGCAGGAATCGAACCTGATAAGTTGTTATGGTTGAGATCGAAGATATGGACATTTTTTAAATTCCCAAACTCGGGCCAGATTGATCCGTTGAGAGAGTTCCATCCGAGTGCCACAGTTGGTGGAAAGCTTGCAACTTGATTGTACTGCAGCCCCCTCACGCTCACATTCCTCTTCATGAAGAGTGGGAAATCTGCAGAAGGTTCTGGCATTGACAGATTTCTTTTGACGAGGCCCTGCAATCCTGTAATCTCTTTTGGGATCTCGCCCACGAATGAGTTGTTTGATAAATCCAGATAGAAAAGAGATTGGAAGTTGCCAATCCACGACGGGATCATTCCACCCAATCTGTTCCAGGACAAATCCAGCAACTGCAAACGGGTGCATCCACTCACCCACTCGGGCATGGAACCCGTCAGTCGACTATTCGCCATGATAAGAACCTTAAGATTTGGAAAACTCAAACTCGCATCGCTGGGCAATTCTTCGTCAAAGTAATTCAGAGTGAGAACCAAAACTGTCAAATTCTTGCAGTGCTGAAGGATCCCGAGTGCAGATGAGACGTTTGATAGGCTCGAATTCGAGATTGACAGGTAAAAAAGGCTGGAGAAGTTCTCAAAGCTTTGAGGTATCGGGGTTGTGAACTTGTTCCGTGCAAGGTTGACATTCTGCAGCTGCTGGCAACTGGGTAAATCCTCAGGGAAAGGACCACTGAAATTGTTGGACCCTAAATCCAGAGACACCAGACTGCTCAGTGCCGAACAATTGAGAGCTATCGTACCGGTCAGTGAGTTGTTCCTCAAATTGAGAAACGTAAGCGACGGCGAATTGGACAAGGACGGTGGGATGGAGCCTGTGAAGCCATTGGTCTGAGCTATGAAGTACTGCAGCTTCTTCATGTTCTGAAACATATCCGGGATTGGTCCCGAGAACCTGTTTGTCGAAATCTCCAGCCGAACCAGTGCCGTGAGATTACCGATCCTGCTGCTGAGCGGCCCTGAAAAGGAATTTTCTTGAAGGTTCAATTGGACCAACTGACCCAGAGTGAAGATATCGTTACTGATCACACCATTGAGATTATTCGTGGCCAGAGAAAGGTTCTGCAAGGAGCCACAGTTGCCGAGTCCCGACCGGATAACGTCAGAGAAATAATTGACAGCCAGATTAAGCACCTGAATGCCGGTCGAGTTCGTGCAAATCCACACGGGCAGAGACCCATTGAAAGAGTTCTCAGAGATGTTGAAAACGCGGAGCGAGGGCAAATTGGCGCTCGCGGGCACTGGTCCGAAGAATTCATTGTAGCTGAGATCGAGGACCTGCAAATTAGGGAGGTGGAGGAGCGACTCGGGGAGTGTGCTCTTGAGGAGGTTGTGAGAAAGATTGAGGAATCTCAGCTGGTCCAACTTGCCGAGCGAATCCGAAAGGCTGCCCGCGAGCTTCTTGCTCGCGAGGGCCAACTCCACCACTCTGTCCGAACCGGTGGAACCGTTGCACGACACGCCCGCCCAGTCGCAGCAATTGGCGGACGCGTTGAGCCCCCAACCTTGGACTGGGGACTCGAAGTTGCTCATCAAGTCTAGCAATGCCTGGGAATCGCTCGAATTGCACTCAAGGACCCCTTGAGAGTGCAGGACCTGCGCCTGGATGCATAGCCAAGAGACGGCGACGACCACCCACAGCGAAGCCCGGACACCCATATGAAAAAAACAGAGCACCCAGGAAAGCAACCCCAGTACGATCAATCGCAGAGACGGCACGAGAGAGTAACAGAGGAAAAGGGTCGTAGGGATATCAAGTGACGGAGAGACCCATCTCGAGAAGGATCAAGATTTGCCAACTGCGAGAGCGTGAGAGCATGGGGAAGAGAGAGAGACGGAGAGAGATGATGAAGAGAAGGGGAAGAGGGGAAGAAGAGGACGCAAAGGAAGATCAGAGTGGTGGTGGTGGCGGTGGCGGTGGTGCCTCTTGGGCGTCCCTCTTTTTCGCTTTCCCGCTTGCGTCACTGCGGCGCAAAGAGAGAAGAATAAAGAAAAAGAGGTGGGTCGCGGCGAGGAAGCGGTGGGCGCAAGCAAGAGAGAGAGAGACAGATTGCGGTTTGACTTCAACGCGCTTGTTGGGTCTGAATACCAACTCAATTGCTGCTCCTCATCCACACTTCCAAACACGGAAAGAGAAAGAGAGAGAGAGAGAGAGAGAGGTTGCGAGTGCGGCGGCGGAGGAAGCGGAGATGGACAGAGCTGAGCAGGTGGCGCTCGACGGGGAAGAAGAAGGAGGAAAGGCGACCGGCGAGAAACCGGTGAGCCTCGAGATTCACGGAGGGAGGGAGGGAGCGAGGGATGGAGAGGGAAGTCAAAGGGGTTGATGGCGACACGTGGCGGGATTCCAACAAAATCTACGCGGGGTCGCCATTATTGTATGCAGTTGGGTTGGGTAGGCGCCAGGCGGGTAATTTATTAATCATTTTATTCCCAATTTTCTTTTTCTTTATCCTCGTTTTCGTGAGAACCTTTGAAAAAAAGGGTTATTTCATTTATGGGATAACGGCGTGCCTGGTCCCTTAAATTTTGCACGGCCTGCGGTATGATTCATAATTTTTTAATTTACTTAATAGGGTCTATAAACTTTAATCTGATATGTAATCCAGTTCATGAACTTCTAATTTATTTCAATATAATCCCCAAACTTCCTATATATTATTTGAAAATATCTAGTGTTATCCTTATGATAATTTAAGATGAAGGATAAATTTTGATATTTTCATATAATTCGAAAAGTAAAAAATGATTATTTATATTATTTTCCTTTTATTCATTCTAGTTGAACTTAGGCATTTTACCCAAAAGCGTGATTTTCTTATTTTTGGCCGGTGAAAGGTGAAAATATTTATTTACCAGAAATTACGATGTAGACTTAGTATGTGTATAAAAAAAAAATTGGAAAATCTCTCCTTGGGTGACATATAAGCTGTTGACTTCGATGAATATTAAACAATTTCCTTTATTTATTTCTCGTTTTTAGCCCACTTTTTGTCGCCCACAAGCAATCGATTTCTCCTGCATCGTTCTAGGGTTTTGTCATGGATCCAACGTCTGACTAATCCCACTTGATTAGTGCTTTTTCCCACTACAATCGTGTCGATTAGTGTAGGTAAATTGACTTTTAAGGAAATTGCCTTAATTGTTACTCGAATGGATGACCCAATTTTAAGATTTAATTTAATCGTTTGAGTGTTAATATTTCAATAACCTCTTGGTTCAGCTTTTTACGAGAATAACCGAAAGGATTTCAGGTTCATGTATTAGCAAAGAAATGATGAGAAATTTTGCAAATTAAGTTTACAATACAGCATATTCTGGCATCATCAAATTTCGATTTATCTGCTTATGCTTTGTCTTGAATTTATCTTGTTCACGAGAACAATAAGGCATTTTATCAGCCCAGAGTTTCTCTTTAAAAGGCTTGACTTCTTCAACTAAAAAGACTCCAATGATGCTGTAGTTGCTTCTTGCTAAATCATTACTTTTCTTTTTCAAAACATAATCATAACTCAAAAGAGTATACGAGACCTTCACAATACAATCGGAGATTTTTCCATGATATGAATCATAACACTTCATTCTCCATTAAATCGGTTGGGCATCACGCGGTAGTCACTAGTCACCAAGGACTATGAGAGAACAAAATGGAAACCAAATTACAAGGCAAGAAAAAGACCAAGTCGCACCATTTTCCATAAGATCACAAGTTCAATTCACATTGTAAGCCTAACTTACGACTGACTTGTATCTTAAGCATTTGCTATATGTCGTAAAGTGATTTTGTGACTTCTAACATGCCAATGAGATTTCGATGATGGGGGTAATTAAGCAATTATGATTTAAATCAGATATTTTGTGATGGGTATGGGGACCCTTATAGTAATACCTAGAGCGGTAGTTGCATTAGTCACCCTCTATCTATCGTATCACCTATAGAAATAATAGGAGAAAAAGAGATCATATGACTAGTAAACAAATAACAAATTTCAGCCACGGTCACTTTCCCATCCTCTTTATATATTCGGTATTGGACTCATAATTCCTTCAACTTAATGCTAAATTTAGGGGCTTAACTCTCTATTACGCCACCGCGAGCAGAAATATCAATTCACAAACGACCGGGCACCATGATGTGAACTCCAGAACTGGGGAGAGTTTTCCAACTTCTTCCTTACGGTTCCACCGTTCCTGTCGCCAGACACCTGTCGATTGGAAGCATTGTCGTTGAAGGAGACAGCCCGGGGTTTGAAGTCGAACCTCGGCTCCACTTACTTCTTAACATAATTTTTTTTCCCGTCGTTGTGGAATTTTCTAGCTTTTCAAAGTCAAACTCGAAAGCGAAACGATGCTTCGAAAATCAAAATACGAACACGGCGGATCGCGACTCCTTGTCGTGAGGGGGGGAAAACGGATAATTAAAGAATCAAAGGAGTGGCATGATCCCATGGACTTGACCCGATCGCCCCTGAGTTCATCGTTCAAATCTGACGAGAGGCCAGCGAGCATCACGACTTCTCTTTTGTTTTTGCTTATTTGGGTTGTCATCATAATCAAACTTGAGACGCTTTGGGGGATGCCCTCGGTTCGTTCTTTTACGTAATTCCACCCCTAACGTAATCAATGGGAAAGAAAAAGAATGTGGGTGGGGTTTTCCTCAATGCCCCCTTCTAGAGAAAGCGCATTTTCCGATGCTCAGTCCGTACGCATTTACGGTCGATGAATTTATGTCTTTTTGTGAAGAGTTAATACTGTTAAAAACTTTAAATTAATACACCTATAACAAATTTACCATAAACTAGCATACTTACCCTATGTTAATTTCCATTAAATTTTACTTTACAGTCGATGAATTCATGTCTTTTTGTAACCTATAGGTAAGGTAAAACAAAGAGGCCGCAATGGACAATTTCAGCAGAACTTGATGCCGAGTGGCGAGTAAGAAATGTTAAATCATCCGTGAGGAGGACAAGAGCCGACACCAAGGCCGTAAAAAAGGGTTAGGCAACGGGGCGAACCATCCTTAACGAGCACGGTCTGAACCCCAAACTGAAAATTCTCTAAAAAAATCTCCAAACGGATAAGAAAGAACCTAGGATTCCACAATCCATCACGACTCATTCTAGGACGGATCAATAGCACGTGAAAAAGGAAGAAAAAACCAGCAACAAATCCCCGACAAAGACATTTGCTAGCAATTCAGGACAGTGTATGAAAGGACAATATCCGCCAACCAATCTAGAACTAAAAACATAGGAGGACTAGCTGCAGCGCAAGGACCGACCTGAAAGAGAGGGGTAGGCTCTTCATGTTTTTCTCCCACGCGTTTTTGAAGTCCAACTGCATAAACCGCCGAAGCTTGCTTTCTCTTTAATAATATATGCTGCAAAGATTTCCACCCGAATATAGAAAGGAACTAAGAAAAGTAAGAGCAGCTGCAAAAAAAACTAATGAAAGAGAGAGATTCGGGGCCCGAAAGGTTCGGCTCGATCCCAGAAGTAAAGGCTAGTGACGTCTGGATCTTTTGAACAGTCAAAATCCACTGTTTGGCGCACCATCGCCGACTTCCTTATAACGAAAAAAGTCAAACGTAGGCGGCCGGCAAGGGACCTCCGGATTAGGACCACGTTTGTTCTTAGCTTTGTGTTCAGACCATGCCCCAATGCTGGTCCCAAACTATGGATTGCCTTGAATAAACTTTTTTTTTTCTTTTTGCTTAAATTAAACATTTACGATTCGCTTATTTTAACATTTCCTGAGTCGGGAAAACTTTCGAAATTCTCACAGTTTTCTAAAATTTGAGTAATGTCTGAATTGTTGGTGGGAAAGTGAGATAGCACGGCTGTGCTTTTATTACGTCCAAATAAATGGCTGACTTGATCTTTCGATGGCCCTCTCGAGAAAAATTGCCATGTCTCTAGGGTTGTTGTTGACCAGGTTACACCCACTCGGGTGTTGTTGTACAACTTATTACCAGCTAACAGACCCTAGACGTGGGCTGAAAATTTTCGGTTGTTACAAATATTCAAGAATCTAGTTTGGGAATATTCTTTCTTAGGTGGAAAAAATATATATATGATTTTTTTCTCATTGTCATTGAGTTGATCATTATATTTTTTTATTTTTTATTTATTTTCGAGATTAATAAAAAGATGTATTACAAAGACACGGTCTTATTAAATATTTTGTAGAGAAAAAAGTCAAAGAGGGTAAGAGTCCATTTGTTTCCACAAAACATGAATAATTTGTAAAACATTTTTTTAAACGATCACTTGTATTGCTTATAAAAATGAATGAACAAAAAATATTTTCATTATTCACAAAAAATAATTAAAATAAATTCTTTACATAGTAAAAACATTTTATTGATTAATTATTTCAAATAATATGAATGATCATCATTTTCAAAAATATTTTTTAATTCATTTATTTTTACTAAACAAATGGGGCTCGGTATAGTTGACTTTAGAAAAGCTAAGAGAAAAAGAGAGAGAGAGAGAGAATGCTTGGAAGTACACAAACTTTATTGAAGATAATCATGTACACATTCAGAATTTCAATATTACTATTTTAATATATCACACTCCCCAAGAACGATGGTATATCATGTAATCAAATTTCCTTTTTCTTTCAGGAATATAACATCGTAAAATAAAAAGAAAATTACAATGTTATTTACTTCTTACAATATTACGACGTTACCAAATGCACAGCCTAAAAATGTATTTTTTTTTTTCAAATTTATGTGTTTTGCTGAAAATGGTCGTCGATAAAATACCTTTCACTAAAGATTGGATCTTTGTTTTTTTTTTATAGTGAATTTGGGTTCTGTGAAGACTCAGGTAGGAAAGAATGCATATGGGATGACTACTAATACCAATGGGACTGAAAGAATAAATAATTGCGAATAAGAATAATAAATCGATAAAAGGAACTGCAAAAAAATTGTTAAGTGTTACTCATTGTGCATTTTTACCATTGATTCTTTTCGGCCTTTTATAGCCTTGTACAAAGTGTAGTTGTCAATGCACGATTATTCCCTGAGTCACAAATTGCAATTGCTTCCGAGATTCCTGACTTCGCGCTCACGATCTTTTACTACATATTCTTGTCACTGGGCAGTTATAATATTCAAGATTTCCTTTAATTTGACTTTTATCTAACATGGTTGACCATTTGTAGTCGTATGCCGACAGTTGCTTTGATCTCCCTTTCATCGATGACACCATAAGTTGCGTGCCATCGACATCGAACTTTCACCAATATGTAGTCGTGTTACTTTCCGTTGACAACCTAGCACCTCCGTTAAACATTGGGTCATTTTGGGTGTCAACATTATGACATTCTATGGAGGTTAGGACAGCATCTTGTATTAATAAGCAGAAAATACGATAAAATACGGATATGTAATTTAATATGTAAGTTAATTCTTTGTCTATACAATAATTCAGAAAAAGAGAAAGCTGTTTGACTTTGTATACATACGGGTTGCAGTCGACCAGGCCTCTTCATTTATATTTTTGGGCTAAAAAGTCAATGGAGTCCTGTATTTACAGCAAATCTAAGCCGTCATATCATCCTTACTAAAAATATTGGCTGGGATGATGAACTGGCGGAATTAGTTAATTAATTAATTTTATCTATTTCAAGAATTAAAAATAGTTGCCGTTCGATGTCGGGGATCGTTGATTCCTTACCTCTAACACTCCAAATCTTTATAATTGTCATTTCTAGTTTTCTAGAGAAGTAAATGAGCAGCCGGTCCTGGCCACGGATGCGAGCATTGACTTTTAATGCTGTTGACATTGAAGTGTCGTTTGCTCTAATTCCCCGCAATGACATTCTCATTTGATTAACCAAAGTCTTCTGAACAAAGTCTGACGGCATCCGTTTATAAAATATCGCATAGGGGCTGGCGGGGGTTTAACGATCCAATTAGAAGGAAGGGCCTGCTTACGGTGGGCCTTGATTGATGGGCTTCACGAGGCGGATGAGCTCACTCTAGCGATATGGAATTGGGCCAGGTAGTACGAGCGATGAGTTATCAGTTTGAATCAGAAAGCGCAGATCACTTCTTGCCTTCATATCAGCTCGCAGCTCCAAGGTAGTTGAGGGTCTCCACTAGTGCTGGGGATGCAATTTCAAATGCAGATGAAGCTCTGACGTTTGCTTTTTTGGGGCAAATCCACCGACAGGGTTACTTTCAACAAGGTCGCAGCATGCTCCTGCAATTGCTCCTTCGGTTGGCCCTTCGAGCCATCGATATTAAACCTGAGAGAGTCCCGTTCCGGCGGAGTCCATGTTGTAGATTGGTTCACTCGCTTTCTCCCTGGACTAACAACTCCCGGGTTCTGTCTCATGAAGTTCTTGTTCATGGGAAGGCGGCATTGAGAATTAAGCTCGGATCTGGTACCCGGAGGTGGAAGATGAATGAATTTCTCGCTTTTTATTTGTGCCACATAACCCCTGCAAATTCTGCGTAGACCTGTCAAATGAATGAGTTAGATTCGGATCAGACCAAATTGACTTATTATCCCATTTGTGATCTGTTTATTTGTAACACAAATTTATTGACCCAAATCCGACCCAACCCATATTTAACTCGACATATATTGCTAAAATACTTCCATATTTACTCAACGTAGGAAAGCTTATACCTAAACTGAAGTGAGAATGTGGAGTGAGTAAGCACGAAATTGAGTGATAGTAAGAGAGAATGAAAAGAGAGTCATGAATATGAGTTGGGTTTAAGTAAGTTGTAAATTTATTTATAATCCATCGACCCACTTAACACTCATATTATGCTTAAATCCATTAGTAACCCATTTACTCAACATAATTGATCCATATAATAACTCAGCTCATCATATAGGGGTTAATAAATGAGCTTATAACCGATTTTGACAGCCTACCTTTGCATCAACTAATTGCAACGACCACTTGTCCTTTCTCGTGATTTCCTAGTGCAAGATGTTTACATTTAGTCTTGCGTGTGGCCCTACTTCCTTTGTCCAGCGGCATAGGAGGAAGAGATGCTACGTGGTTTCAGGATATTGTTGACAGGGAGAACAAAATGGGTCAGGTAAGACATTTCTCTTAAACAAATTATCTCATGTGGGCAGTGCATATTTATCGACACGCTCTGCATAAAGTGGCGTATTTAGGAGAGCGGTTCACTTTCCAAATCTTCAGCCATAGAGTCCTCGGAGTCTAATAGGAGGAGGATGCTTGATTTACGTTCTATCGGTTGTTTGTAGCTCACATTTCGTTATACAAGCCTTATACAGAGTATGTTCTTGATTCATTCCCGATTGTTTTTTATTCATTCCCAGTCCATATTAAGGGTGCAATTGATAACACTCCAGAGAACAAGTATTTCTGTTTTTTTTCCCTGATATAGAAATATAACATAAACGCATTTAGTAATTTTCTTGTTCTTGAGAACAGATTTGGAACAGAAACAAGAAACATAAAAAATAAAAAAAAGTTGATTCTTGTTCTTAGGAATAACTCAAGAAATAAGCTTTCTCTTTTCTTTTCTTTTCTCCTTTTTCTCTTTCTCTCTTCTTCTCCTTAGCTGGTCTCTGGCCTCAATGATGGTTGGCAATTGGCCAAATGAGGCCTGACAACCTCGCCGGAGCCTCCCCGGCCACCGACGAGACCCCCCTAAGCCTTTTAGTGGCTCAGCCTCGCTTGGCCACTAAAGAGGTCGACCTCGCCCAACCACCACGAGGGTGGTGTCACTTGGGTGGGTGAGGCCGAGCCTTACCAATGGATAGCGAGGCTCCCCCAATGCTAGCAATTTTGTCGGCCCTCGTCTGGCCGATTGTCGGCCAACCATGGTGAAGGCCAACAACCGACTAGAGAAAGAAGAAGAAGAGAAAAATTATTAATAAATTAAAATAAATTCTAAGTCACAAAAATATTTGGGGTCATATTAAATACATTTCTGTTTCGAGAATAGAAATTTTGTGTAATTAATACGTTAAAATGCTCAGAAACTGTTCTTGGGAACATAAAAGGAAAAAAGTGTTTCTGAATAAAAGTTATTCCCATGAGCAAAAACGTTACCAAACGTACTCTAACTGTCCTCACCATTAGCTTGTACTAAGTGGGATAAATGATATTTCATCCACAATATGCTCTTTGAATAAGCAATTTACTTGTGTTCGATTCATCCTCCCAATTGATTAACTCTGCTACTCTCTAGGGATCTCCATAGTTCGCCAGTCCTCCATTATCTTTCAATTACTTAGGGTGCATATGATAACCATTTTATTTCTAGCCGGATCTATTTTTCTGTCTGCAGGAACAAATTTGAAACATAAATTCATCTAGTGATGCAATTTCCTTTTTCTATTTTTGGAATAAAGTTTTAGTTTAGAAATAAATTTGGAACAAAATGAGAAGTAAAATTTATTTTTTTACTTTTTTATTTCTAAAACAAAAATGATAAATAATTTTTTTTATTATCATTCATCCTTGCTACTACTAGTTACTTAGGGCCTGTTTGGTAACCATACCAATATTGCTAGATTCTAATTTTTTGTTTCCGGGAGGAGTTTTAGAACAAAATCGTGTTTGGCAAAATTTTTGTTCTCAGGAACAAATTTCTATTTTTTTTTTGTTCTCGGAAGTAGATTTGGAACAGAATCAAGAATAAAAAGAAAAAATTAATTCTTGTTCCCGAGAACAAATCTAAAAATTAAGCCATTTTCTTCTTCTTCTTCTTCTTCTTCTTCTTCTTCTTCTTCTTCTTCTTCTTCTTCTTCTTCTTCATCATCATCATCATCATCATCTACCGCCACCGCCGCGATTGTTGTCCGCCACCATTCGCCATCCACCGCCCACCGCCGCCAGTGACCAGCAATCGGTCCGGCGAGCTCGCCAGGCCAAGGCGAGGCGAGGCTCGCCCGGCCCCGGCGAGGCTCGCCCAGCCACCGGCGAGGCGAGGCTGATGAGGGCCGGCAACACTTCGGTGAGGTCGTTGGCCCTCGTTTGGTCGGTCACCGGACCAGCGACTAGCCACTTGAAGAAGAACAATAGGAGAGAGAAAGGAAAAGAAAAGAAAAGAAAAGAAAAAGTAAAAAAGTAAAGAATATATATTTAAAAATTAAAAGAAAATGATTTTGAGTAGAAATTTTAAGCACGATACCAAACGCAATTCTATTCCAGAATTAGAAATTTTGGACAATTACCAAACAGTTTAAAATGCTTAAAAATTGTTCCCGGGAACAGAAAAGAAAAAGAATTATTTCTGATCAGAAATTATTCCCGCAAATGAAATCGTTACCAAACACGTCCTTACTGGCTGCTGGCCATCATCCTCCCTATTGCTCGCCGCCTCCCATCACCGCCCACCTGAGAGGGAGAAATTTTGTATTGTTATCAAATAAATCTTTTGTTCCAGGAATAGAAATTGTGTATCGTTATCAAACACTTATTTTTGCTTAAAAACTTGTCTAGGGAATAGAAATTGAAAAATCCATTTCTAGTAAAAAATTGTGTCCAAAAATAAAATGGTTATCATTTGTATCCTTATTTACACATATATTAATGGTATTTTCATTGCCCACAGACCATCTAACTTCTTGGGAGATAGCATTTTTGCTCAGAATCATAATTTGCATAAGTCACTTGAAGGAAAATGAATTCCTTATAACAATTTATTCCACAAAGTTGAGGGGAACTTGGATAGTCTTAATGCTTGTTCGCCTAACATGGTTTTGTTAAAAGAGATGAGGTCACTAAAGGCGAGTCCACCATTGTCTTTTCTAGGCTTTAGTACCCTATTTCTTCTAGTGCATAACTTATGTGGATTCACTTTGTTTCCACCAAAAGGAGAAGATTTTTTGTTCAATATCTTTACAAATCAAGACTGAGATTTTGAATATGGATATTGCATATTGAGGCAAAACCTACACAATTGTTTTAATCAAAATCTCCTCACTAGCTTTAGACTTTAGTTTCTCTTTTCATCCTTCCAATTTCATATTCACCCATGCTATGATCTAGGCAAACATTTACTTCCTTGACTGCTTCAATTGAACGTATACTTATATTTTTCCCATCTTCTCAAATTTTCGGTACTCTCAACTTTAGGGCCATACCCATACTTGTTTAAATTAATTGCTTGAGCAATAGCAAGGCAATATGGATTTAGGATAGGTGTCAAATTCTGACATCACCCTCATTCAATTGCTAGTGGTATTGCTACACCAAAAAAAAAAAAGAAAAAAAAAAGCCCAGTCTTTATTATGGATGTAGTGCCGATCCGAGTAAGCGAATAACTCGAAATCAAGTATGATACGGTAAACAATGAGCTACTGACTATGCAAATGTTTTGCAAATAGCCATGCTTATCAATGACCATGACTATAGCTATCAACAATTGGTTGACGATAATCACAAGTTTGACAAAATATTGGATGAAGTGGAGACATCGATTGGAATATATCGATTAAGCAAGATGATGTTCAAGGAATGTAACCATTTTGATGGGCATGAAGTTTGAGTGCAGTGGGAATCGAGCTTTCAACTGTTTGCGGATAAGGTAGACGGGAAGACAAAGCATGATGGTTGTGATTGTTTGCAGGCAAGATTGAAGTGCGATGTTGGAGGAGTAACCGCCTGCCCGTAGATAAGATGGCGCGGCAACATGAAGTTGTGGAGCTGGACAGTTATGTTGTAAATACTACAAATACTAGTGTTTATAAACTGGAGACCTCTAAATATTTCTGCATGTATCTTTGTTATAGCTTATAAATCTTCGTCTTCGATTAAATTTCGGAGTGGTTTTCAGCAATTAAATTTCAACAAAGCTTTTTATGTTGTCACACTTCATCGTTAATTAAATTCTATTAAAGCATATCTGTTCATTGTGCTCCATTAATAAGACTTGCGAATTTCAGTGAAATTATTTGGTTAGTTGGTCAAATTCAGGCAAAACAAGTGTGTCTTTGAAGTGGATAAACTAAAAATTTTCCACACTGCCCCGAAATGTCTAGGAAGGAGCCAAATCATCTGTCCGAAGCTGGGAGTCCCTTTGGCCCTTGGTTGACAAAGGTAAAACTGTTGGATATATTGTTAATATAATCTAAAAATAATATGTTCACATACAAGCCCAATAGGTAAAAGCACGATTATTTGGGTCCATATGGGCCGGAGCCCAATAGCTTACATATATAAACTCTAGGGTTTCCCTACGCTGGAGGTAACACTATTGAGCGTTCCAAACTTGACGTCTCTTGGTGTAATACTTCAAATAACCGCTTCTTCTCTCTCAAACACATAACCTCCAACAATCTTGAAGTATTATGATCGTGTGTTGGATTTGAGCGAGAAATGTATCTTCTTGAAGATTTCGTCAAGACGAACTCACGGGTGTATTTTACTTTCGATTTCGACGGTGGTATTGGCCGAGATTTGAGTTTGAAGATTCGGGTGACCGAAATCTTTGATTCAAAAATCCAAAAATTATAGCAAATTTTAGAGGGTGAAACCACTTAGGCTTTGTTCTACTCGTCGATACGAACGTTTTGAGTGGTTACTCGCGTCAATCGAAGGTCGGACGGAGAAGTTACAGCAACCTGAAGTTTTCATCTGAATTTCTAGCGAATTTCGGGGGCGGAAATTTCCAGCGAGTTTCAGCGACAAGGGCAGTCCATCTTAAGGTTTTTGGGCGCTCCAGATCTGTTTTTAGGGTTTGTTTTGGCAAATTCCATCTTTACAGAGCAGTTTGATCAAGGTTAGGGGAGTTATTCGACTTTGTGGCTCTGAGGACTCCAAGGTGCACTCTTTCTAATACTTTGCTCTGATTAAAATGACAAAGCGTAGTTCCTATGATATTATGAAGCTTCAATTGTTTGATGTTACTGAATTTCATGGCTGGAAATTACATGTTCAATTTGGCATGAAAGAACGTGACATATTCTATATTGTATTTAGCGATTTTGCATCTACCATTGAAGATGTTGATGAATATCGATGGAACAAAGATGATGATTTTTGTAGAGATTATTTGTTGAACTCTCTAAATCCTAATCTGTCTATGACTTATAGTGAATATAAGACGGCGAAAGAGATATGGGATCACTTGAGCGCTCAGTTCCAAAAACAAGAAGAGCTATCTAAAACTCTCCTAGCGGAGAAATTCTTTGATTTTAAATTCACTATGAATTCAAGCATCACTTCTCAGTTAGTTGAATTTGAGAACATGAGGAACAAGTTGAAAAATGATATTAGGATTAATTTGTTATTATTATGGATTAACTTGTTATTTCTATTTTGTGTATATCTAGGTAGTGCAGAAGATAGTGCTGCAAATAGGTTTTTAGATCTATCTACTAACACAGTGATAGAATCTAGAGATGCAGTGTTCTTCGAAAATAAGTTTCTCAAAGATCAAGGCTTGAATGTTTCTGGATCTACATATATGATTTCAGAATCTCCTGTAGAATTTGAAGCAGGCCCTTCTGACACTAATTCCACACAATTGGCTATTGAACCAATTCTAGTAAGAGTATCTATAAGAGAGAGAATTCCCAAGAGTTTTGGTGAGGATTTTGTTGCTTACCATTTTGAGAATGATCCATTCTCCTATCAGGAAGCAATGAGATTTAGGGAATCTCTACTGTGGGTAGAAGCCATAGATGATGAAATGAGCTCTCTGCTGCAGAACCACACTTGGCAGCTAGTAAACTTGCCAAAAGGGGTTAAAGTTATAGGCTGTAAATGGGTGTTGAAGAAGAAACTGAATAGTGATGGATCAATAGCCAGATAGAAAGCACGTTTAGTAGCTAAAGGCTATAAACAACAGAGTGGAATATACTATTTTGATGTTTATTCACCTGTGTGTCATCTATCAACTATAAGAATTCTTCTTGCCTTAGCATCTATTAAACACTTTGTAGTGCATCAAATTGATGTAAAAACAGTTTTCTTAAATGGGGAGTTAAATGAGGAAATTTACATGGAACAACCGGAATGATATGTTATGAAAGGTCTTGAGGACAAAGTTTGTAAATTGAATAAATCATTGTATGGTCTTAAACAAGCACCTAAGATGTGGCATCTTAAATTTGACAAAGTGGTAAAGAGTTATGGGTTTTAGTCTAGTTATTCAGATAAATGCCTTTATCATCGTTCTATGTCAAATAAGATAGTCATCATTTGCTTGTATGTTGATGACATGTTAATTCTTGGTTCCGATCATTCTGTAGTGAGTGACGTGAAAGCTACTTTAGCTAAAGAATTTGACATGAAAGATCTTGGTATTGCTAATACCATTCTTGGTATGAAAGTAAGTTTTAAACGGCAAGTTATCTCCCTTAGCCAGACTCATTATATTGAGCAACTACTTTCTACTTGGGATACGATAAGTGTAAACCGAGTGATACACCATGTGATTATAATAACAGACTGAGTCCTAATGAAGGGACCAGAGTTGATCAGTTAAAATACTCGAAACTGCTTGGTAGTCTCATGTATGCTATGAGTTGCACTAGACCTGACATAGCCTTTACAGTTGGTATGCTGAGTCGTTTTACTAGTAATCCTAGTAAAGAGCATTGGGATGCCCTTGATAGGCTGATGAGATACCTTAAACATACTAAAGATTATGCTCTCTATTATTCTGGTTATCCTCCAACTGTGGATGGATATTCTGATGCCTCATGGTGTTCAGATATTGGAAGTAGTAAGTCCACTAGTGGATATGTATTCACTTTGGGTGGAGCTGCTATTATTTGGAAATCCAAACGACAGACTTGTATTGCATTGTCGTCTATGGAATCAGAACTTTTTGCTTTAGCCTTAGCCAGCAAAGAGGCAGAGTGGATAAAAAATCTGATTATGGATATTCCTTTGACTCGACTAAAGATTAATTCTTTGAGCCTATTATGTGATAATCAAGCAGCTATCCAAGTCGTCAATAATACTCTCTTTAATTCAAAGAGAAGACATGTGAGACTGAGACATGCGTTGTTGAATTATCTGAGAGAACAATGGGTTATCACCTTGATCGATGCGAGATCGAAGGATAACATAGCCGATACTTTCACCAAAGGTATGCCTAAAGATCGATTATTCAAAACAGTGGGGGAATTGGGGTTAAAGACTATATAAGCAAGTCTTAACTACCATTTACTTACCTTTTAAGTGTGTTTTGAATTATCGAATCTTCATTTATTGGCTACAATGATAAGCACAGTATATATGTTTCATCGATGTTCACAGTTGCTGACTAATTTGAAAAGGGTGAGTTGTCTCATTCCAAACTTGATGAAGATGACTTTAACCTAATTCAAATGTTCTATCGGAGAAACTTGTGTCATTCCAAACTTGATGATACAATTCAACTAAGTTGGACTATCCTTTTTGGTTAAATGATCTCATTCCAAACTTGATGCTAGATTATTTGACTTTAAGGAATCAGTAACTGTGACATTCCAAATTGAAACATAGAAACAATTGTTTACTTAAGAAGCATGCTGGTTTTGTTCTTAATTGAAACTTGATATTACATGACTTGGTTATTGTAGGTGACTTGACTATTGGTCATGTTCTTTGAAACTAGACAATAGTTATTCTCCTACAAATAAACTTAAGTTGATGGCTCTTTGTAAATCACATTGTTTAAGTCTTGTTCATAATATATGAAACTGGATTAATGCTTATGACATGATATTATGATACTTTATGACATCAATATATGTTCTTCTTTGCCTGATGGAATGTTGCTAAGTTTTATTCAAATGATTGAATTCATGATAATATGAAATTCATATTTGACATTCTACATGGGATGGTAGAGATGGAGGAGAGCTTAATGAGTGGGATCCTGACTAAGATGACCTACTTGATGAATGAATATATATCATTTTGAGCATGTGGGGACTTGACAGTTTACTTGCATTTTGCTATTTCTATTTTGTGAACAGTATTATGCATATATTGGTTGTGAACTGAGTCTAAGATTTATTTTGGGGATTTGAATGAGTTTAGATTAAATCTAAAACTCCTAATACTTGCTTTTGATTTGTTGCTCTTAGAACAGATTCATGCTAAGAATGATTCACTTATTTAGATTGCAAATGATGATTGAGTTTAATACTTTACTGCTAAAAACTCTTTGACAGATCCGAGTTAATTGTCTTGGACTGAATGTAGATGATTCATGTTTGATTGAACATCACACTAACTACCTTATTAGATTGTGCTGTATGGTGAACATAGGAGGAGATTGTTGGATATATTGTTAATATAATCTAAAAATAATATGTTCACATACAAGCCCAATAGGTAAAAGCACGGTTATTTGGGTCCATATGGGCCAGAGCCCAATAACTTACATATATAAACTCTAGGGTTTCCCTACGCTGGAGGTAACACTGTTGAGCATTCCAAACTTGACGTCTCTTGGTGTAATACTTCAAGCAACCGCTTCTTCTCTCTCAAACACATAACCTCCAACAAAAACTTCACTAGGAAAAAAGAAATATGACGAGAATTTACTTGGTCCACCGTCGACTAGACATTGTATTTTCCGACATGGGTCATGAAAACATTATCGGGGATGCATCTACACTTGGTAAACTTATGTCTATCTTGTGAATTAGTTTTAGATTCATGCACATGAGACTCGATTAGAGATGCTTGTGCAAAAAACAATATTTCTTTTTCTTTTTAGCTTTGGCGAACGATCGACGAGACTTGAGTCATCATATTCATTGATAAGTGTTGAAGATATTAGCCATATTGTGACTTATATATAAATATATGTACTGCAATCGTAGTGTGTTAGAGATGCAACATGACCATGTATTAATCGCAATAACTTTTTGTCTATTTAGCGAATGAACTTCTATAGTATAACCCCATGAACTCTGTTTGTATTTATAATCACATATATATAGTTCTTTGTTGCACTAGCTATATTTTAAAGATATTGCGATTAATTTGAGTTAATGGACCATGTAAAATGAAAAAAAACAAAAAGAATGAGAATATTTAGGGGTGGGAAAGGAACACCTCATGGGATTTAAATGATTTTAAGCTCATTTAACTAATTATGAAAGAAGGATTAATACATTACATTATAGTATTTAAATATGAAGTATTCATAGCATCATCAGAAACTAGTCATTCAATGGGCGAACCCTACCTAAATTAGAACACCATAAAGCTGTTTTTGGATCTCATCTTATCAATGACTAATTACTTCAAAATCAATAGGGACTAATTCTAGTGTTTTGCTATCCACAACATGCTCTTTCTTTGGCTGCGAGAGAATCTACCAACATTCCAATAAATAAGTTATCATCCTTTTGTCAAATTTTAAAAACGTGGTCTGTAAACTATGGACACTATAAGAAATTTTCTTACATCCTAATAATTTAGAAAATTATAAGCTGCTTCGAAATTTTACAACTGGATAAAACATTAAAATATTATAGAAACAAGCCTTAAGAGAGAGAAAAGAGAAAAAAAAAAAAGGAGAAGAAAGAGGAACGGTCATGGCAATGGCGGCACTGTCCACACTCTTGCAAGGGCTGCCAAGCCCTTAACGGACATTGTAGGGGTCGATCTCAAGCAATGCCTAGCCGAGATCATGCAACCTCAAGTGATGTGTGGTCAAGATTGCGCTACACTAACCTAGACCAAATCTAGCTTGGGGTTGGGCTACCCCATGTGACTCATGATCATGTTAGTGCCCTTCTAGCCGGGGCCAAATCTAGCCCAAATAGCTAACTAGGGCAGATATAACCTAGGCTAGCGCAATCCCTATGAGGCGATGCCCAAGCTCTCGTGACCCCAACGATCCACACCCAGTCGTTACTTGGCCCAAGTCGTCTAACCGTATTAAGTCTTCTAACATGGTAAACAAAAATATAGTATTTTTTAACAGCACGATCTGACACAACTATAAAATTTAATGATCAAATGGGGATAAGAATTACCTAACCTAATTGTTCCCAAAGCAATTCCAATGGCCACTTGATGTTTCTATTTGTCGTGGCATAATTGGCAGATCTAGGATAATTTTGACTCACTAGGGTGGGGGTGGCATGATTCGCAGATTCAGGATAGTTTTGACTCAGTGGGAAGGGGAGAGCATGATCATCCCACCACCGTTTGGTCCCTTCAAAAATCGAATCATGAAAAGTCGAGAATCGGCCCGGACAAATTGTTATGTGCAAGGTTGAACTTGAAAACAAAGGTGAGACATCTAGCAAAGAAGGTATTCTTCCTGACAAATTGTTGTAAGACAAATTGACAGTCTCTAAGTTAGTCATTCCGGAAAAATTGTCCGGAATTGAACCAGATAAGAAGGGACCATCGAGGGACGCTGATTGACGAGTTCGTGGTGAAGATCAATGCTTCTTCTGCTCTGAGCCGTGAAACCATGGCACATAGAGAACTGCTGTTTCGACTGTCAGAGAACGGAGGCCGGAAGTCTTCAATTGATCAGACCGTAGAAGTCTTCACTGACAGCGTTATCACTCTTCTCATGGGAATATCACACCCTTCTCACGGCCCATGGGCTCTCCGGAGTTTATTTGAGGACGGCAAACGTTTGCTGGACCTTTGAAGAGGAGTTTCTTTAGCCCACTGCACCCTGCGAAGCTAATCAAGTTACGAATTGAATTACAAAAGTCCATGGAAAAGAGATTCTCCCTCCTGATTGGCTTTCTAATCCTCCCCAGTCACTTTGGGACCTTCTTTGTCTTAAATCTTGTTATCCTTGTTCTTTGGAACCGACTACTTGAATGAATGAAATTTTCAGTTTTCCTCCAAACAAAAACCAAGAAGAAGTTATTCCTAAGATCCACGATATGGACATTTGTCAAATTCCCGATCTCGGGCCAGATTGATGCGAGGTGAGAATTGCATCCATGTTCCAAAGTGGGTGGAAAGCTCGTGCCTTAATTGTACCTCAGCCTCCTCATGCTGCCATTCCTTTTGATGAAAAGCTGCAAAACAGGAGAAGGTTCCACTATGACAAGTGTCTGTCGATGCGGCCAGACAATCTGATAAACGGCAGGCCTAAGGAGTAGGACTACTGTTTCTAGTTCGGACCATAGCCAAGCTGGTCCCAAACCATTGACATCGATATTTAGTTTTTGCTTTAACCAAATCTCGTGGTTCATGTATTTTTGCCTTCTTTCGAAACTCTAAATTTTTGAAATTTTCATAATACCACTGCGTTAACGCGTAAATTCATATATATCTTTTTTTCATAATTTTTAGAAAATCAAAGAATATTTTAAATTTGGTCAGGAAAGTAAAATTGTACGTTTTGATTTTGTTCAAGTCAGAAAAACCAATCCACCTAATGGGTCAACAGTCCTCTTAAAAAAATTGTAACGTCTCTAGGGTGGTTGATGATCACTTTAAAAGATCCACTTGCTAGTCGCATGTCATCTTATACAACCGTTTCTTATACTGTTGTTGAATTTATGATATGCGCATCAACTTTTTTATGTTATGAAATGACCTACTTCACATACCGTGGGAATAAATTAAGAATTTCCTTGTGTTATATAATTTTTTAAGGCTTATCCATCATGCAAGGATCTAGTTAGAGAATATTCTTTATTCGGTAGAAAAACATGCATATATGATTTTTCTCAATGTCATTGAGTCGATCATTTGATTTATGTCATGTTTTGCTTGATTCATGAGATTAACGGGGAGATGGGTGACTAAGATGCAGATTTACTACTCTTCTTGTAGAGAAAAGTCGGAGAGGGTAAAGTAGTTTGATTTTGAAAAAAGCTTGATGAACTAGTGAGAGCGACTGCTCGAAAGGATATTAGCTTTGTCGTGAATTTTCATGCACGCATTAGGACTTTCAATCTATCAAAGAAATATGTCATGTTTCCCAAGTACCACAGTATATCATCTAAGTAAGCTTTGTTTTTCTTTTAGGATGTATTACTTTTGGTTACAAAAAAAAGATAGTGCGAGAAAGTGAAATTAAAATCTATGACGCATAATATTCAATTACAATGGAATTTTATAAAATAAGAGAAAAATTCACATATGTGTTATTTTCCATTTTGTTATGACAAATATCTTCAACATCATAAAATAAAACAAAATCCTGGCATCTTTAACTTTGCTTACGTAACTAGATGCAAAAGGTGGGGGGTTCGAATCCCTACCTTTTCGGAGAGTTGGGGTGGGGACGAATTAGTTTCAGAAGTTAGTTTCGACTCCCACGCCCTATAAGGAGGCAAGGCAAAAGTTTGAGAGTGAGAGTTAGAATAGGAATAGAATAGGACTGACAAAAAAAAAAAAAAAATTTGCTTACGTAACTGGATGCAAGACTGAAAAACACAACTTTTTTTTTTCCCGATCATTGCGAAATGCAATAAAATACTGATTTGTGGTTCTACGCATCAGTTGGTTCTTTGTCTATACAATAATTCAGAAAAAACAAAGCTGTGTGAACATAAGATATGCGGTTTGCAGTCAACAAGGTTTTTTCCTTGTTATTTCCTCTCGGGCTGAAGAGTGAACGAAGTCCTTGCATTCATAGCAAATCTTGGCCAGCGTCCTTCCTAAGAATATTCGGTAGGTGGCTGGGAAAATTTGGCGTGTTCAATCAATTGATTGGTTTTCTTTATCACAAAAATTCAAAATAGTTGTCGTTCAATGATGTCAAAGAATTATAGTTATGGATGGGAACATTGACTAGCAATGCTGTTCACATTGGAGTTTTGTTTGTTCTAATTTCTTGCAATACACACTTTCAATTCTACCCACCCCGTGTGACTGCTAACCTTTACACCTCATTCATCTTTATCGTTCAAATCTGAAGAAAATAAAAGACGTGAGTTCACAATAAAACACTAATTCACTTAAAATTTCGGCTACGCTTGGTTCTTACTATAATTCCTCTGTGGACGTAAGTAATGAAAAAGGTAAAATGTAACAGGAAAAAAATATGATGAAATTAATCAATTATCCATATCACGAGAATTTAAAATAGTTGTAGTTCAATGACGTTTATGGATGTGAACATTAACTTGCAATGCTGTTCACATTGGAGTTTTGTTTGTTCTAATTGCTTGCAATACACACTTTGAATTCTAGCCACCCCGGAGTGAGTGCTAACCTTTATCTCAATCATCTTTATTGCCTATATTTGACGAAAATAAAGAACGTGAGTTCAAAGTTCAACACTAATTCGTATAAAATTTGGGTTATGCTTGGTTCTTACTATAATTCCTCTGGTTGTAATTAATGAAAAAAAGGTAGAATGTAACGGGAAAAAAATATATGATGGAATTAATTAATTATTTGTATTGCAAAAAATAAAAGTAGTTCTTTAATTATAGTTATGGATGTGAACATTGACTTGCTATTTTGTTAACATTGGAGTTTTGTTTGTTCTAATTGTCTGCAATACCTACTGTCAATTCTAACCACCCCTGAGCAATTGCTATCCCTTACCTCGTTCATCTTAATCGTCTAAATCTAACAAAAATAAAAGACGTGAGTTCAAGGTTCAACACTAAGGGCCTATTTGGTAACTAGCTAACTCTTGTCTATTTTTATTTATTTTTCCTTGGACAAAAAAAAAAAAAGGCAACAGAAACCCATTTCGTAATATTAACTAATTTGTTCATGGGAATATATCTGGAACACAATAAAAAATTAGAAAAAAATTACTTATTTATTTCCGAGAACAATTCTAAAATCAAGTCAATTTCTTTTTCTTTTCTTTTTTCTCTTTTCTTTTCTTCTGCTTCCTCATCTAGCCGGTCACCCAACAAGTTTGGCAAGGTCAGCAACCTGCTAGATGAGGAAGAAGAAGAAAAGAAAAAAAAGAAAAATATCATAAAATTATTAAAAAAAAATTAAAAGTAATTTTGCGTTACAAAAATACTTAAGGGTCATACCAAACATATTTATGCTCTTTTTTTTTATTATTATAGGAATATAAATTTTGTACAATCACCAAACATATTCAAATGCTCAAAAGTTCATCTGGAAAATATAATCAGAAAAAACTATTACTAAGCAAAAGTTATTTCCGAGAACAGAATAGTTATCAAACAGGTACTAATCGACATGAAATTTGGGCTACGATTGATTCTTACTATAATTCTTCTCTGAACATAATTAATGAAAAAGGTAGAACGTTGTGGGAAAAAATATATACTGCAGAATTAATTAATTGTCCATGTCACAAGAATTAAAAATAGTTGTCCTTCAATGATGTCAAAGGATTGTAGTTACGGATGTGAACATTGACATGCAATGCTATTCACATTGGAGCTTTGTTTATTTTAATTACTTGCAATACACAATTTCAATTCTATCCGGACCTGAGTGATTGCTGACCCTTGCCTGATTCATCCTTATCGTCTAAACTGACGAAAATAAAAGATGTGAGTTCAAGGTTCAACGCTAATCAATATGAAATTAGGGCTATGTTGATTCTTGCTACAATTCCTCTCTAAACATAATCAATGAAAAAGGTAGAACGTTACATGAAAGAAAGAAATCTAAATTTTATTGACGATATAAATATTGAAAAGTTCACGGCAGCATAAAAAATTAATCATTCAGCGACCAACCCTTTACTCTGCCTAACACCATAAAGGTGTTCTAGCATCTTATCTTATATCAACGACTTGACTATAACATTTTTCACAAAAAAGAACCTGGTCGGCGATGCCCTGAAGCTTTACGCCTCTCGGTGGCTGCCGAACATATCGAGAGCTAGAAATGTGAAGAAGCAAGCCGTGTCCGACTTGGCTTCGGACTCTGACAATGAAGAGCTGACATGGAAGGACCGGCATCTTCTGGAGTCGATAATTAGCTTGCTTCCTGGGGAGAAAGGCGCTGTTTTGTGCAGTGTCTGCTGTAGCTGTTGAAGGTGGCGAACATTCTAAATGCATCTTCTTCTTCGAGAATGGAACTGGCCAAGAGAGGGGCTTCGGCCGAACAAAACGAAGCACACCGGAACGGTGGCGTTTCACTGCCTCAAATTCGCGTCAGCAAGTGACGTCGAGGTATGTAAATGGGAAGTTGACACGTTAGACCTTTATCATTGGACGAAAAATCAATGGGAACATATATGGGAGGGGACCGAAAGTTGATTTTTACAAGATAAAAGACCGTTTAGACCAAAATTGGAAACTAATCTAAATTTGGTTATTTTGAAGAGAACTGGACCGCAAATTACCAGCAATATTAGGAATTTATCAAAAAAAAAATTCCAATAAATGAGTAAATTATCATTTATTCTCAAATTTTTTAATGACACAATTTAACACGATCACAAAATCCGATTATCACAAGCAAGCACAAATCACCAGTCCTAGTTGTTCCCAATGCAATTCCAATGCCCATTCCGAATGCAAGTCCAATGGTCATTCCAAGGTTTCTATCGCTCATGGCATGATCGACAGATCCAGAATTATTATCACCATTATTGGCAAGGCCAGGTTGACTTTGGCTTGTTGGGCAGGGGGGACCATGATCACGGCACAGGTTGTTTCCTTCAAAACTAGAATTGGGAAAGGTCGAGAATTGGCCCCCGCTAGGAACCGGCCCAGACAAATTGTTATATGCAACGGTAAACCTAGACAAAAAGTTGAGACGCCCTAACGAGGAAGGTATACTCCCGGACAGATTGTTGTAAGACAGATTGAGAGTCTCTAGGTCAGTCATTTCGGATAAATTGTCAGGAATTGAACCTGATAAGAAGTTATTGCTGAGAACAAAGATACGAACATCTTTTAAATTCCCGAACTCTGGCCAGATTGATCCGTTGAGAGAGTTGCCTCCGAGATCCACAGTCGATGGAAAGCTTGTAAATTGTGTGTACTGCAGCACCCCCGAGGTCATATTCTTCTTCCAGAAGAAGGGAAAATCAGGAGAAGGTTCCATGATTGACATATTCCTGTGGATGAGGGCAGGCAATCCGGTTATCTCTTTTGGGATCTCGCCCACGAACGAGTTCTTTGATAAGTCCAGATAAAAGAGAGATTGGAAGTCACCAATCCACGACGGAATCGTTCCACCCAATCTGTTCCAGGACAAATCCAGCAACTGCAAACGGGTGCATCCACGCAACCACTGGGGCATGGAACCCCTCAGCTGACTATTCGCCATGATAAGAACCTTAAGCTTTGGAAAACTCAAACTCGCATCGCCGGGCAATTCTTCATCAAAGTAATTGAGAGTGAGAACCAAAACTGTCAAATTGCTGCAGTGCTGAAGGATCCCGAGTGCAGATGAGACGTTCGATAGGCTCGAATTTGATATCGACAAGTAAGCAAGGCTGGAGAAGTTCTTGAAGCTTTGAGGTATCGGGGTTGTGAACTTGTTCCGTGCAAGGTTCACACTCTGCAGCTTTTGGCAACCGGGCAAAGTCTCGGGGAAAGGACCCCTGAAATTGTTGGAACCTAAATCCAGAGACACCAGACTGCTCATCGCCGAACAATTAAGAATTATTGTTCCGGTCAGCGAGTTGTTATTCAAATTGAGAAACTTAAGCGGTGGCAAATTGGACAAGGAAGATGGGATGGAGCCTGCGAAGCCATTGGTCTGAGCTATGAAGAACTGCAGCTTCTTCATGTTCTGAAATACATCCGGGATTGACCCCGAGAATTCGTTTGCCGAAATGTCCAGCCGAATTAGTTCTGTCAGATTACCGATCCCGCTGCCAAGCGGCCCTGAAAATGAGTTTTCCTGAACGTTCAATTGGACCAACTGACCCAGAGTGAAGATATCTTCACTGATCCCACCTGTGAGATTATTCGTGGCCAGAGAAAGGTTCTGCATGGAGCCACAATTGCCAAGCCCCCGCGGGATTACGTCAGAGAAATAATTGACAGCCAGATTAAGCACCTGAATTAGGGTCGAGTTCGCGCAAAGCCACACGGGCAGAGATCCACTGAAAGAATTCTCAGAAATGTTGAAAACGCGGAGGGAGGGCAGATTGGCGCTCTTGGGGACCGGTCCCGAGAATTCATTGTGGCTGAGATCGAGAACCTGCAGATTAGGGAGGTATAGGAGCGATTCCGGGAGTGTGCTCTCGAGGAGGTTGTGAGAGAGATTGAGGAATTTCAGCTGGTCTAACTTGCCGATCGAGTCCGAGAGGTTGCCCGCAAGCATCTTGCTCGCGAGGACCAACTCCACCACCCTGCCCGAACTGGAGGGACCATCGCTCAGGCCGAGAGAAGATGAAGAGTCGCACACCACGCCCAGCCAGTTGCAGCAATTAGCGTTGCCGTTGAGTTCCCAACCTTCGATTGGGGACTCAAAGTTGCTCATCAAGTCCAGTAATGCTTTGGAATCGCTCGAATTGCATACAAGGTCCTCTTGAGAGTGCAGGACCTGCGCTTGGAGGAATAGCCAAGCGACGGCAAGGGCCGCCCACGGCGAATCTCGAACGCCCATATGAAGAAACAGCGCACCCAAAAAGAAAATTCAATGTGATTGATCACAGAAAGGGTGTAGGAAAGTAACCGAGGAAAAGGGTCGTGGACGGATTGACAGAGAGACCCGTCTTGAGAAGGATCAAGATTTATGTATTGCGAGAGAACGCGTGCATGGATTCTTTCTTGTTTAGCGGGAGAACATGGAAACTAGGGGTTCAGGTGACGGAAGTGGGCCAGAGGAAAGGAAGAGCTAGGGGTGAGCAGCGGTTTAGGGTTAACCCTAGATCGATCCTGGACCGGCCCAACCCTGCCGGTCCTGGTCCGATTCCCAAGGGGACTGGGTCGATCCTTGGTCCTGAAATTCCAAGACCGACACTGTGCGGGTTGATCCTCGGTCCTAAGAGTTTTGGGTCGGTCCAACCCTGTATATATATTATATTACATTATATTATTTATAATTTTTTTTATATATTCAAATCTAAGTAAAATGTCTGTTATAAAACCTAAGAGTTATGGTGAGATGTTCTATCAATAGCACTAAATTTCAATTTAAAACTTTTGTTGAGTATTAATTATGTGTCGTTTGTTTTGTTTTCAGGTGTTTAGAATTTCAAGTGAATTAACAAGATGTGAAGTTATATATTCATGGTTTATATTAAGTATTTTGAACTTTTTATAGTTTAATTGTATTTTACTAATGAATTTCAGTTGCACTTTACTTTTCAATTTGTGTCAAATGGTAGAAGTTTTTGAAGAGTAGAGTAGTACTACAGTTGCTATGGTGATTTGCTAGTCAAGTGGTGTGAATCTCATTTTTTGGTTGAGTGGACTCTACATGATCAAATGCAGGAAAACGTTTTTGCATATGGTGTTATGAATATTAAAGATGGATGATTACATGAACTTTCCATCCTGTCCCATATCTCAATGAGCGGTTAGTAGGTACGAAATTTCTATTATCGTGTCATCTTAAATTTGCTGAATATGTATTGGTATTTATAGTTTAGTTGCACAATGCCGCATTGTCGATGGATGTGTAATTTGAATTTGTAGGTTTGCTTTTTTAGGAAGTATAAAAAACAAGACAAAAAAAGTTATCGATTAGTCCCGGGTTGACCTTGGAACTAGACCAAATCCATTGGGTCGGTCCGGTCCTTGATCCCAAGCTCAATAGAGTCGGTCCTCGATCCTAAAAATTGAAGACCGACACTGTATGGGTTGGTCCTAGGGTTAGGGGGTGGCCCAGACCAACCCGGACCATGCTCACCCCTAGGAAGAGCTGCGATTTGACTCCAATTCAATGCTCCCTTCTACTTATATTTCTATGTATTCTATAACTGTAATTAATCATGTTATTATATATATGGGGAACTCAACGTAATATCAAAGTAGAAGGTGCTAAGTTTAAATAATTGCATAGCCCTTATTTGTCTCCTCTGTTATATGTTTCCTCGTTTAGTCTATAATTTAATTTACACATGAGGAAAAATATTAAATAAAATTAGAATATTTATATATTAAATAATGCCATCATCTCTTGTCCGGACTTTTCATTCAAGAAGAGCCATTTTCTGATAATCGAATGGATCACATCTTCATCCAGTATTCATCATGCTTTGATCGGCCATGTTACTACACCTGCTCCCTCATTCTCAAGGTTTTGTGGTGGACATCATTCTAAAGGTTGGAACTTGGTCGAGAACATGATGGATAGTTCTCGTGTGATCAATTGGACTTGCAGTCCTCCTATGATCGGTTCAGTTTGCTATCAAAATCGGCCCCTTATGCCGCACGCTCCTCCAGCTCCTCTGTTTGGCCCTGTGGTGATTCTACACCCTATGCTCCCTCATTCACCCAAGAAGGCATTCACGGATCTAGGACTCATATTCAAGCAAGTTAAAAACAATTTCTTGCCAAAACTGCTTATATATAAGTCTTGGTTCATATCAACGCTCGACATTTACTTAAGAGATAATCTTTAATCCTATAGTTTGCAGATTCCCAATTCTCCTTTGATGTGTTTTAAAGAACTCTTATCAAGAGGTTTAGTGAAAATGTCAACTAATCAATGCTTCAAATCAGCAAAGTAAATGCCACATAATCATTATCTATATGATTTCAGATGATATAATGTGTGATTTCTATATGCTTTGCTCGTGAATGCATTATGGGATTTTTAGTCAAATTGATTGTACTTGTATATCATCACATGTAATGGGCATAATTAGGGGTGAGCGGTTCCAGGTTCCGATTCGGTTCCGTCTGGAACCTGAAACCTACCCTCGGGTACAGGTTCCTCAAAATGAGGAACCTGGAACCTACCCGTTGGAACCGAGAACCTGGAACCTACCCTGTCACAGGTTCCAGGGTCGGTTCCAGGTTCCAACAGGTTCTTTTTTCTTTTTTTCTTTTTTTTCTTTTTTCAGATTTGAACTATAACGTACACGCACGTTACCAAAAAAAACTATAACGTACGCGCACGTTACCAAAAAAAACTATAACGTACGCGCACGTTACCAAAAAAAACTATAACGTACGCGCACGTTACCAAAAAAAAAATATAATGTACGCTCACGTTACCAAAAAAAACTATAACGTACGCGCACGTTACCAATATATGTATATATAACGTACACGCACGTTACCAAAAAAAAAAATATAATGTACGCGCACGTTACCAAAAAAAAATTATAACGTACGCGCATGTTACAAAAAAAAAATATAACATACACGCACATTACCAAAAAAGACTATAACGTACGCGCACGTTACAAAAAAAACTATAACATATGGGGAGGGCGTCCCAGGTCGGGACTCGGGAGTCGGGACTCAAGAGTCAAGAGCAAAGCAATAGATGTGAGGTGAGCAGGGGAGGGGGTTCCTTTTGGAACCCTAACCGGTTCCGCGACTGGCGTCCGATGGCGGCAGCCTTCAGGGCGAGCGTCGTTCGGCGAGAGTTTCAGAGGGTCGGGACTCGGGAGTCGGGACTCAAGAGTCAAGAGCAGAGCAATAGATGTGAGGTGAGCAGGGGAGGGGGTTCCAAAACCGGTTCCGGTTCCGGTTCCGCGACCGGTTCCGGTTCCGATTCCGGTTCCGAGTGGAACCGGAACCTCCGGCTCGGTTCTCCGGTTCCCGGTTCTACCCGGGAACCGCGCTCACCCCTAGGCATAATGGAATCTTCTTCACCAAAATCACTCAAAATGTTGTTTCATCCACAAGAGTTGAGCATGGCAACTTTCATGAGTTATGCACTCAGCTTTGGCAGTTAATAAAGCAACAAAGTTTTGCTTTTTAGAAAACCAAGATATCAACATGCAACCCGCTAATTGACCTGTACTTGAAGTGCTCTTTTTATTAGTCTTTCATCTTGCAAAATCAACAGTCACAATATCCAAGAAGAATAAAATCTGAATTCTTAGGCGACCATAATCCTAATTTAGGAAAGATGCCAACTTACTCGGTGATCCTCTTAACAACGGTTAAATGAGATCCGTCGATCTAATTGGACTCTATCGCGCATGCAGACACTAAATAATATGTTTAGACATGATGCAGTTAAATAAAATAGTGATCAGTCATGCTTCATAAAGTTTAGGATTGACTGACTTATCTTTCTCATTCTTGTCAAATGCGGTAGGTGGAGATATTGGAGTTTTAGATTTCTTGTAATTTTCCACACCAGAATTCTTGACTAATTCTTTGGAGAAAATATACAATAGTTAGTTAACCCCACGTCATCAGCTTATTTGGATTGGCTAGAAAAAAGAAAAAAGAAAAAGAAAGCCTTCAATTTTAATATTTTCTATTTTCTAGGCAGCCCAAGTTAGAAAACACGTGTCGCCGTTTGAGTGAAGCCACTTAGGCTCGCACGCGCCACAGTGACTGATGACGTGGGGGTTATTAATCATTGAATATTTTCTCCTCTTACGCTAGGGTTTTGTCATTAATCGGACATCTTACTAACCCCACTTGATTTGCTGGCTTTTCCCATTAGAGTCATGGGAATTAGTAGGGTATTGAGGAAATTGCCTAAATTGTTGCCCGAATACATGACGATACTTTTGAGATTTACTTCAACGTTTGAATTCTAACATTTCAATAACCCCTTAGTTTAGCTTCTTACGGGAGGATTTCAGATTTATGTATTAGCAAAGAAACGAATGTAATTATTTGCAGATTAAGCGTGCAATACAATATATTCTGATCTGCGACATCGTCAAGTGTGAACTATCTACTCACGCTTTGTCTTTAGTTTATTTGGTTCACGAGAATAGTGCGATATTTTATCTGCTCAAAATTTCTCTTTATAAGATTGAGTTTTCTGTAAAAGAATCCCCAAAAAAGGGATTTATTGCATAATTATAACTTAAAGAGTAATATCATACAAACTTAAATGAGTAATATCACACTTGATAATAAAAAACTTGTAAGGCCCAAGGTCGGCAAGCGCGAGCCTTGCCATAGGCTCGAGCTCACCTTTGGCCGATCGCCGACTGTCACCATGGCTGGTGACCGAAAGAAGATGAAGATAGAGGAAAAGAAAATATAAAGGGAAAAATTAAATAGAAAAAAGTAGAAAGAAAATTAAAATTAAAAATTCAATTATTTAAAATAAAATAAATTTTAATTAAAAGGGAGTGCATGGAGAGGAAAGTCGAATCGAATTTTTCATACTCAACAGCAACAAATATTATCTAGTTTATTTTCAAATTTTAATCAATCATAAAAATATAATCATATTTTTTTAAATGAATGTTACATACGGAATCTAAAATTCAAATATGAAAGTGAAACCACGCTCCAAAATCAAAACCAAAATGGGATTGCAACTTCTTTTCGTACGACGAGAAAAGAGTGGCCTGATGACAGGGACTAGACCCATTTATCCGGGAATCTGCCATCCAGACCTGACCAAAAGCAAACGCGAGTTCGAGGAACTAGACCCATTTTTTCCCGGTAAGTTCAAGGTTGAAAAGTGACAACTCTCTTTTGTTTGCTTCTTTGGTTATTATAATCAACTGGAAATATGATGGGATTTTAACTCGGTCCACTTTTATATATTTTAAAATTATTCATGCATATTGAGATTCTATTTGAGATGCTCGTGGAAAACGACTTGTCTTTTTCTCTTTTTCTCTTATCACCAACGATGGAAGAAACTCGAGTTATGATTTTATTTTATTTTTTGTTAGTAAGTTCAAGGTTCAAAAGTAATAGCTCTCTTTTGTTTGCTTCTTTGGTCATTATAATCGACTTGAGATATGATGGGATTTTAACTTGGTCCACCTTTTACTTAGTTTTAGATTATTCATGCACATTGAGATTCTATTTGAGATGCTAGTGGAAAATGACTTCTCTTTTTTTCTTTTTCTCATTATCACCAACAATGGAAGAAACTCAAGTTATCTTATTCATTGATAGATGTCGAAACACTATGAGTTATATAGTAGGGTACATATATGTACTTCTTGTAGTGTATTAGGGATGCAGCATGACCATGTGTTCTAATAGTACCGATCCTTTCCCCCGCGCTTTGCACGGAGCATTTGACATAATAATTTGTTGTCAATTTTGTGAATGAACTTCTACCTTGTATTTCCATGAACCCTATTGGTATTTATAATTCAGATAGAGAAAAGTTCTTTGTTGCCTTAGCTATATTTTAAAGCTATTGTAATTGTGAGATTTGTTAGACTACTGTCAACTACTGTAAAAACTTAAGATGTTATATGAAAGCATGGTTTATTATTTAAATATTCTAACACTCCCATTCATGCTTAGTCTTGTTTTGCCTAGTACTAAACGTAAAAATTCCATTGGGAAGGCATATGAGGCTTGGAAAGATTTGGACTTAGGACATTCAACTCTGCTATCACATGAGATTTTGTAAGACCACTGATAACTGTTTTAAAAGTTTAAGTTATTAAAAAAAGGCGTAGTTTATTATTTAAATATTAAAAAACAATAATTTAGTTAAGGGACCATGTATAATAGAAAAATTGATAACATTACATGGTAGGAAAGGAATTTACAAATGATTTTTTAGCTTAGTTAACCATTGTTCCGAGATCCCTTTACCCTGGGTTAACAAGAAGTAACAGCAAAGGAACAATACAAGACCTTTCATAAAAGAAACCCAATTTTATTATTTGTACTAAAAGAAATATCTGAATTGAGAGAAACTAAAACAGAAAAAGATGGCTAATCAGCAATGGGAGGATTGATTAATCCTCCATAGTGGGATGAAATAGCGAGGGTAGAGAGGAGAAGAGAACAATTTTAGTGGGAAGTGGATGGCAAGTGACAGGTGAAGGATTTCGAGTCACTTGTTGGAGAGTTCCTATTGGTTCGCAGTTTAAGTCAATATAAGTTTTGAAGCCCAGACATTCAGAAGCTAAAAAGTCTCCTTCATGAGTGAATTGATGGGTATTTATAATGAGAGGATCTAAAGGATTAATTGAACAGGATTATACAATGTGGCAATCCTTCCCAATGTCTGCCACGTGTCTGAGACACACAGGCCAATTATAGACAGCCACGTGCCAAGGGGGTACGAGTCTATGTTAAGCACATTAGAAGGTTTAGAGAATATGGCAGGTCATTCTTTACAAGTTTCACTCTGAGCTCAACAAGCCTAAACTATCTAAATTATCCCAAATAAACAAGAATCTTGCAACATTGTAGCGGAGATGGGGCATTGACCCGGTCATCTTTTCTGGGGAGCGTTAATTTCCTCCCTTTCAGCTGACGCGTCTTGATTAAGGCAGTTGGTGCAGTGATTCTTACTGAATCCTAAGGATAGTTCTCTCCCTACCTGAAGGCATTTTGTATCTATTCGCCGGTTGTTCATGCCGTGCTTTTCCTTTCTAATTGTTAGTGGGTTGCCACGGCTGTGACTTTTTATCCCAGCATCCTTTCACTTATTATAATCTGTTGTTTTGAATGTAGGTTTTGATGCTGTGATCTTTTTGTTCACTCGATCTTTCCTCAATATATTAATTACCTTTCACAAAAAAACAAAAAAAAAAAGACAACAATCTTGCCATCTATCCAAATTATATTCATGATTGTATAAAGGAATAGTATTTGTCATGAATATGAAAAAAAAGAATACGCATCTACTACTATGTATAAATGGAGGATATATAAATTACATCAAGGATTCAAAAATGAAATGTTAAAAGCATAATCAGAAATTAATCATTCAATAACCAAACCTGATCATTGTACCAAATTAGAACACCATAAAGCTGTTCTTACGTCTTATTTTATACCAACGACTAAATTAAAACACTAAATTCAATATCAGTAGGAATTACTTCTAATATTTTGTGAGGAAATGTAGGGAAATTGCAAGGACTGAGCCGAAAGAGCGAAGAGGCTCTTTGTTCTCCATGTGTCTGCAATCTACAAATAACGAAGTCTAACGTAAATTTGCAGGCCTCAGGTGTAGGACCATATGTCTAGTTTTCAAATTATACCTAGTCCGCAACCATTGATATGCTTGGGTTAATTTTTTAGTTTAACTTTTTTGCTTAAACCAAATCTCGTTCTTCAAATTTATACGACACTCATATATAAACACGTAGATTCACACACACGCACACACATATATTCATAATTTGATGAAATTTGAATAATATATTGATGGGAAAGTAAAAAAGTATGTTTTGCTTTTAGTTAAATTTAAACAAACGGTTGACCTAAAAATTCAAAGGATGTGCCTCAAACTTGAATAAGATTTTATGAGGCAACCACTGATAGTTACAAGGTCAGAAGCAAACATGTAGGCAGAATTCGTAAATCAAAATTTTGCGCAAGTGACACTAGTGAACATGTAACAGTGATCACATTTGGTGTAGATGCTAAATAGATTATGCATAGGCTCCGTTGTAATCGTATGTCATTCCTAACGAGTTTTACCCAACTCTTTGGAAAATTGGTAATTCGAAATTCTTGAATTTTTGAATTTCACCATGCGCACGTTTAATTTTTCCATCCTTTTCTACATTACTCTAAAAAAAGTTGTTATCTGCTGCTTTCCACAATTTCACATTTTGCGAAGTAGCCAACGTCAAATAGGTTTAGGGTGGTAAATTCTAGAACATTGCCTAACGTTATCTTTATATAACCATCCCTTCGCCAACTTCGATGTTGTTGTACCGTTTATTATAGGTACATCATCTTGTCATGTTATGAAATGACCAACTTACATACGGTAGATATTGACTATAAAATTTGGTTGTTACATATCTTTTTCATCCTTGACTATAACGTAAGGATCAAGTCTTGGAATATTCTGACTATAACGTAAGGATCAAGTCTTGAAATATTCTTTCTTCGGTAACAGGGCACTCATAGAAAAATATTTATTTGATTTCTCTCCCCGTCATTGGATCGACTGTCGATTTCTTTCTGGTATTGTATTGTTTTATGAAATTAATGAGGAGATACTTTTCTTTTCTTGGTCTAAAATGAGGAGATACTTTATAAAGACGTGGATTGACGAAATTTCTTGACGAGAAAAGTCAAAGTAAAATAGTTGACTCGGGAAAAGCTTGATAGAGAATGCTCGGACGTACACGGACTTCGAGGGATATTTGCATGTCCACATTTGGACTTTCAATCTTTCGATTAACCATATTATATTTTTTGGAGTACAACCGGGTATCATCTCACCAATTTTTTTTCCTTTTTCTTTGAGGACGTATTGCATTTGATTATACAGAAAGAAAGTAAATGAAAAACAAACTGAATTTTTAAAAAAAAAAATCGACACATCATATAATAAAATAAAAATTCGCATTTGTGTTTTCTCCTATTTAATTACAACAAATGTCTATAATATTGTAGAATGAATTTTAAAAAAAAAAAAAACAGTATTTTGTACTCAGTAACAATGGTATGTATAGACGTAGCCAAATGCGAGACCTAAAGACGAACACTTATATATATAATTATCAACATTAGGCAATATTAAGCGACATCTCATACTAGTAAGTACAAGGTGTGAAAAAAAAATATGGATTCTCAATTTTACAAATTAATGAAAAGGGTAAAAATTCACCGACAACAAAAAATGATGGGATTTTACTTGGTCAAAGTAGGAAAATTGCTTTCCAATGTGAGATTCGTAAGAGTATCATCGCATGTTTGTTGACACTAAAAAATGATCAACTAATTTGAGTTGATAAGAGTTCCAATCCTCAGGAGTTAAAGTTGGTCGATGAAGGGCCCGTTTGGTTCGGTTTTTGGGGAATGCCTTTGGACAAATGCAAATATCTTTAGGCTAAAGAGGTTTTCGGGAATGCTCGGGGGTTCGGCAAATTACGCATTGGAAAGTGGCTTGTGTGAAAATACCGTTTGACAAAACTTATTACAAATGGGCTTTTGCTTTTAATTTTTTTTTAAAAAAAAAATATGAAAAACAAATTCGGCGACCGGCGGCCAGATCTGGCCTTCGGACCGCCATATCAGGCGGCCTGAGGTCGCACCGGCCAGCTAGATCTAGCGGCCCGAGGTCGCGTGGACCCAGGCGGCGCAACCTCAGGCGACGTCGTCGCCGCCTGGAGGCGCAACCTCAAGCGTCTGAGCTCGTAGACGCCAGATCTGGCCGTCCGGTAGCCAGATCTGGCGGCCTGAGGTCGCGCGGACCTCAGGCGACGCCGCCTGGTCCGCGCGACCTCAGGCAACGCCGCTTGAGGTCCGAGCGACCCAGGCGGCTTCGCCTGAGGTCCGCGCCGCCTGGGTCGCGCATCGCGCCACCCCCGGACAGTGGTCACCGGCGACGCGCGACCCTCAGGCAGCAGCGGCGATGGTGGCTGCCAGAGGTGGCCGGGAAGAAAAAGAAAAAGACCGATGGGGAAGAAGAAGAAGAAGAAGGTGAACAGTAGTGTGGCATTTCTCAAATGCCGAATGCTCAATGCTGGGGACCGAATGCTCAATGCTGCCCCTCCCCAGCATTGAGCATTGAGCATTTGGAATGCTTATATTTGGGCAAAGGGGCTTTCAAAAATATTGCCAAACACCAAAAAATTTCCCAAATGAGCTTTGGGGGCCCAAAGCCCCTTTGGAATGCCCAACCAAACACCCCCGAAATCCTCGACAGAGCTGTTGACAACAACCAACAACAAATGGTGGCTAATTGTAGCAGATGATCGACGCATGGAAAGAAAAAAATGAAAGTACGTCAACACATGTAATCGCCAGGTGATGGCGCCGATTGTTTTTGAAATTGTAAGTTCTTATAGATAAGTAAAATAATAGGAGCCACGTACGGCATATGTAACTCCTCAGTAACTATTTATATGTACCCGTCAATAGCTAGTCGCAACGTGCTTTTTGTAAAGGTCAATCATTACAGAAGACTTAAATGTTCTTCATTTTCTATCTTCTTTTACTTTCTAGTATCATTTATATTGCCAGCCACAATTGTTTCCAATATTCGTACATTTACATTCCACACGTGAAATTCCATCGGAGGTGCTTGTGGGTAGGGGTGATCGGTTCCCGGTTCGGTCCGGTTCCACCCAAGAACCGGGAACCGGACCGGGAGGACCGGTTCCCACTTTTATGGACCGTGGACCGGACCGGCTGTCTTGGAACCGAGAACCGGACCGGACCAACCGGTCCGGTCCGGTCCGGTCCGGTTCCAATGAACCATCACTTGTTTTCATTTCATTTAACAAAAAAAATAAATAGTAATTACTAGTAAAGTAACGCACGAGATCATGATCCGGTCAAGTTTTCTTATTCACTTTGTGACCAACAAAGTGACGCCCTATTAAATTATAAACGTCCACTTTGTGGAAACAAAAATTAAAATCCTGCATTATACCCTATGTCCTTGCACTGTTATGAAACAAAAAAATAAGCTAAAGATCCACACAAATTTGAAATATCAAAGAAGTTTTTCTTTCCAAACATATTTCACACACTCACCTTCATTCTCATGAACATAAATGCTATTAGAGAGGCAAAAAACAAAGGAAAAACAGAATCCGAACTCAACAAAAATTCAACGCATAGTTTGGCCATTGTTCAATACCATCCATTAGCGGTCATAACTAATCTAGAACAAACCCTCCATGGAATAAAAAACAAAACCAAATTCCAAAATTAACACAAGAGAAAGACATTCAACATTAAACTACCAAACTCCATACATCTCGCCGAATCACTCAATGTTGCATGGCCCGAGGGGAATAGATTCTTTGTTCAAGCAAGCAAAATGTGATCAAAGCCGAGAGCCCAAAACTTGCTAATAGTCCTGCAATAAGTATATATGATAACTCAACATTAGTTTTAAAGTAGAATTACTTTTAATTGAACTCAAATAATTAATGAAAAATCTCACCACATATATTTCTTCCACTTGAACTTGCAAACTCTATTTACCAGTAAGCTCCGAATGAACATCATTCATATCTAACAAAAAAAAATATTAAATAGAGCATTCACTTATTAGATATAAAAAAGAATTACAAAATAAAAAGATACATCGATGACTTACCCCATTCAAATCTTTCCGCATTCTCAATGCACTCTTCAACATTAATTGGCATGGTAACCTTTCTTAACCAATCTTGAGTGCAAATCAAAGCTTCTACCACTGTAGGAGTTAAAGAACTTCGAAAGCCATCAAGCACACGACCGGATGTACTGAAAGTCGACTCCGAAGCAACGGTTGTTACAGGAATAGATAAAATATCTCGAGCCATCAAAGAAAGGATTTCAAACTTTTGGCCAGTAGTTTTCCACCACATCAATAGGTCAAGATCACGACTTTCTTCACGTTCGGCTTTAAGATACTTATCAAGCTCAGATAGCTTACCTGCCGACACTTTTTTCTCCTCACGAAGAAAGATATCAAATGCCATGTCTGAATTGAAATCCTCAACCAAATCAAGATCATCCTTCTTACCCTCCTCATGGTTATCAGGATCCCAACTACTATCAATATTAATATCCAAATTTCTATCACAAGAACTAAAATAAGATTTTTCATAAAAATGAAACAATCTTTCCAAGGCAATTCTCACCTTATGATACATTTCATCAACTTTCGCACTATCATCATAGATTAATCTATAACAATACCGCACATAGCTCATCTTTCTTCTTGGATCCAATATCACCGCGATCAACACCATCATATTCATTTTTTCAAAACTCCCATAGTATTTGTCAAACTTCTCCTTCATCTTTGCACCCATAACTTTCAAACTAATATCCGAAGCCTTCTCCGCTTGTTTCAAAGTTTTATATAAAGTTGCTATCTCATTGAAATAATCATTCGCAGTGATATATAGAGTCCCGGACATCTTGTTGGTGGCATCATAAAACTTCTTTAAAAATACTGAAAGAATTCTAGCATATTCCCAATCTTCATGTGTAGGAGTGTCATAATCAAGCTCACCTAAGAAAGAAGGATCATCTTCTTCCATAATTTCAAAAGCTTTTCTGAATTTTAAGGCAGTATCCAACATGAGATAAGTAGAGTTCCACCTAGTTGTGACATCAAGACAAACCGAACCCTTATAAGTGATCCTCGCACTTTCAATGCAACCTTGAAATGTTTTGGCTCTCATGGGAGAACTTCTCACATACTTAACCACGTTTCGAATACGTGTAATAGAATCACGTACCTCAGTCAATCCATCCTTCACAATCAAGTTTAAAATATGAGCCGTGCACCTCATGTGTAAAACATCACCTTCTAAGATCAATAGCCTATCTCTTGATAATTTTTCTTTTAAAAATCCAATGGCAACATCATTAGAACTAGCATTATCCACAGTGATCGTGGACACTTTTTTCTCTATTCCCCACTCATAGATGCATTTCTCAATCATTCTCCCGATATCCTTACCCTTATGACTAGGCATCACCACAAAACTGATTATTCTTTTGTGCAATTTCCAGTCGTCATCAATAAAATGTGCGGTGAGACATAAATAATTCAAATTCTGGATGGAACTCCAAGTATCAGTCGTGAGTGCAATCCTAGACTTAAGCTTGCCAAAGTAAGTCTTCAAACTTTTTTTCTCACAAATATATAACTTCATGCAATCTCTAGCCACTGTAAATCGTGAGATGTGATGAAAGAGAGGTTGTAACTGATCAATAAAATCACGGAATCCAACACGCTCAACCATCGAAAAAGGTAGTTCATCCGTTATGATCATTCGAACAAGCATTTGTCTACAACGATTTTGATCGAATTCCCATGCTGATAAGACATTTGCATTACCATCAATACTAGTATGCCCCATTGTTATCCCTTGTGCTCTACGTGGGGTGAAAAATTTTTGCTTCTTATCAATGTTGCGAGGATACTTATTGCACCTTTTCAAGTGCTTCAACATAGCGGAAGTACCATTATCAACAGAGTACGTATACTTAGCCCCACAATAATTGCAAATCACCATAGTTTTCTCCTTCTCGGTTTTGCCCTTATGAAAATGAAGCCAGACTGTTGATGTTCGTTTACCAGAACTAGGAAGACAAGTATTAGATACCTTGTTTGTGTCGGATGCCACTTCGATGTTTTCAATTTTTTCACCTTCATGTTCTAGTGAGTCCATCATAGGATTCATACAATCATTTGATTGATCCACTTCCATTGACATATAAATAGTTCGCCTGAATCAAACAAAACATTATAATGAGCCATCAAACCATCATATTCATTTACAACAATAGGGATACTAAAGATATGATTGCAGCCTTACTTCTTAATGTCATGTCCATATTTATCATATAACTATACATACCAAAATAGATACTAAAAAATTAAGCAGATATTAAGTTATAACTCGAGCAAGAGCAGATTTCCAGCAGCCAAAGTGATACATTTTCCTCCAAAATGGACCATAGACAGACCAAAAACAGAATTTCATATACTTAAACCGATCAAATAGAGACTGAACAACCAAGCAAACTCCAATGAGACCGCCATGCCTATATCAATTGTGACAAGTAGATCATGTCAAAGTTAGATGAAAAAGCGAAAAAAGAAAATCACAGAAACTGAATTACAACATAGAAATCATCACAAAAAGTAAGGAAAAGTTACTCCAACGCTCGAAAACTGAACCAACGAATAATCATCAGCATCATGTCGCAAGTGGCACATAGATCATATATGAACTTCCTTTCTCACACAGACTTTTTTCGCTAAATAGGGAACAGCATTTTAAAGGGTGTTAATAATTTTGAATTGCCATGAGACCAAAGTTAATAAGAAACTTGAATTTCACATAAAAATTAAAGACAAAGTAGACAATGAAGAACAATTATAAATATAGCAAGCATTGTCAACTAAATAAAAATCAACGATAGTGATTCACTTGGTTTTGATTTTTTTTCTAAATAACTATTACACTGATTTCTAAATCACTAGTGAACGTAAATACAGTCTCCAAGTGACAAACGCTACAAAAAGATAGTGATCTAAAACCGACGAAAGTGAAGCCGAAAAATGCACCTATGTCAGTCAAGAGGCAAACGTCACTCCTCAGAGCGAGCGAGGCGTCAAGGCACTCGCCTAGCGTTAGAGCGAGCGAGGCGTCAAGGCTAGGAGCTCGAAGAAGGAAGAGAGCCGAGTGTCCGAGCAAGCGCGGTGTGAGGCGAGACCTCACAGATAGGCGCTCGGAGGAGGAAGAGAGCTGAGCGTCAGAGCGAGCGAGGCATCGGGGCAAGGCGCTTGGAGGAGGAAGAGAGCCGAGTGTCCAAGGGAGCGAGGTGTGAGGCGAGACGTTGCAGCAAGGCACTCGGAGGAGGAAGAGAGCTGAGCTTCCGAGGGTGTGAGGCGGGACGTTACGACGAGGCACTTGGAGGAAAAGAGCCGAGCGTCGGAGTGAGTGGGGTGTGAGCCGTGAGGTGAGGCATGGGGGGCGTCGGGGCAAGGCGTCGTGTCGAGCAAGGCAAGCAAGAGGGGAGGGGTTACGGTTTTGAGAGGGAAAAGCAAAGTGAGAATTGCCGCTGAATTGGTGCATTGGAACTTGGATTGCAAAATTTGGGGAAAATGGAAGTTGATGTGATGGTTACTGTAGATTAGAGCATAAACTAAAAAAATAAAAGAGAGGGGTTTAGGTTTCACGAGGGAAAAGGAAAGTGAGAATTGCACAAAAGAAAATTTGATGTGATGGTTACTGTTGAGTGGATTAGTTCAGAAACGCAAAAGAGGGGAGGGATAAAATGAATATGATGGTAATGGGTAACGTAGATTAGTTCAGAAATTTAAATATATATATATATATATATATAAATAGTCGGTCCGGTCCGGTCGGTCCGGTCGGTCCGGTTCCGACCCCAAAACCGAGAACCGGACCAACCGGTCACCGGTTCCAAAAATAGGAACCTAAGACCGGACCGAGACCCTCTAGAACCGCCCGAAACCGACCGGTCCGGTCCGGTCCGGCCGGTTCCCGGTTCGGGCGGTTTCCGTTGCACACCCCTACTTGTGGGAAACTATATCTACTTCCATTAGTACGAGTGATGGAAGAAACTCAAGATATTAGCTAGGCTGCGAGTTATATATTAGGGTATTTGTACTTCGATTATAGTGCATTTGAGATGCAACATATCCAAGTGTTATACTAGAAATGGTCATTTACCCGCTTTTCGCGGAGCAGTTTAGATGGTATTGTTGTCCATTTTGCAAATGAACTTCTAACGTATAATCCCATGAGCTACTGTTGGTATTTATAATTTAAACAGAGAAAAAGTCCTTTGTTGCACTTGCACTAGCTATACTTTAAAGCTACTGCAATCAATTTGAGTTAACGGACCATGAATGATGGAAAAAGAAAACGAGAACATTTAGGGGCAGTAAACGAGGACCTCATGGTATAAAAATATTCTTAAGCTTATCGAACTAAATATTATAGGAAAAATTATCTGAAAAGTCCCAAACCTATTGTATGGAGACCAATTCATTTATAAATCTTTCAATTGTGTGAATTTAATCCTATACATTTGAATAATTTACTAATTTAGTCCTAAATATTTTGATATTTTGCCAAGCTAGCCTTAAACCTTTTAATAATTTGCCAATATAGTCTTTCCAACCAAATATCTAAATAATAGGTTTATAACTATATTGACAAATCTTTAAAAGGTTTAGGACTAAATTAGCATAATTAAAGAGTTTAAAACTAAATTGTCAAATCATTAAAAGATTTAGGACTAAAGCGGTCTCCATACAATAGGTTTTGAACTTTTTAGACAATTATCTCAATATGAAAGGAGGATATCTAAATTACACTGTTGGATTTGAAAAAGAAATATTCAAAGCATCATTAGAAATTAATCATTTAGTGACCATACCTTCAATCTACCTAAATTAGAACATCATCAAGATGTTCTTGCATCTTATCTTATATCGCGACTAAAGTAAAAACAGTTATTACAAAAGCAGTAAGGGACTACTTATAATCTTTTGGTATACACCATATGCTCTTTCTTTAGCTGCTAAAGAATTTAGAAGGGTGATTTTTTTATTTTTATTTTCCAACGAAGAGAATCTGCAATTTGGTCGTCGATGCCCTAACGACTTGCGCATCTCGGTGGCTGTCTGACGCAGCAAGAGCTAGGAATCTGGAGGAGCAAGCTGTGTTCAAGTCGGCAAACGACGCTGACCGGAGCGGCAGTGTGTCGGTGCCTCATATCCAAGTCGGCAAGTGAAGTGGAGATAATTTATATGTAGATTTTTCTTTTTGGTCATAATATGTGGAGTTGACACTATAGAACTTCTTCGTCATCATTGGATGAAAAGATAACGGGAATAGATATGGGTGCGCACTGAGAAATAGTTCTTTTTAAAGAGAATTGGGCCGTAAATAACCAAGTATTAGAATTTTATCAACATCTAGTAAATGAAATTGACACCAGTAGTTCTCAAATTTTAGCCAAATATATAATATTGTCGCTTTTTTATTTGATCAACGTGGTTTTGGAATCATTTCTAAATATTCAATGTAATCTCTAAAGTTTCAATTTATTTAATATAGTTCTTCAACTTTCCAAAATTAAGTCAAATCAGTCATTTTGTCCTATTTACAAGTTTCCGTGTTTTTATCACATTTTCACCTTTTTGATCTTTATAAATATTTGGGTAGTTCCATTTAAGTAAATTTTAGCTTATGGTCTCTATAATAGTAAAACTAGAACTTATTTAGAGTTGTATCAGGTTGATACTCGAACTATTTTATATCTAAATATTTTCATAAGTAAATCTACGAATGATATTAATTTATCTATAAATATACATACTTATATTAACCTAGATCCAGTTCCTTATCATTTAAGATTGAAATTTTTTTCAATAATCTAAACCTTGTTCCTCATTTGTTAGATTCATTTATCTATGTATGCTCACACTTATATTAATCCGAATCTTGTTCCTTTGAAAAAGCTAAATCTTGTTCCTGATTTGTTGGATTGACAAAATTTTCAATCTATTTTGTTCAATATTCTCAAAAAAATAAAAAATAAATTATATTTAGATTAATATAAGTACATCTACCTATAAATAAATTAATATCATTCCTAGATGTACTTATGAAATCACTTAGAAATTAAATAACTGGAATATTAACCCCATATAACTTTAACTTAGGTTCTGCTTTTATTATTATAGAAATTATAAGTTGAATTTACTTAAGTGGAACTAATGTAATATTTATTGTAACATTAGGTTAGTGGGCCCCAAAAGAAGAAACAAAAAAAAAGAAGTTTTAAAGGCCCCAAAAGAAGAAACTGAAAAGTCATTAAAACAAAAAGGAGAGGGGAGAGGGTTCGGTTAAATAGAAGTTGAGGGGTCCTCGACCAGAAAGAAAAGAAAGAAAAGAAGAAGAAAGGAAAGGGGTTTTGGCACGTACACGCCTCGGATGCTTCGCCAAGCCGACTCAACTCCATAGCGCAGCACCTGGTAAGAGATTAGGCCCCTCGTTCGTCCGATTGAAGTAATTTTTGGATTTAGAGCTCAGATTCGAAATTTTTGGAGAATCGAGCGGCGAAGTCTGATTTTGGAGTCGTTGAGCTGTGTATTTTTGTAGGAATGGTAGTTTAGGGTGTTGTGGAGCCATGAGATTTTACGGATCGTGATTTGAGCTTATGGTTTGTCCGAAACAAAATTTCAAAGTTTCCCGCGCGCAATGAACAGTACGCGTCCAGCAGCTTCAGGTGTCCATAATGTGTTCCATGTCTCTTTGTTGCGGAAATATGTGCCAAATCCTGAACATGTGCTAGACTTTACTCCATTGAGATTACGGGAGAACTTGACATATGAGGAGCAGCCTATTCGCATTGTCGATAAGAAGGATCAGGTATTGCGGCAACGAACCATTCCTTATGTAAAAATACAATGGCAAAATCATACCAAGAGAGAGGCTACTTGGGAACTCGAGGAGGAGGCAAGACACAAATACCCTCACTTGTTTCATGATTGAAGTACATGTAAATTTTGAGGACGAAATTTTTTTAAGGAGGGTAGAATGTAACATTAGGCTAGTGGACCCCAAAAGAAGAAACAGAAAAAGAAGTTTTAAAGGCCCCAAAAGAAGAAACTGAAGAAGAAACCGAAAAGTCATTAAAGCAAAAAGGAGAGGGGAGAGGGTTCGGTTAAATAGAAGTTGAGGGGTCCTCGACCAGAAAGAAAAGAAAGAAAAGAAGAAGAAGAAATGAAAGGGGTTTTGGCACGTACACACCTCGGATGCTTCGCCAAGCCGACTCAACTCCATAGCGCAGCACCTGGTAAGAGATTAGGCCCATCGTTCGTCCGATTGAAGTAATTTTTGGATTTAGAGCTCAAATTCGAAATTTTTAGAAAATCGAGCGGCGAAGTCTGATTTTGGAGTCGTTGAGCTGTGTATTTTTGTAGGAATGGTAGTTTAGGGTGTTGTGGACCCATGAGATTTTACGTATCGTGATTTGAGCTTATGGTTTGTCCGAAACAAAATTTCAAAGTTTCCCGCGCGCAATGAACAGTACGCGTCTAGCAGCTTCAGGCCTGTATTTTGTCATTTTTCGGCTTGATTTTGGGACTGTCAAGTTGGGATTCTTGTAATATATGTCAAAGGCTCTCTATTGACTATAAGTACGTTCGGATCGGGATTCGGAAGAGAAAGTTAAGACGCGATCAAGTTTTGCGCTTAAACTCCGTGTTGCGAATGGCTTGAACAATCATCTTGGTTATGCGATTTGTTAGCGTGTAGAAATCCTTTTGGTAGAATTAAGGCGTAATTTAGTTGTTCATAGTTGAAACAGAGTTTTATTAGATTTTAACATTATTCCTCGGTTATTTGATAGGGCCTTGAGTTCGACGATACGAGTATCGTTCGTCGTTTGGTCATGGCGACGAGGTGAGTGGTACTATATATTCTTTGGTTTTATAAAATCATGTTTTGAAGTATGTATGTATATATATTAAATCAAGAAGATCATTTTTATTGCATAAAAGCCAGATCGAGCAATTGCTACTCTTTGGTTGATTGTAAATGTTTGAAAAGCATGTTATACAATATTTGTGGAGAAATATATATGAAATTGCTTTACGATTGATCTATGGAAAGATTTATGATGATTTGAGAAACGGATATGAAATGGATGATGGGCTATGTTGCAAAATGTTATTTGTTTGGTTTAAAATATTGATTTCTGGTATTGGAGAATGGTTATTTATACTCAATATGACTGTGAACCTAGTAAGGGGTTTTTGGGGTATGCATACCAGGTTTAGGATATTCTTCTGGGCCCAGCCACCGGCTTTGTAGGTGGAGACCTTGCCAAGGGGATAATCTTGGTCGCCTTGTCACAAGACGTTGTGTCGTGACCATGGTTAGTTATTGAGCAAAAGATTAGTCGATGGATAGACCATTGATATGTGTTTTTGATGGAGATTATTCAATGGATTCGACCATTGATACTTGACTTTTGATGGCGATTTAAATGAGTTTTCCATATTAGTATAAAACTTTGATGATAAGAAATAACTCTTATAAGATTCAATATGTATTTTGTATATTGAGTTAGCGTTATGAAGTTTGGTATTACTTTGTATACATGCATACTACTCATTGAGCTGTGGTTGCTCATCCCACTCCTCCTTTAATCTTTTCAGGTTCCTCGGTTAGCGGCAAATAAAGCGAGAGCGCTGTCGGTGGGAAACTTTTGGGGAGTTCTATTTTTATTTTCTTTTGGTATGGTTTAAGGAAGTGGTGCACATGATATTTGCTAGTGGTTGGAGTGTCTAAGTTTTAAATGCATATCTTCTTTTGGTGGATTATAAAAACTCTGATGTTGCAACCAATTTGATGGTTTATCTGATATTTATATATATGGTTTGATATATATAAGTTGATATCAGGTTGTTGGTTGTGTTTGAGGCTGCGTCCTTCGGGATGAAGGATGGCCGTGTCATTCTCATTCCTTGGAGTTTTTGGGGTGTGACATTTTTTGGTATTAGAGCCTAAGTTTTGATCTTTTTGGGTGTAGTTATGGGACGTTGTGAGGTTGTGTGATAGATTTATTTTTGCGTTAGTCTTCTAGATTCTAAGGTGTAGTTTCATTCTTGGATTCAGGTGATCATGAGTACCGACTCTAAGACACTTGCCTCGCTTCGTAGGAGCAGCAAAGGCAAACAAGTCGCTACTTCTGATAGTAGAGACATGTGTCACGGGCCGAGAGTTTCCTTGGCCTCGGAACGACCCGTGGGCTCCTGGCGAGTGGAATTCGCCAGGCCAGCCTTTTTTCTATCGTTGCTCCAGCAATCGATACGGTGAATGCTTCTTCGTACGAGATCCTACCACGCCCAGCTTCGCTCGGGCGTCTAGTCCATCGAGTAAGGCAGCAGTACTCTTCAGGCACAACAACTGGTTTCGGCCTGCCATGGCCTCATCAGGAGAGCGGCATCAGCTCCCGACCAGTTTGTGCACGGGAGGCCTACCCCGTCTTCAGAGCTCCTAAGTAATGTAATCCTTCTATCCTAGAACTCCTAGCACCAACTGTCCTGACGCCACTCTCACGGACCAGTTGTGTTCTACCCTTCTGCCTCACACTCTTCACCAGATAACCCCAAGCGCCACTCACAAGTGTCATGAGTACGGGAGGATTCACGGACCGTGACATTCTCCCCCACTCAATTCGCAACACCCTCGTTGCGATCTGCTCTGTCGCTTCCTTGCGTAAATTAACCACTGATGTGCCACTTTGGGAATTCACATCGAACAGTCACGCTCGCCCAACAAAACAGGTTTTGCTCCATCGGTAGCCTCTTTTGATCTCAGCCAGTCGGTCACCTACGCTTTCCAGTAAGTGTGGCATTTTTCACCAACTGCATCTTTTGGCAGCACCTTTTTAGCCTAATCAGCATCTTGACCCCATCAAACCAATGGAGGTTCTTTCCTTGTTGAAAACGTGATAGTAGACCTCTTCATCGAATTCACCAATCGATCCAGGAACGTTATCCCTATTCAGTGAGGATTCAGTTCTTCTCTAACTCGCATGCCGCTCG